>JANZLD010000236.1:9594005-9614239 GCA_026413575.1 Erythroxylum carthagenense
ATATTTAATTTTTTAAAAATTTAGAAAGCCCATTAAACCACTGAACTCTGTATATCTCCGTCAGTGCTCGATCTACTGTCTTCTTCGATAGAGTGAATTTACTATAAAGATAAGTTTGGCCGACCTTAACCTGGATTAGACTTCCGCAACCAAACTCCTTTTGTTTCTATTTGACGTTTGCACTTTTAGTAGAAAATGGAAAGGTTTTAAATTCCCTAACTTAAGCCTAACTATTGTCTATTGAACCGCCAGTCAACCAGAATACACCCCTGGGCCTGAACCGTCCGATCAATCGACCGTCTTGATTGATGTGATTCCGGAGATTCAACGTTCATATCACTCATGACTATTCGCTTATTTCTCTTACAAAGCTTTGTTGAGGAACTAAACACTTCTTTGTTTCTTTCTCTCCTCTGTATTGACACCTGCTTCCTATTTCGCAGAGAATCCATACAAATTTCTAAAGAAGGAAGGTTTCTTTCTTTCTCCATCCTCTTCGTTTTCGATCCCTATCGTCTCAACATCTTCTAAGGTAATATCCTTTTGCGGCTGCTCTGCCTTTTCGATTTTCACTAACGTTGAATATCTCACCGTTGGTTTTTTTTATTTAAAAATTTTCTTTTAGCTGTGTTTAGTTTCCAGCTTCTTTTTCTTGTTTGAATTGTTAACGTTCTTGCCCTTTCACTTGATTGTTGATTTGTTTCAGTGTGATTCGTGTTCTTCCAACTTAATTTTAATACAATTTCGAAAATCTGTTGCCGTTATGTACTTGTGAGCTGACATGAGATATTTTGGTATTGAACTGGTAGTTTTTATATGGAAGGGGTTGGAAATCACCAATCAAAAGTTTCAGCTTGATTAGCTCTCTAACAATTAGATGTCAGTTTTGTTGTTTATAGAAGTAAAGATTGTATAATCTTGTAGTAATTAAAGTTCACTCATTTCCTTTTTTTAATATAATTTCATTTGGTTTTAATCTCGTTTGATCTCTGAGTTTTTTTATCTTAGTATTAACATTCTAAGTTTTGCAAGCAAACTATTACAGTTTTGTTGTACTTCCAAAGATATTTGAGTTTTTTTTTTTTTTACATAGGAAAACTCCAATATATACCCCAACTCCATGCACCTTCAGGATTCTAATATTGATGGATGAGGAGGTAGTCACAGATAGATGCCTGATAGCTAAGAAATAGAGTCTTTAAAATAGTATAAGTGCATTTGAGCTCATTCCTTTTGTATTTGATTATTTCTTATTTTTTCTTCCAGGCTATAAATCTTTCTGGTTTACTGAAGTTCACTTAGTGATCAGTCTACCGCTGATTTTCAGCATTCTTGATGTTGAACTTGGCTACGTAAGGCTCAGGGAATGCTGCATGATGTGCCTTATTGTTCTGAACCCTGTCTCTGAAGTCAATGAGGTCGTAGCATCTCCAGAGATGCTTTTTTTCATCCTTAATGGTACTGAATCTGTAGATTCATGTGCATTTAGCACCCAAAAGCACTATGACTGCACTAGTTGTGTATTTTCTCTTGTCTTGATGCATGATCTTTGTGAAGACGGTTGAGTTGCTTGGACATCCATCTCTTGTTGTTTTAGAGTTAGTCTGTGTTGGCTGGGGACTGCTCTTGTATTAGTATATTGTTATCTGTAGCCTGGATGGAAACTAAACCAAGGGTGTTGACACAAAGGTATGAAGTAGGGAGATTGATTGGGCAAGGCACTTTTGCAAAAGTTTATTATGCAAGGAGTATCAGAACAAACCAGAGTGTGGCAATTAAAGTGATCGACAAAGAGAAAGTTTTCAGGGCAGGGCTTGTGGATCAGATCAAAAGAGAAATATCTGTCATGAGAACGGTTAGACATCCTAACATTGTCCTTCTCTATGAGGTCATGGCCACTAAAAGTAAGATTTTCTTTGTTATGGAATATGCCAAAGGTGGTGAGCTTTTCGATAAGGTTGCAAAAAGAAGGTTGAAGGAGGATATTGCAAGGAAATATTTTCAACAATTGATCAATGCCGTTGATTTCTGCCACAGCAGGGGTGTTTACCATCGAGACATAAAACCTGAAAACCTATTGTTGGATGAGCATGAGAATTTAAAGATAACTGACTTTGGTCTGAGTGCCTTTGCCGAATCCAAGCACCAAGATGGACTACTCCATACAACTTGTGGAACACCTGCCTATGTTGCTCCTGAAGTCATTAACAGGAAAGGCTATGATGGAGCTAAGGCTGATATTTGGTCTTGTGGGGTGGTTTTATATGTATTACTGGCAGGTTATCTCCCATTTCATGATTCAAATTTGATGGAGCTGTACAGAAAAATTGGCAGAGCTGAGTATAAATGCCCTAATTGGTTTCCAACAGATGTCCGTAGGCTTCTGTGCAAGATACTAGATCCAAACCCAAACACTAGGATTTCCATGGAGAAGATTAGGGGAAGTTATTGGTTTAGAAAAGGATTAAATCTCAACCAGGGTAAACCTGAAACTGAAGCTGATGATGCAGCTAACCATGACAGGAATGGTTCTGGTCCTTCTCAAAGTTGTAGTGTGGCCAGTGAGCCTAAACAGGAACAAATGAAACCTCCTAGCTTAAATGCTTTTGATATCATTTCAATTTCTGCTGGGTTTGATCTTTCTGGATTATTTGAGGACAACTCCGAAATGAGAGAAACAAAATTTATTTCCAGACAACCTGCCTCAGTCATCATCTCTAAACTTGAGGAATTGGGTAAGCAGCTAAGCCTGAAGGTGATAAAGAAGGAAGCAGGTTTGTTGAGAATGGAAGGACTTAAAGAAGGTAGAAAAGGGCCTTTGTCCATAGATGCAGAGATCTTTGAAGTAACTCCAGCTCTTCATCTGGTGGAGCTTAAAAAATCTGAAGGGGATACATTAGAATATCAGAAGATACTGAAAGAGGATATAAGGCCCGCTTTACAAGATATTGTATGGGTTTGGCAGGGTGAACAAGAACAGCCAAAAGAAACACAAGAGAGGCAGCAACTGGAATATGTATTACAACAGCAGCAGCTACAACAATGAAGGCTGCCTGCACAATCTTCTCATGACATACCATACGTTTGTACAATTTGATAAACTGCTCAGTTACATTTTTTACTTTGTTCTCTTGTATATGAGTTTAATGTCCCAACCTCAATGAACTTTGTCGTATTTGGTGTATGCTGGCAGATTAGTGATTAGTTCTCTTTTATTCTAAAGTCAATTTCTGACAGTTTGTATGTACTTCTCTATCTAAAGTTCAATACTGTTGTATATCCGCCAAAACGTTTCATATCGTTTTGAAAGATCTGCTCTCTGCAAATTAAAAAAAAAAAAAAAAAACTGTTCATGAAGATATGGCTTAATTTTCTGCGTTTGGACCTTGCCGATGACATCCCCAGAAATTTTCTAGGAATTTTCAAACAGATAAAGAGTCCACACTTTCTAGACTCGAGTCAAGTAGCAACTGGGACCTGGGCGTAACAAGTGCTCGGGAGAAACTTTAAGGTGAGATGAGATGGCTTATCAAATGCTGCTCACCTCCAGAAAGTTCTCCCACAGTTTTCATGCGAAATGAAAAGGTAAGGCGGTGCGAAGTTCTGGTGAGTTACACCGATGATGCCTGCCTGCCCGGTGTGTGGTATCTGTTATTCAATTGGTCCCGTGATGCATGCCAAGTCTTGCATTTGTTGTAATGTCACGTGACGAATGCCTGGCCGAGACACTTGTTAGTTATCTACAGACATTAGGTCGTTTCATCTTTTTGTCACCCAATATAATACATCATGTCATAATGGTTTTGAATTTTTACTAGATGTGGTTAGAACCACTATTTTAAAAATCGTATTGGTGATTAAATCGGAGAAGTAATTGATTAAAAAATCAATAGTTCAATCGAAATTTAACTGGTTCGATATATACATTTTTATTTTATATATTATATGTATAAGATAATTTTTAAACATTCTATTTAATTATTTATCTAATTGTAAACTTAATTTAAATCTTCAAACTTCAAAATATACAAGTTTTTTTTAAGTTCACCAACACAACACAAAATAAGATAATAAAACTCACTGGTCATATTTTATTAAAAAAAATAAGAAAAAAGATCACTAATCATAATATTCATTCAAGCTGAAATCATCAAAATCAAGACATTTTAAATGGATCGGTCAATCTTTTGTTTCACCGGTTCAACCGTTTTTACCGATCCGACCGTAAAATAAATGGGTCAATCACTCACAAAAATAAGGTCTAAATCAGACCGTTTTATGCTTCGGGTCACCGATTCTCTAGCCTGACTAATCGATTCGGTTCGGTTTTCAAAACAATGGTTCGAACGATAATAAATTTTCATGGCACCTGACCTATCAGTCCTTTGAAAAAAGATAAACTTTATTTTGCATCTTTTAGATTGGAAGGAGAAGATTCTTTCTTTTGATTGGAATGACCAAAACATAAATGATTACTTTGTGTTGAAGAACAGAGATTTAGATACTAACAGTTTTATGGGATAAGATCATTAGAAACAAAAATCTCTATAATCAAGGGATTTCTACTATAGACTTTTAGATATAGTTTAGTTAAGATTGGTACCTATTTTCTTACTGGTAAGTTGTATATATGTGTATTCATGTATATTAAACAGAAGATAAGTTTTCCTGAAAATCTTAATATGGTATATGAGCCTTTTTTACTAGAATGAGCTTATCCTCTTTTTCCCCTCTTTTCTCAATTCATATTCCAAAATCAAAATATTGAAACAAATCACTAATTTTTGATCGGAATATTCGAAGGACTCTTCTAACCAAACAAGTAATTATCAGTAAAGTTGTTTTTTCTAGAATTATTCTTTTTTTTCTCAGTACAGCCTTCATTGTTGCTTTATTAAGCCTTCATTGCTGCTCATTCTAGTAAGATTTCTCAATCTCCATAACTATTATTTTACCCAATCTTTCTCTTATTTCAGCATGGCAAATTTTGGAACTTCTTAAACTACCATTTCCATCTTAGATGAATCTGTCTCTATCCGAAAAATTGGGGAACTACAAAATGTTCATGTCTCCAACAGAGTTAAGGGCAAGAATTACCTCATGCGATCACTCGTTGTTCGCACCTATCTCAAAAGGAAAAGACAGCTTGATCACTTGCTAAAATCAGGACTTGCAAGTTTTGAAGATGTCGTTTTTATGAAAATTTTCACAGAAAAAAAAAGTGTATTTATAATTTCTTAGCTAGATTAAACCCTAAATTTGACCAAGTTAGGGTTCAAATTCTTGGAAGCCAGTCCATACCCTCACTAGAAGAGGTCATTTCCCTTATTAGAGTAGAGGAGAGCAAAAGAAACATGATGCTTGAGCCCCAAAAGATGGATGGGTCAGCAATGGTGATAAGGGCAGATAAACAAGACAAAGAAAGGAGTGATCCAGCCCACCCTAAGCAATTTAGAAAGGGCAACTTATGGAAGGAAAATAAGGATAATATATGGTGCACTTACTGCAAAAAACCAAGACACATAAAGAAGACCTGCTAGAAATTGAATGGGAAGCCACCAAGTCTTGAATGGGGAAATCAAGTAGGTCAACCTTGACCATAAGCACATTCGGCTGAACAAAAGGAAGATGATGAAAATCCAACAGCAGGGAGTCATAGTAATAAAGAGATTGAGAAATTAAGAGGTTTGTTGAGTTCCTTTGAACAACTGAAAGGTACATGTTCCTTTGCTCTCTCAGGTAAACCTACATTCTCTTTGTATTCGGACACCTCAAAAATTAAGTATTACGATAGCCCTTAGATTATAGACTCTGGCATCACAAACTATATGATCCCTATATCACAATTTTTCCACACATACAACCCTAGTCCAAGTAATAGGAAAATCATAGTTACCAACAGAGAATTAGCCATTATTGTTGGTTATGGAGACATAAAATTGAGCCCTACACTCAATTTAAAAAATGCCTTACATGTACCAAAATTATCAGTTAATCTAATCTCTATCCAAAAGGTTACTAATGACCTTAATTGTGCTGCCATTTTTTCTCCTTCTTATTGTGTTTTTCAGGATAAGGACAAGAGGAAAAGGATTGGACTTGCTAAGGAATGAAATGGTCTCTATCACCTTGAACTATATCAAAAAGCTAAGATAAATACACCTTCATCCTTCCTTAGTTCTTTAAATAAAGATTTCATTTGGTTGCATCATCTCCATATAGTTCATCCATTATTTGGAGTTCTAAAAACCATGTTTCCCTACTTGCTTCAAGGATTAAATATCTCTAACTTTCATTGTGAAATTTGTGAATTGGCAAAACATGCTTGTGTATCCTTTCTTATTAATAATAAAATAACTTCTCATCCTTTTCACGTGATTCATAGTGAAATATGGGGTCCATCCACTATACCCAATATTTCTGGAGCTCATTGGTTTGTCTCTTTGATTAATAATTATACTCGGGTTACTTGGCTATTTCTCCTTAAACAAAAATCTGATTTAGGAACTATTATTCTAGTTTTTCATTCAATGATTCAAAACCAATTTGGGACAAAGATAAAGAGTTTTAGAATAGACAATGCTAGAGACTATTGTAATCAAGTCTTATCTCCTTACTTCCAATCACATGGTATTATTCATGACTCATCCTGTATTAATAAACCTCAACAAAATAGAGTGGTCGAAAGAAAAAATGGACATCTACTTAATACCACTCAAGCCTTACTTTTTCAAGGAAATGTCCCTAAATCTTATTAGGGTGAAGTAGTTCTTAATGCCACCTATATGATCAATAGACTACCCTAAAATGTTCTAGACAATAAGAGTCATGTCAAGCTCTTAAACTCTTTCTACCCTCATTTTAGAACTTCCAATGGACTCACTCCTAAGGTGTTTGGGTTCACCACTTTTATTCATGTCCATAGCCAAAACTGGGGGAAGCTTCATCCTCGAGCCATTAAGTGTATGTTTCTAGGATACTCATCAACTTAAAAGTGATATAAGTGTGACAATCCGTTTACAAAAAGGACCTATATCTCAGCTGATGTTACTTTCTCATAGTGCAAATTCTTCTTCTCAAAGTCCTATCTTTAGGGGGAGAATAGCATAATGGAAGACAGTCCTTGTAGTTCCTTCGAACCAATAAATACCTTAGACCTCAATAATAATCCAACTCTTGTACACTCAACCCAACCAAATTCTATTAACATCATAGAACCCGAGCCAAGTCCAGACACAGAACCTCCTGAGTTACCTCCCATCCTAGCCAAAACACTCCACAAGTTTCCAAGTTCTCCTCAAGTATACTCAAGGAGAAAAGACATGCCAACACTAAAGCAAACTCAAGATATTTCACCGAAGCAAACTCAAGACATTCCAACACTAAAGTAAGTTCAAGAATCAAATCCTAATCCTAGAAATGAGATCACAGTGAGTCCTCAACCATGCTCAAATATTCAAATAGGTAAACATTCCACTAATCCAGGAGATAATTTAGACCTTCGTATTGCTGTTAGAAAAGGAACTAGAGAATGCACTCATCGATCACTCTATCCACTTTCTTATTAAATCTCCTTTAAACACCTCTCACCCACCCATAGAAAGTTTATGGTGAGTTTAAATACAATTGTTATTCCTAACATTGTTTTTTAGGTCTTATCAAAAAAGGAATGGAGAGATGCTATGAGAGAAGAAATGAATGCTTTGGAGAAGAATCATACTTGGGAGCTTGTTGGCAAACAAAGAGGGTAGAACATTGATGACTATAAATGGATCTACACACTAAAATACAAAGCCAACGGCTCCTTAGAGAGATACAAAACTAGGTTGGTGGCTAAAAGATATACGTAAACCTATGGAGTGGATTATCAGGAGAATTTTTCCCCAATTGCGAAGATGAACACAATAAGGATCTTGTTGTCCTTGGCAGCTTATTTTGACTGGAAGCTTCTTCAGTATGACATTAAGAATGCCTTTCTTCATAGAAATCTCATAAAGAAATATATGTGAATGTTCCACCCAGATTTACAAAATACATAGGTAACAAGGTGTGTAAATTGAGAAAAGCTCTCTACAGACCAAAAGGACTAAAACAATCTTCAAGAACCCGGTTTGGTAGGTTTGATAAAAGAATGAAAGAATCAGGATATGACATTATAATGACAGGAAATGGTGAAAAAGAGAAGTTGGAATTGAAGCAAAAACTATTAAAGGAATTTGATATAAAAGAACTAGGAAAACTAAAGTGTTTCTTCGGTATTGAAGTGGCGTATTCAAAGCAAGGGATATTCATCTCTCAACAAAAATATGTTGTAGATTTATTAATAAAAACAGGAAAAAATTGGGTGCAAACCAATGTCTACTCCAATTGAGTCAAATTACAAATATGGAGAAGTAAAGGAAGAATCGACACTGAACAAGAACATGTATCAGCGACTAGTGGGTAAGCTAATATATTTAGCACATACTCGGCCAGATATAACATATTCGGTGAGTGTAA
Source organism: Erythroxylum carthagenense (assembly GCA_026413575.1). Classification (NCBI taxonomy): domain Eukaryota; kingdom Viridiplantae; phylum Streptophyta; class Magnoliopsida; order Malpighiales; family Erythroxylaceae; genus Erythroxylum; species Erythroxylum carthagenense. The sequence goes on from JANZLD010000236.1 coordinate 9,602,505, forward strand.
TTAGTCAATTTATACAGGACCCAAGAGAATCTCATCTTCAAGCTGTCCACTGAGTCCTACATTACTTGAAAGGCAGTCCAGGCAAGAGAATATTGTTTAAAAGGGACCACACACTATCCTTAGAAATCTACATGGATGCAGACCATGCAAGATCTCCAATTGACACAAGATCAACTACAACCTACTGCATGCTTCTTGGAGGCAATCTACTTATGGGGAAGAGGAAAAAACAAAACATAGTGGCTCGATCATCAACAAAATCTGAATTCAGGGCTATCGCACAGGGACTATGTGAACTATTATGGCTGAAGATCATTCTTGATGATTTAAAAATCAAATGGGAAGGTCCTATGAAGTTCTATTATGACAATAAGTCTACAATTAACATAGCACATAATCCTATACAACATGACAGGACAAAGCATATCTAGATTGACAGACATTTCGTCAAAGAAAAGTTGGAAGAAGGGCTGGTGTGTATGTCTTATGTTCCTTCGGATCATCAACTAGCAAATGTTCTAACCAAAGGACTAAATGCTTCAAGATTTCATGATCTTATATGCAAGCTGAGAGTGAGAATGGAAGACATCTACTCGTCAACTTGAGGGAGAGTGTTGAAGAATAGCGATTTAGATAAGATCAATCTTATGAGATAAAATTATTAAAAACCAAATAAGGATTTCTGTTATAGACTTCTAGATACAGTGTACTTAACATTAGTACCTATTTTCCTACTGGTAAATTGTGTGTGTGTGTATATATATATATATATATATATATATATATATGTATCTGTGTATATTAAATAGAAGATAAGTTTTCCTGGAAATCTTAACACTTTGATTATCGGATGCCTGTTTGCCAATATTCTGTGGCTTCCAATGATTCCAGTTTTCTTCACTAGCTGAACTGCTCCAATAATCCATCTGTAAGCTCTTTTCTGCCCTAAACAACCTAAGCTAAGAATGATGCTGTTTGTTTGTTGGGCATTAATTGACTCGTTAATGGAATATAAATCATAGTGAAAATGTCATTTGCAAGAATTTGGTTCTCTTTAACGTTACAGGCTACAACATCTCTATAACGCTCATGGCATGAGAAGAAAGAGTGCTTGCACCCTTGCATTACAGACTTATTGGTTATTTAAATGATGTATCTACCAATCTACTTGTCTCTATTGAATAATGGATCCTTTTGTCATGAACTTTATGTATCTTAAAAGATGTTAAGAACTTGAGATTTTCTGGAGATTGAACTGTTTCCATTTCTTATTAGATTATGAACAATAAAAATAAGATTAAATAACTAATAATGAGTTGGTTCAGTAGTAAGTTTTAATCTTCCGGACCCTAATATTGGAAACATATTTGCATGCTTGGCTATCTACTGAAAGGAGTCTTTGCTCTTATCAAATGTTATAATAAGATAACGTGAGAACATCCTGTCACACCATTGACGCCATTAAAATAATCCGGGAAAGGACAAGGTGTGTTATCTGTAAGATACAACATTCCAAGTGATGATTAACGGAACTGTCTGTATCATCTACCTATAGCCCACTTTGTTCAAGGTGTAGACACTAACACTGGATACGCGATAGAGCTTTGCATGGCTTTTAAGAGGTTGAAAAGATGATGTTTCTATAATGAATTCATTTTGAGGCTTCTGAAACACCAAATGTTACTGACCAAAAAGTCGGAAAGCAAGCACCAATACATCACGGAAACATTTTCACCATTGCTTCAAGTATTGACAAGCCTAAAGACTGAAACAGAATAAACAGCTTAGCACCATAATAGGCATTATGGAACAAACGAGCATAATATCCTAACATTTAAGAGAAGCACCATTGTGTCAATGATCTGAGAGGTAGGCGGGATAAGAAATAACTTTCTATTGAAGAAAGCCGTACGCTGAAGCGTATTGCATATCTTGTTCCAAGCTCCATTTCCAACGCCTAATTGTTGGACAAATTGGCAAGACTATGTCAAATCTATAATTTCAGGTAAACTATTTGAGACTAATCTCTTCTTGTTGGTTGACCTAATTCTACATTCAGGAGATGGGGACAACAAATCTATAATCTCAATTTCACTAGGGGCAATGGAATTGTGATGCGATCCTCGATCTTTAGCAGCAGCTGTTTTGCTTTTGAGATCTTTTTCCCTTGGCAAATTGAACTCCGGAATACCTTTTTCAGCCAATTTCCACGCATTCTTACCTTCACTCTCACTGCTAACACTTGAAAATGTTGGTCTCACTGTTGAATTAGTGAAGCTAAAGGGTTGTTCTTGATCAACCTCAGGAGTTGCTGGGCGTACATAATCCACTTCAGGAGCGAGTAGATCACTTTGTCGTTTGTTGCCACATTCCCTATACCATCCAAATTGTTCACAAGTCACATCTATGCTCTGTGCAGCATCTGCAGAAGTGCGTGCAATTGAAACAGCAGTTGTCTTTATTGCAGTTCCACTTGGGTCACTCGCAACATTATAACTTCCATCCTTATTGCCACCTTCACCATCCCCACCTCCAACAAAACTGTCATCGCTTCCATTATAATACGGATAGGCTTGGAGACCCAACATGGCTGTATTCACAGATGCACTTGTGTCACTAACTTTCATGAACTCTACATCATCACCACAATCATCTTCAGAATATTGACTTTCAAGAAAATCATCAATTGTTCCTGTATAGCAAGGAAGTTCTTCCATGGGGCAAACTTGGACACTCATATGCTCTGGCAAGCCAGAGCAACCTGCTGAGTGTTGTGTGTATTTTGTCGAGAAGTAATTTACAGTGATGTTCAAGCTGATCACAAAAAAGTATCATTTGATAATTCAGACCCCTTTCAATCAACACAAAAAGAAGGAAATAACCTAGTAAATCATACCTAATCCAAGCTGGGAGATTAAGCATTGTGTATGCAAGTTTGATCTTATTAGCAACTCCTGAGAAGGATTTGAAAGTTGCAGCTGCTTGCCTGACAGCCAGTGACTCAGCCGGGTGCTGCCATGCCCATTCAAACTGCAGTTTGAACACAACGAAACACTTCTGAAATATTAGTTACCTAGAAAACGCTGAATTATAGAGAACCTAGGAAAGTGAAAAGGTTACACCGAATCAGATTTCAGACATTGTATCAAGTAAGACAACCCTAACGTAAAATGACACATACAGCCACGAGTAATCTTTAGGAATCAGTTTGGTGACAGTAAGTTCTTCACTGTAAGTTCAACAAAATTGGCAATAAACCATCAGAGCTTTTATTTAAAGGGCTAAAATAGGATTCTAATCCACAATCAAAAACCAAAATTAAAAACAAAATGAAAGAATGATTCCAAGTAAACCAAGCATAAATTAATATAAATAAGTAGAAAAAGAATCAGACTGAACAAAATAGATTGTAAACGTATATAAAAAAGAGGTATAAAGAAGAAGAGTGAGAGACCTGAAGAGCAGAAACATGAGAAGGGAAGCCGTAAAGGCAAAGAACCATCTCCCAAGGACGCCTTTTCTTGGTCCTATATGCTCCGCTTCTTATTTCTCCATTGTGCTGCCTTATTCTACGGCGTGGGTTCACCGTAAATCTGCCAAAAACATAACTCCAAATGTAATCACAACAACTCTCACAATTTGGGGAAAAAAAAGAGTTAAATGTGAGTTTGAAACAAAATGAATCATACGTAAAAGATCTTTTTATTTTTCAAAAAAAAAAAATGAAGATCTTATTGAACGAACCCGATATAGGTGTGACCTTTGAAGCGAGGGCAGAGGGAAGTCAAGAGATAGCAAGCGTAGAATCCTTTCCCCTCTTCTTCTTCTTCTTCTTCTCGTTCTTTGCGATTTAGGGTTTCCTTTGGTTTCCCTTTCTTGCAATTTGCAATTCCTTCTGGTTGGGATTTTCTCTTCCTCATGTCTTTCGCTTCTCAATTGCAATTCGACCGTTGGGTTGGGGGTGTGTTCCTGGAGCTGCTTATTATCAACGTTTCACATTATCTTCGATTCCTTTTCGGTCCCTGTTCTTTTGCAATATTGCGATTTTAAACATATTCTTTCTGACATCATCGTTCTGGTCTCGTTTGTTTTCTTAGTACTTTTATTTACTATTCTTCTTTTTTCTTTTCCCGCTCTCCATATTCATCTGTGACGATAACTTCCACCAATAAATTTATAACTATGGTTGGGACTTTAAGAGAGTAATTATTAATATTTCATTGATCAAAGCTAAATTATAAATTTTATTTTAAAAATTATAACTTTTATGACTTCTTTTATGCAAAGTATCAGGAAAGTATATATACCCTTCATCACCGAATTCCTCGTGGCAATTATAAGTGTAAGCTTTTTAAGTGCTACAGCACAGCAGAAAACCATTGACTGAAAACACAAAAGGGAGTACTAAGAGAAAGCTCACGGAAGTCAGAAGTTGAAGGCTAGACGGTCAAGTGGATTCTACTCTACCGGCGAAAATTAAAAACTTGTAAATTAAACAATCACAAATGCTCTTCAAAAAAAAAAATGGAGGTAATAAACATGGTGACGTTTGCTATATTCTTTACTTGGGTGGTGCCAATATAGCCTGGAATTGGCAGCCTATCAAATCCAGTGACCAAACAAACTAGAATACCAGATTCTTCTTTCTTTCTTTTTCTTTCTCTTTTGCTGCCAAGAATTTCCAACTTGCAACTACAACGTTCACGACTATTTTTGCCATAAAATCTATGTTGAGTTGACTACAGCTACAGCATCTACAACGAAATGAAGGTATAACCTGCAAAAGTAAAATCAATAAACAAAAATCTGTTGTGTTATTTCGGAACTATTAAAACAATCACTATATTCACTATCAGGTATTTAAAAATTTACAAGTATAGAGCATAGGAAAGATGCACTTCACCACTTAGTTAAAAACGAAAGATTACTTCATTTGCTTGCTGTAAACTCATATTTTTGCAAACCGGGCAATCTTGGAGAGCACTGTCCTTAAACTTCGGATGCCAGCTCCAGATTTTGAGCTCACCATCATCTGGAGTAGAAGTATCATATTGCCAGACTACATCAATCATAATAATAACAGCTAATTAACTAGCTCAATAAAACAGATTGATCTATCATCATACCACGGGCTGAACCATAGACTTGTTTGCCTTGAGGCTCTGCAAAAGGAAAGTTAGGTTTTTTAAAAAAATGTTCTCAAAGAAGATACTCACGAAATTTCAGAGAGAACATGACATCTAGAAATGTGAGAATTCACCTCTTCAATCTGCATAGCACGGCGTGCAACATCTATAGGGAATACTAAGTCCGTCTTCGTTAACACGATCTGATATTTAGTCTGCGATCTGTTGTAATATTAAGGACATAAGAAATATAATATGTGCTCACATTCTGCATCAATAGTCAAGACTAGCAGTTCCAGTAATTTGACAACAACCAGCTAAAAGAAGCACTAGACAAGTAGGTAAGAATCTGTAACAACACTAATCCCCGCCACTCAAAATAATTCTTTTTTTATTGAACAGTACTTTCCAGTAATTTTTGACAGTAACCTCAAGTATATTTATGAATGAATGAAGAAACTAGCATTGCCTACTATAGATTAAGATAACCTTAATTGAGAACTTTCTGCCATCAAAACAAGAAGCAAGCCAGCAAGAAACAAAGAAACTAGACAGAGATGTAAATACAAGGTAAAAATTAAATACAAATGGACTGATCCACAAAAACAGCGGAAAGCTTTTGCTAATGAGTCAGTAAGATAGATGAAATTGTTTTTCTCAGGTAGTCATCCACCCAGCTAACACACTGTACGCAAGTGCTTGGATATTTTATCATTGTAGTAAATAAGTATAAAACATAATAGCCTTCAAACTATGTAAGAAAAGTCGCAACTTTCAATTCTCAAATTCCAATTTGCATACCTTTTCAATTCTCAAATTCAAATTTGCATACCTTTCCATCAAATGAATTAGCTCATTATCTCTCGGCTTCATGCCCCATTTCGTGTCAATCAGAAGGCATACTCGTTTTAGACCAACTCTTGTTGAAACATACTCCATCACCTACAAAGATTAGCAACATTCAAGTTTAAACCTAATCACATATAATAGGACTAGGATACAAAACATTTAGCACTGTGATGCACTTATAAAGATTAGATGGCAACTAGGAGTAGACATATTCTTTGCAAGTATTTTATATACAATATGGCCTGTCATTTTCTGGTTTTAAAACTTACAGCCCTAAACTAACTTCGCTACCAAGTTCTCCTGGCTTTCCAATAGTTTGTATGAATTAGAATAAATAAGCTTTCAGTGTTCCATTACAAATTATTTTAAATAGCAGACCTATTCAATAACATGAGATATTTTGAATCATGATGTCACTATTCAGATAAAGTAAGATTAAACTGATGAAACAACTATAAGGAGTAGCTCCACATCGTTGATTCAAAAACTACAGGAATAAGTAAAGCTAATTTAACAAGGACTAGTACATGCAATTACTAACCACAAACAGATATAAGCAGCCAAAAAAAATTTCTAAGCAATTAACCGAAAATGACAACTTTATACATTGCCTCCTAAAGCAATTCAAGTTTCTCATTTAGTATAATTTCCTTCTTTAATTAAAACTTCTTTCTTTTCATTTTTAGATGGGCTGCTTGGACCAAGCAACCCTTCCTTTGCCAGGAAGCAGACACTCTGACAACCTGAAAGGCATGTGCCCCTAATACCTACACAAAAACCCAAAAAAATTTCTTTTATGCTCATACAATAAGGAAATAGATTTCCCCTCCATTTATATACTTACAAGCTCCTCCCAAGCATCCTTCACCTCTTCTTTTGCATAAGCAAAGCCATATCCAGGCAAATCAACCAAGCAGAGCTTTGAACCCAGCTTGAAGAAATTAATTGTCTGTAGATGAACCTTCACCATATCAAATAAATTTCTTACAATGATAGATTCAAATTATAATGCCCAAGAAAATTTTAGCACCTGAGTCAAGCCAGGTTTGTCTGACGTGCGTGCGACACCCCATTGTCTGGTAAGTGAATTAAGTAAAGACGACTTCCCCACATTTGACCTTCCTAATGAGAGCCATCTAATTCAGTAGATGTCTTGTCGTTTTATTTTTTCAAAATACGGACAAGTGCACAGGTCAACAGTTAAAACATTCCAATTATACAGGAACTAACTCCTCCGTTCTACTAACCAATGACAACCACTGAATGCACAAAGAAACACGTAGACAAGTCTAGTGCCCTATGCTGTTTATCAAAGCTCTAATTGGTTCGATAATCAACAATATGAAAACAAATAATCTGTTTTAATAATGAGGATGGATAATATATGACTTTTAAGCATAAACTTCAAAAAGGTTATACTTTGGCAATTATTTGAAGTCATCAATTCCAATTAAAGTAACACAGAAAATTATTACCCACGTAAAAAAAAACAACTATACCATTAAGAAAACCACAAATATCTTCTAGAGTTCCAGTAAAGAAAAATGAAAAGAATGGGAATTAAGGAAAGGATGAAGCATGTGTATAATTTGATCACATAGATAAATTAAAAACAAAATATTTACCTGCAAATGCAATCTCTGGAATATCAGGAGCAGGGATGGAAGATGATAATTTTGCAGCAGCAAAAAATTCCAGTTTGTTCCTAAAAATCTGTCAAAGGATAAATCACCAAAGCTAATTTGATTTAAACACTTAAAGAAGCAGCAGTTCACAGTTAGAGAAAGGAAAACTTCACCACACTAATATCGGTACAAATGGAAATATTCAACCCAGAAGAAGGGGGCAAAAAAGATGTTTCAAGATACACAAGCACTTACGTTTTCTTCAATTCGTTCTCTTTCAGGACTTGTTGAGAAAGGGACATTATCTAGTGGTGCAGATAACTCAATATTGTAGCCTTTCCTTTTCAGCTCAATCAAACGCCTACGTCCTAACAACTGGAAGTTAAATTATGTGATTAAAACAATTTCAACCTAATCTAGAATTAATAGCAAGGACACATAATTAATGCTTATAAAGCATACATTATCTTCCACAAAGGAAAGGATGGAAGGACTAGGCTGTATCGCTCGGAACTGTGCATTTTTTGAAAATTTACCATCTTCCTCCACCTCATTTTTCTTCTGTTTTGTACTTTCTGGAAATCAATAGGAAGATTAGTGGCAAAGAGATCAGAATGTAATGCTAGCAAAAGTAGCAAGATAAGGAAAAGTAGAAACTGACTGACATGCAACCCATCTTTCCAACTAAATTGCTAAACTATTAAAAGACACTAGTTAATTCTCATATCTGATAAGACAACTTCAAATCACATCCACCTTGATTCTCACATAAAGTGAGAAAGAGGATGCATGTAGATAAAACTAATTCAAAGAACAATTAATAGCAAGAACATAAACATTTGATCCCCTGAAAAATTGCTGCATTGTGTAACATATTGAAGTCATATCGCCAACATCAGATAATTTGGAAGCAATTAGTTGGAATGGAATACTCTATTATACAATAGAGAAGATATCAAACACATGTCATACGGCAGAGTTATCAATCTAATTCCTACCCTTACCAGTAATTCCATCGTCCAGTCGCTTATTTGAGGTATCATATGGATCTAACCGTATAACACGCTTTTTTTTCTTGGGCTGATCATCTGGAACCTCTGAGTTACTATAAGCAATGACTTTGTTGTTCCGAATAGATTTCTTGGCTGAGCTTGAAGAAGATGCGTGAACATATTTACTTTGATCTTCATCTACGCTCTTACTTAAGATGGATTTGCTTTTAGTTTGTTTCTTTAATAAACCATTTCCATCATAATCTAATCTACTTGCTTTCTTTGATTTAGAGCTACCACTGACGGGTTCTCCACTCCCTGCAGCATGTTTAACTTTGCGAGACAGACTTCCTGTCTCCTTATAGCCATCCTCTGACCTAGTAGCAATCCAAATTGAGCGAGGAGGATCATTGTTCTTTCTTCCTTTGAAAGAACGACTTTTCACTTGTGTATGCCCTTTCTTAGATGCAAGCTTTCTCGTCTCACCTACACCTTCCTCCGCATAGATTCTCTTTCTTTTCCTATCAGAAGCAACGAGTTCAAACTTCTCCTTCACAGAAACCTCACTTTCACTTCCTTCGTGATCAGTAACTGAATCTTTTTTACTTCTTACTCTCGATTTAACTCTTTTCTTCACAACATTCTCTCCATGCAATTTCTTATTGAGCGTTATAGGCATCCTATGCTAACACTTTAAGCCTTACAAATCAGCAAACTAAAACCCGCTTGCACCACAGGCCTAATAAATCAATGACGAAATGCGTTTTTAAGAGCCAAACTGGAAATTTCAGCAATGGACGTGATTTTTCAGAAGCTGACAACAGCAAGCAATATTGACTGTAAGCTCGGAAGCACAAAAGACACCAACTCAACAAAGACTAACCCAACTCTCTCAGCTCCTAATCATTATAACCCAAAAAACAGAAACCAAAGCATGAGTGCATGTGCTCAACAAATAGCTCGTCTCCCCCGTATTCCTCAACAACCCAAACAGCAAATGAAGTGCTGAAAAACTCGATAGAAAAAAAAAAGGAAATAAAAACTCAAGATATAAACAAAAATACAAAAAACAGTACAATACCTTTCTCATCAGGTTGCTTTTGCTGGGTCTTTGTAGATTTGTCTCGTTCATTGTCACTGGTTCACTCGTGTCGATGCCAACCCTACCTAGTACCGACATTTCCCTCCTGAAGCGTGCGACTATTTTTCTACGGGCCTTGAATTGGAGGCTTGCTTACAAGGCCCCAAGAAGGAAAAGATCGTTTCTGTTTGCGGGGAAAAAAAAAAGTGGTTTTAAATCTGAAGTTTAAATTAAATTAAACTCTAACTAATTATTTAAAAAATTAATATTTTAAAATTTTGTAAATTATTTAATAACTTATCTTTTTTTCAGAAACTCTTAGGACATATGGAAGAGACCCACCTCATAATTGACCTCCTCTGCCATCACCGAGGATTCCTGGTCCTCATTATAATGGTTTGGTCTTGCATACTCCACAAAGACCACCTTTTATATATGCGATTACCCGTTTTTATTTTTAAAAAAAGAAAAAAATTGCATTAATATTAGCAAAAGTTACAAAACATTATAACAATAAGCACTGAATCTGCCAACTGGTACAGAGGTGGCATCGGAGGCTCGGAGGATTTGCAATAATCTCGGACAATAGTCCCAACTACAAACCTATTGTGGAGTAGTCATAATTCTTGTCCCAATAAGGTCAAATCACACACTCTAGGTGCCTCACACTCCGGCCTGACAGAATAGTAAGGGAATAAATTACGGTCTAATCTCAGCCAATTTTTCAGCAAGACAGTCCATTTTTCTTATTGCTGGGATTCGAACCCTGGTCCTTGTCCCAAGTTAACCTTGCCGATGACTAACTGAGCCACCCGTGCGAGCTGGAGTAGTCATAATTCTAATACGACAGTAATAATAATAATAATAACGCTTAGAATGAATTTTGCTGATAAACAAATTTAAAATAGTTTAATAATACGGAACGATATTCGTAATAAAATATATTTATATATTTTTATTGTCCTTGTCATAAATTCTCTTATTGGAAGCTAGTTTGGTTCGCTAACTTGTCTCTCAAGCCACCTTTATCCTTTAAATGGCCGTTAAGCAAAATTTGATGACCATGGATAGATTAAAAGGCAACCAAACTAGCGTATGTGTATAAGCTATGCAATCAATTCCCTGAAGTACCATTCATCCACTTTCACACATGTTGCTTCTCTTCAGCTTTCTAGAACCAATTGCTTCAGTTGTGTAAGCTCTCTTTCTTTGCAAGTAATTGCCCCGTTTCATATATTAGACTGAACAGGCGAGATTTACTCACAATCGAACTTAATAGTTTTTAGGCTGGTCTTAAATTGTGGCACTTAATCTATGTTTGACTAGGTGGTTATTAATAAAATAGAATGTAATGTAATATTATTCCATCGTTTGAGACGAGAATTTATAATAAAATGACATAGAATATAATAGAAAGAAAAGATTTCATATTATATCTAATTCTATTTTAAACAGTAAAAATAAATTACCATCCTTACAAGCGATTAAACAGGTTATTCTTGCACATAATATCCATCTAACCATGAGTTGTGGGATTGCAGCAAATTGGGTAGTCACCTAACCTCTTATTCATAGTTCCTGTATCTTGTTCTTCTAGCAGTTGTTCGGTTGCTTAGCTTTCAGTTGTATTGCTCATTAATTATAATAGCTTGTGATCTTCTTTACTTCTTGTAACTTGATACTGGTTTTAGGATTTCCCAAACCATGCATTATTCTTTCTTTTTTTAAAAAAAATAATCTTATTGTCGAACCATCACTACTTTCTCCACCTCGCTTCCTATAATGGCATTGTATACATTGGTTTAGGGAGAAGATGCAAGGATTTTTAAAGTGAAATTGATTTAAAAATTAGAGATTTAGACCTAATTATTGGTCATGTGTTAATAACAGAGTCCACCAGTGCTAACTAATTAAGATAGCATTAATAACATCCCTTACGCTGCGTTTGGTTGCAGACTCCAGTGGTTGCAGACAGAACAGAACAGGACAGAACGGAACAGAAACCGGAGGCAGAGTGGTGTTTGGTTGTGGTTGACAGAACAGAGAAAACTGTTCTGTCTTA
>JANZLD010000236.1:9614339-9629419 GCA_026413575.1 Erythroxylum carthagenense
TATATTATCATTGGTAATAATAATAATTAGACATAGGATAAATTTTATTAACATAATATCAGTTGGAAAGAGAAAATAGATGCGGTACTAATATAATACATGTACGACTACTTGGGTGACTTCGTGCGGTGAGTGAATGCGAAGGCATGGAAAGATATGTGAGAAGAAAGTCTCCCTACACTTTCATCTGAATTTTTGAGGTGCTGGATTAAGATGGTTGATTGTTTATAAGAGTATTAGTCACCTCCTACTGACGTTCTTTGGCTTGCGAACTTTTGGCGAGTTATTAAGTATTATTTACGAATTTTAGGGTGCAGATGAGTTGGTAAGGGGTTCTCTTGACTTAAGTGAAGTTGCGGGTTTGAACCGTCCTCATGTATATAACCATTTAAAACTTGAGGCTAAAGCTTTGCCTCCCGCAAGAGACTTACCTAGCTCGAACGGGGATTAGTCTAAGTATAGATAGCTTAAAAGCGTCTTCTTATAATTGAGACTTTCCTAAGATACCTCGTGAGCAACAAAAAAAAAATTTACGTGTCCATAAGTTGGATTTATGAAATAAAGCTCATAAGGTTGATTTATAAAATTTTAGTCCGTAAAGATGAACATATCTACAAAACTTTTACTGCTCGCTAAAGTGAAACTTAGTATCATTCTTTTCTTACATATAATGGTTGGGAATTTGTACAATGTACCATATCTGAATCTCAATCTATTTCATAGGGTGTTCATAGACCATAACCGTTATCCTCTCGAGCAGCAGGTCTTTTGAAGTCACACTATGTTCGAAATCATATAAGCTCCAAAATGCAAGAATCTTACAACTTTAAGAATGCTCTTCCTAGCAAAGCTTCATGTCGAATTTAGCACAGCATCATATACAATGAGTCAATGACCGGTTGTGCGTTCATGAACACTTCATCAATTCCTTGAAGCTGCATTGCGACATTTCTGATGCACATAAAGAATATGAACACTGAAGTAGTGTATGTTTGCACCAACATTTTATTACTTTGCCAACATAGCAGTATGACCTTCCTTGGAATTGATGTTTGTTCAAATGCCAAAAAAAAAAGGCATCACAACAATCAACCTAGCACCTCTACTGTTACAGCAGATCATGAGTTTGGTCTTTCCTCGGAAAATCTAGGAAGTTGAACGAGTGAGTTAACTCGTGTGACGCCTTCCAAACCTGACCAACTCTGGTCTTCAGCTGCAGTTGTTTCACGACTATCATCAACTTCAACTGCTACTCTAACATAGGTGTCGTTTTCTTCTGATGATCTAACAGTAAAATTTCTTCGCAAACATGGCTCTGATTTTTGCCCATCATCGGATTCAATTGCATTTCCAGAATGATTGCTCTGAAGGGTAGCTGAAGATAAGCATTGTTTATCACAATCAGACTCTGAATCCATCTTTCCATCTAAAAACAAGCAAACTACGGCACAGTCGTCCATCTTTGAAGTTGGATATTTTAGCTTCCATTCGTGAGCTGCTGAATCCACCAAAATTCTAGCAGCTGATGACCGTGTTGGAGCTGAGGATACAATCTCAACCACCTCTTCGTTGCTCAAAACATCCCAAACCTGTAGCCACATTGGATTAAGTTGTCATAGTCTTTTACTGATTACAATTCATCCCATCACAGTTTAATCTATTTAGACCTTTTACCAACCCAACAAGAGGCCCATAACTAAATTCATGTATAAATGTCAGAGACATAAATGTTAGCACCAAATCTTACAAGATGATATCTAAAACATGTGCAGCTGAGGCACTAAAATCAATATAAAAAAGCTTTAACAGGAAGCAGAAAGAGACAAATAAAAAGACTAAGGCACCATATTGCTTATTAGCATCATTTTGGGGTCCTATATGAAATATGAAGAATAATCATTGTTTTTAATCCAAACCAAAAATGTATGGAACTTAGATGACAGTTCTATTGCTCCTACCTCTCATTGACTACCAATCAAATACCAATGCTAAGTACTAATTTTGATCCAATGTCAGACAGTTCATGAGCTAAGAACATGCTAAAAGAAGTTCTGAAGTAATGGCTTCACACATTTTTTCAGATCATTTACAATGAAATAAGCTCTACATATTGATTATGGAATGCAGACATAGAAGTGATCCTTATGTAGGAGAAACCTTTTAAAATGATAAAAATACTTTTAATTTATTTTCTTATTCATTATCAGATCAAATTAAGGATGGCTGAGGATTTTTTTCCATGTCTTAGCCTTACAAGAGAAACCTCAATTCTGCTTTATATGATCACACATCCACATTCATTGGTTAAAGCATCTACAGTGAAGACAAGTGTATATCCTCCAAACAAAGTGTAGATCTATCATTTCTACTTCCCAACTATAGAATAACACTTCTCATCCAGTAAGCAGCAAACCCAAATAAGAAATAAAGCAAATAATCTTCCACAAGTAACTTTTAAGTGCCCAAAACACAAAGTCACAAGTGCTAAATCTAAGGCAACGACAAATGGGTATAGCCAAAAACAGCAGCGATTTTGAGGATTGATAACCAAAATTGCGACCAAGCATTCATGCCAAGTGGGACTGGGAGTTTCGTTTACATTAATCAGTGGTCTGGCCTCAACAACAAAAGGTTAAAATCCAAAGTATGATGGAAACGCTAAATTATTATGTTCTAAAGCATAATTATTAGGTTCTAAAACCCACAGCATGAAACACCAAAATTTAGCGAAGAAATCAACAGGAAACATGCCATCAAGCATCAGACATTAAAAATTTGGAAAAGGAGCAACAAAAACCAACGATTCAACAGACTATGGTTGCGATCGGAAGAATGATATGGCAAAACGTAATAACTATTTTGTTTTCTGGCAATTATTCTTTGGGCTTCAATCTAAAAAGAGAACGAAGGTGTCTGCTTCTTACCCCAAAGCTTTTCCATCCTTAAAATAAAAACCCAGATAGAGCAAGATGTAGACAGTAGAAGAGATCGAAACTTACAGTTTTTAGAGAAGATGGAAGAGGGATCCGAACAGAGGTTGCAGAGAGATGAAGAACGAACAGAGATGAAGAAACCGACGTTAACGCAGACCGCGAGAGTTGGGTCAACACCAACGAGACGCAACGGGCTTGTGGGTGGACAGCGGACGACCGCTGGTTTCACGGTTGAGGGAGACGGCGGTAGAGAAAGGTAGGGCTTTGGTTGGAAAAGGAGCGGATGTGTTTGAGCGACAGGGGCGTAATGACCCCTGTCCTACGGGTTTGGAGTAAACATAATTTTTTGTTTTTGTTAACTGAGGGCAGTGCACAAAAATAGGGAGGCAGCAACCAAACAATATAAGTTGACAGGATTTTTATGTTTTGTGCACTGTCCCTGGTAACGGGGATGGCAACCAAACGCTGTGTTAAAGACAGATTTTATTAAACAATCGATGATCATATCACATTATCAATTAAAAATTAAATTCAACAAAATTTAAAATTATTTTTAATATTCTAAAATGTTAAATTTTTATTTAATTTCAGTTAAAATTTTTTATGTAATTTTTTTTCTTAAACTGTATATCAAAATTTGTAACTCCTAACATTTTCTAACCTTCATATATTCAATCTTAAACTAGCGAAACTCTTTAAGATTTCATCATATTTTGGTTGACATGGACATTTTCCTTATTCCACCAAGATTTTACTAATTTTTTGACATTGATAAATCGCACCACTATTCACTAGACGGAAACCGAGCTACCGTCAAGCATCTTTTGTTGCTTCTTTTGCCAGTCTGCTAAGTTCCATAGCTCTTCTTCTCCTCTTCTGAACTCATCAGCCTCTCAACAGCCTTCTTAACATCTTCCCTTTTCACTAGTAATCTAGTCTTCTCCTCGTGTCCCTATTGCACAGCATAATCTGTTCCAACCTTACCAATGCTCTCAACACTTCAATAAATTGCTTTTCCATTAAAAATTCACTCTCTAAAAAGTGGCCATGGAACCATCAACATGCCAACTCATATGAATTATAAGGTTTGATTCCAACTGCGATGTATTTAAAATAATGCAAATGCAGGACACAACAACACCACAGCTTGTAATGCCAATCTTGAAATGTCAAAAAGCACGACAATTGCCTAAAATTTGCTTCTAATAGTAAATTAAATTCTAACATTGTAAAGTGTTCGAATTAAATCATATTGTTTCAAGAAGTTTATATTAAATTCTACGTGAATATAAAAGATGACAAGAATATAATGTTGTAAGTTTCCTGCCAATTTATTATTAAAGTGACAAAAATTTATAATATTTTAAAATAACTTATTATTAATGTAAAATTAAATATAATTAACCCAATTAATTAATTAACGAATTAACTTTAAATATAAAAGCCCCCAAATCCCCCTTCTGACCGCACCATCTTCTCCTCCACAGTTCAGTGCCGTCACAAAATAGAGAAACTTCAAAGAAGGTATAGAACTGGTGTGAGAAATCGAAGAGATGGAGAAGAAGAGACAAAGAGAGGCAACAGAGAAGATAGGGGGTGCGATTGGGAGATAGGTTAGTGAAGGTGGAGGAAATGAAAATGGAGATGGTGAGAAAGATTGAAAGTGTGAGAATGGAGACGGAGATGGAGCGAACAGAGCTATTATGGAGTAAACAGAGGCTCAAGAATTTGGGATCACTGGACTCCTCATAAATTGCAAAAGAATGGGAAATTAATCATCAATTCTTTTTTCTTTTTTTTTAGGCTTCTAAGCGCAATCCAAGTTCCATCAACTGTAAGGTGTTAAATTATGGAAGCTGCCAAGATATGTAATTCTGATAGCTTTAGCAAACATTCATAAAAATCATCAAAAATTAGAGTTACGCATGTGACCAAGACGCATGAGTACAAACGTCCACAGGGGCAATGGAGTTGTATCCAGCAATATCAAACAAAAGACATGGTGGCCCAATTTGGGAATTTGAGGTGGGTGTGGTAATAACTACTGCCAGATTTGAAATATTTCCATTAATTATAAAAAATTGATAGAATATTGTAAAATTAAGGATTTTATTAGTCTATAATTAAATATGTAAAAATTATAAAATATTAAATAGGTTTTGGACATTTTCAAATATTAACTTATATTTTAGTATAAATTTTAAGAATAAAAAAGTCTTGAATGTAACTTAACTTTTATAGTTCCAAAATATTATACATTTCATTATTTAACAATTTACTTATTTATTACTGCTTGTTATTGTTGACATTTTATAAGCCTCATGTAAAATAAAAAAAGACTCATATTTTATCTTTTTTTGTTTTTTTCGAAAGTCAAGGGTTGGCCTTTCTAAAAAAAATAAAATAAAAACTTTTTTCGTTTTTATAAAAGTCAAAAACGAGATTTTCATTTTTATAAAAAACGAAATGAGATAAAATAAAGATTGTTTTATTGCCTAATTTGATCTTCACTAAAATAGGCCTCAGGCAGGACCCTTCTTGTACTTCTTAGGACCAAACTTTTGCTCCCATTAATCAATTATAATATGGAGACAACATTAATTATCGTAAGATTTGAAACTGAGGAATTCGTGTGTTAACAAACGGAATAAACTTTTCCCATGCTATGATTTTAACAACAGAACATTCTCTCTGGTTCAGCCGGAATCTGGCCGAACGGTACGTTGTCGTTTGGATCCATTGATTGGCAACCTTCTGTAGATGAATTCTAAGTGAAAATACCTGCAAAATAAGGTAAGGCACGTCGGGGGTGATGTCCCGATTAGCCCCTCCGACGTTCAAGTAAGTTTTCTGGTAAAAGTGGGATTGCTTAGTGCAGAACAAGATCTAGGTTAAGATTGCGTACCTGGTGTTGGGAGAATAATACCCTATATATGGTTTTTGGCTAAGTTTAAACTCTTTACGTGTTTGCATGAGAGTCTCTTACTTACAGATGGGCTGAGAAGAATATGGATTGAGCTTGGTGACCGATCGGCCTGTAGACAGTTGCGAGTGAGCTTGGACCCAATATAGCCAACCCAACCACTCTCCGTAACCAAAAACAATACAACTTCTGAGCTATCAGGTTGGAAGAGGTGGCAATTATATGATTATTTTTATTATAATAATCAGAAAAAAAAAATGATGAAGAGAGCAAGGCAACTCTGGAAAGCGTGAGATGCGTAGTTGCTTTATTAGGCTACAGGTCGATTGGTTGGGGCAAGGAACACAGATTGGCTTAATACTTATCTAACCCGTCAAACCAGCAATTACACGGAGTTTGTTAGCCGCTGCCTCACTTTATGCTGGCGGAAAGCCGAAGGCTTCTACCTCTGCCTCCCTGCCTCTATAAAATATATTATTAATCAATAATGAATCTTGACACGAAAGCGCTTATGATAGCATGTTTATCGTCATAAAACGAAGAAAATTTTGCCACAAGACTTCTGCAAATTTATAAATATTATAATAAAGGTATAATATAAGATTTATATTATATGTACGAATCATTATTATATTAAAATTAGACATTAATAGAAGATATTAAGAAAGCTAAAATATTGTTACATAATTTTCTTCTTTATAAAATAAATAATCAAACAAATAGATAGATGCTTGTTAAAAAATAATTCACTAATCTACTTCAGTAATGAAAATCTAGAAAGGAACATTACATATGTATTTATGAATTTTTTCAATATAATAGTTGTGTAATTGATCTTTAACTTTAAAAATTCTAAAGTGTCTCGTATGAATTAGTGTAGTTTGATAGTATTATAATTTATTATAATTAGAGTATCTTAATCGACAATATTTAAATATAATATGAAATATATGGATTGAGTACTTGTATATGATAAAGTTCTTTTTTTCTACTTTGCATCACTATTAGATGCTAGAAATTTAAATATTTTATGGTTAACATGTTTAGGAAATTAATTTTATAAGATTTTAAATTAGCTATATTTCAATCTTGTCCATGTTTTCAAATTATTTAATTAAAAAGTATATAAAAATTATTAAAAAAATCTATTATTGATTATTCAATATTTTAAAAGTATCTTTTCTTCATAAGACACTCCTTTTAGCAATTGATCTTATTTTTATTTGTCAAAATTCTAGGCCTATCCCATAAATAATCAGTATACTACTTGAAAACGGAAAACTAAAAATGCATTTAATTTTACCAAAATTATACCGTTCAGACACATTCTACGAAAATTATCTTTCAGCAAAGAATTAAGATAATTAAGTTTTCACATAGAGTTCATATATAGGAAACAAGTATTTTCCACTTTTGTGTTGAAAGTGGCCTGAGATATTTGTTTTTATAGAGAATAATGAGAACGAGAATATGAATGAATATAATAGAAAATAGGAATAAAATATTTTCAACAATAAATTTCATTAAGAGGAATAAAATATTACTTGAAAAGATGAAAGTGTTACCCTTTTAATACCAAACATAAGTTTTTATTTTATACTCGTACCTTTTTTTTTTTCTCGTAACTCCAGACAATCACCTCCTCAGTCATTTGATCCTGGAAACGGAGAATAAATTTAACCTTTTGTAAATCAAATTAATTATCTATATTTGAATCATTTGTGGAGAGATTTTTCAACGACAAGAAAGTGACTTCAGATTTCAGCAAAAAGCGGGAGCACATCTATCGATCCCAAATTGCTGTGCATTTGCTGTACTTTTAAAATCCTAGCCATTCAAATTATTGCAATGAATGGGTGGGATTTATTCAGATGTCACAGCAAATCTGATCCCACCGCTATCATTTGCATAACTCCAACGCCCTCACACCCTAGAATAGACGGTATATCATTAGTCGTTGCGCTCTGTGGTCTCGGGGTGCCACTGCCAACACAAACACGGCAACTGCAAGCAGCACTCGTCCACCTGCATTGAATTTATAGTTTCACTTCATATGACATGTCCCCATCACAATTTAATACTTTCCTTCTTTTCTCCTTAATTTCAAAATCCCCCCACAGATTCATTCCTCCTCTTCAATAGGCAAGTCTAACCTTGTGTACTGAAATCACTATTTATAGGAATTACTCACTCAACACCTGATACAAACCATTCTCGATAAACAGCAGGCCAACATTTGACGTCCGCTTACACTACATTAGACAGAAGAAGCTCAACAATGATTCAAACATTCTTAAACAAGAACGAACATCAACGACTGCAGAGGATTTAGATTTATCTAGCTCCTCTCGTTCTTTGATGGCAACCCATAATTGTATATGCATGTACCAGGTTGTTGCCTAATCCCCGCCCTATATATACCAAAATTGGGTTTCCCTCAATACATTAGGCTAAACAATCTCCTCTCAGCACTTTATTTTCAGTAACAGTATACAAAGCACATATACAATACAATACATACATACATACATACGAATATACTTACACATTGTTTTAACTCGGTAATTTTAACATTAATACTTCATTATGCTCGTAATAAAATTACTTCCTTCTTTTCCTTCTCTGCATCTTCCAATCCTTCTCTGCAACCCCCTTTATCTGCAACCCCCTTTATGCAAAATAAAACCATTTTCCGGCAACGGCGATTACCCAATTTCTAATTAACGGTGACCTCATGATCAGGTTCCTGTTGGTTAGAAGAATTACACCCCAAAAGCAAAGGCTTTAGCTTACTCTTCCATATATCAGTATAGCATTTCGCATCACCACCCTTCCTCTTGGCCTCTACAACTACCAAACCCTCCGTTAACAGGTAAACTTCGACCTCCATCATTAAATTACCACTTCGACCTCCAAGTTCCACTCCCAAGTCCTTCTTTCTCTTTAACCTCAGCTTATGTGTCTTAGCAAACTCTTCCACTTTCTCTATCACTCTCTCCGGAAACTCCGCCGACACGAAGCGCTCGCCGTCCTTGACCGCGTCATAAGACTCGTCGAACAGCGCCGAGAGGTCCAAACCGGAAGAAAACGAAATCAAATCGAAAGCGTTCAAACTAGTGACACCTGTCTCTTCTTTGTCGACTTTGGTCTCCTCCTCGTAGAAAGAGATTTCCTTGTACCCTCCTTTTCTGAACCAAGGGTCTCGGAGGATCCCATCGATCGTGATTCTCGTATCTGGGTTCGTATCCAAAAGTCGGCACAAAAATCTCTTCAAATCATGAGACATCCACTTGGGACACCGGTACTCTCCTTTGTAGATTTTCCGGTACAGGACCATGAGATTAGGGTCGCTGAACGGCAAGTAACCAGCTGTTAACACGAAAAGAATGATGCCACACGACCAAACATCGACTTTGCTGCCGTCGTAACCTTGCTTAGCCAAAATCTCCGGAGCAACGTAAGCAGGCGTTCCACAGAGAGTATGTAAAAGGCCATCGGGTTGGATTTGATCGGTGACCGCACTGAGACCAAAATCCGAGACCTTCAGATTCCCATTTTCGTCGAGGAGGAGATTCTCGGGTTTCAAATCACGGTGGAAAACGCCGCGAGAGTGGCAGTAGCCGACTGCGGAGATGAGTTGCTGGAAGTATTTACGGCTGAGATCTTCGGTGAAGCGACCCTTAGCGACTTTGGAGAACAATTCACCACCTTTGACAAACTCCATAACGAAATAAATCTTGGTTTTGGAGGCCAGGACTTCGAATAGCTTGACGATGTGGGGGTGGTTAAGCTTGCGCATAATGGAGATCTCTCGCTTAATGTTGGACATCAAATTAGAAGAGGAGATCTTCTTCTTGTTGATGACTTTAATGGCCACGCTCTGGCCTGTACGGAGATTGCGAGCATGATAGACTTTGGCGAAAGCGCCACAGCCCAAAAGTTTGCCGAGCTCGTATTTGCCGAACAAGGCATTATCGGGGACGCGTTCGATCTCTGGCATCTTGGTTCGGCCAGAGATCGATCATACAAAGGGATTGAAGTGAAGAGAAATGAAAAGGAAAAGGAAAAGGAAAGAAGTTTTTTGTTCTTTGTGAGACAGAAACGGAAAAGGAAAAGGGAGGTCAACAGAGGATGGTGTTATATTACAAGTTGAGGATGCAAGAGGCTGAAAAAGTGGCAATGAAATTGAACGGTAGGGACAGAGAGTTATGGAGATTGAGAGAAAATGAGAGTAAAAGAGAGACTGCGTGCTTGTTTTGGTGGCTATTAAAGCGTGAGATATTCTCGAGGCCCTTCATTTTACTCTTTCGTTCTTTCTCTCTACGCGTTTGTTTGTGGAACTGTTTGTTACTTTCGCTGTTTCACGCGTCCAATAAAAGTAAATGAAAACTGCTGTTTTAGTTTTGCTTTTGGTCTTTTAAAAGATGAGAAGAAAATCCTAAAATATCGGGGTTGACGGACACGGCAAGTTAGTAGGCAGAATATGCCCGTTTCTGACGTCCATAGCTCTCAGACTCAACACATGGTTTTTTATTTTTAATATTACTTTCAAAAAGATTCAGATTATTACTCTGTTACTTCCTGCTCTATAAACATCCATCTATTTATATCTTCAATTAACTAATCTATATATTACAAGCATAGCAAAAAGTCATGTTATATATACATGTTTTGACAACAAAAGTGTTCCCATCTAAAATCAGAAGGATAAGAAATTTTGTAACCATAGACAAAAGAAAAAAGAAACAATTACTCGTGGAGTGTATGGTTTCAGTTCTTAGGAAATTTAATTATGTGGTCCGGCAATAAAATTAAATTGAGATTTGAGAATTGCTTGGCTAACAAGTGACGGGATTCATCCCTTACTTTATCCTCCATCTTTTTACTCTACAGATGGCAATAGGCTGGGTCGAGCTCGGGCTGCACTTAACCTTGTTAGGTTCGATCCACAAGCTAGGCGATCAATGGCCCGGCTCGAACATGAGCTAACCAGTCAATGGCTTGTTTGACTCATCTACGCTAATTTTTTAAAAAATTGACAAAACGATATCGTTTTGTATATTCTTAGCTCAACCTGGAAATAAATTGTAAGGCACTGTGTCCCTAATAGAGATGGCAATAGATAGGGTTCAATTCAGGTATTACTCTACCCATATCTATATTCATTTTTTATAACTCAACCCATATCCATATCCATCAGTTTTTACGATTTACTACCCATATCCAAATCTATTGAGTTGTTCGGGTTTTTAAATATCCATCGGGTTGTATAGCACATAAAAATATAACTTCTAAATAGAAAATATAGAGAGCAAATTTTTGCGAACGCTCCAAATCAAAATTACTTTAATAATAATAAGTCAAGATTTTGATTTGTATGTCTTAAAAAACCATAAAATTGGAATAATAAAAATTATAATATCTAGTACAAAGACAACATATGTTTTTCACAATTAAGAACTGGAACAAAGACTGAAATATCCAAATCTTTAAATTATTTTTGCGTGAACTCCACAATATTCAAAACTTCATCTCTATATCATTTGCATTATTATCATCCTATAAGAAAATAAAATATGATAAAAAAGGTGAGTACTGAGGAGTAAAGTAGGGATTTTAAAATTGGTTCTTCTCATAAAATATTAATATTTTATTATATTTAACCATAAAAATTCAAGAAAAAATAGAAAAAATAAAGTTAACAAAAAATGGGTAGATATGGATATCCATGGTTCGGATTATCACTAGACCCATATTTAAATCCATATCCACATCTATTTTTCAACATCCATTTAAAATCTATTTTTTAGCCTCCATATCTATTTTTTTAGGTCGGATAGTGCGGATATTAATCGGATTGAAAACCCAGTACCATCCCTAGTCCCTAACCAAAGACTTAGCTTTTATCCTCCATCTCTTTTGAAGAAAAAGGAAGATAATAGCTTGCCCTCTAGGGAAGCATCCAACTGTAATTATTTTTTTAAGGAAGCATCCAACCTACCCCTCATTTACCAATGGCCTTTTAAAAATTAGGGACATAAGATCTATTCATCAATTATTAAGATTTCTTCATCTTCAAATTTAACTCTATTAAAGAGATGAACAAAATCCTAAACCAAGGTTCTTGACACATAAATAACATGCCTATCTTCTTGCAAAAATGGAGGCTAGGGTTGGATATGGGCAAGATGAGCATAGAGCGGGCTAACTTCTATGATATCTCTTTAAAATACTAGTCTATAATAGGGATGAACCTTCTTGCTAGCTTTAAAGGGAGGCCTTTATGCTTGGATGCAACTACAACTGAAATTAGACAGTTGTGTCATGCTATAGTATGTATAGAGGTGAACGTCAAGTAAGAACTACCGAGCTTCTTCCCTATCTTGAAACTTGATGAGAGTGATGAACTAAAATAATCAAGAGTGGAATTGAGTTATCAATAGAATCCCTCATCACAGGAACAACATAAATAATGAAGGCTCACAAGGAGAATGTTCAAATAGAGAGACCATAAAGAGCACATAGGCTCAGACGATGTCACTGTCTAAACATAAACATATAAAGTTAACAATAGTTTACTGGTGGAAGGCAACTTGATTACCTAACTAACTTCTAAAACTTGCAATGGTTCCCCTTTATAAGAAGGGACTTCAAAATAAACAACCTTAGATGAGGTTAGTAATGAGATCACTTCTCATGGTCTTCTACAAGCTCTTACATGTAATGAATTAGCAATGGAGAGGGAATAACAAAAGAATGAAGAAACAACGTCTACTCCTATCCAAAATTTACATCAACAGGAGCAAACTGAGTTCAAACATGCTACAAAGAGGATATCAGGGAGAAGGTCAAGTTTAGATTCTCCAAACAAATCCTCCCATACTGTCCATCATCGCTTGGAATACTATAGGGCTAAATTACCCTAAAAAATAGGTATTATATGATCTTCTAAATAAGAAGGACCCCTTGATTATTGGTCTCCTAGAAACTATGTTGAATAATGATCTTTTATTGAAGCGGCTTTGGTCCCTAAACCGAAGATGCTCCTTACTTACAAACCATGCTAACCACCATAGTGGATGCATCATCATAGCATATGACAGTTCTAGGATCAAGGTCTCTCACATTGGTTCATCTGACTAACACATCTATGTGAAAAATATAGATTATATCATATCCAAAGGTGCTCTTTATCACCTTCATCTATGTTGCTGCCAATATGGAATTATGGAGAGCCTAACTATAGAATATCCTAATATTAGAAGGAAATGGGATGACTGACCCTTGGCTCTTGCTAGTTTACTTCGAGATCATAATCTATCTAATAGAAGCAGAAGGGGCTAGAAACAATGTTATAATGATGGTATAAGGAAATACATTAACTCCCTATAGACTTAAAATATAATGGGAATCTTTTCATATGGATGAACAATCAAAATAGGGTAACGATTATTTAAATTTTTTTTGATAAAGTTGTGGTGAATCAGGCTTGGCAAGATTCATTCACATTTAGTAAAGCTTCCTTTACAAATCACTTAAGCTTTAACCATTGTTTTAATTAAATCATCTATCTTAAAAAGAATAATTACTTGACGGCACCATTTAGGTTTTATAACCATCTGGTTAATAATTTAAGATATGAAGAAGCTGTCAAGAGGGGTTTGGATGTACAAGTTTAAGGCTATTATGCATACCAATATGCAAGGAAACTTTTGAGCAATTAAAGTTGAGCTCAAGTACCAAAGCCAAGGAAGGCACTCTAACACAAGTTAAAAGCTATATAGGGTTATGGACATCTTGATTAAATTCTAAGAAGAAGCATATAATGATCCAACAAATGAATAGATTAAATCAAATGAGAAATAAGCTCTCGGTTAGTACATTCAAGCTTTAAAAAACCAATATTCCTTATTAAAGTAGAAATCAAAGTTTAGTGGTTAGAGGAAGGGGATTTGAATACATGCTTCTATAGTGCCATCTTATCTCGAAGAAATGCTAATAAAATCTTCTCATTTAAAGGAGTCAATGGGGGTATTGATTTGGGAGCAAGAGGACCTACTCAACAATATCTTTGAGTTCTTCCAATACTCCATAGGAACTACTACTAATACCCCATCTTCTATGTAGGTTCTTCAATCTTATGTAGGGATGGAAGTGAATTTTCAACTCGATTAATATCTGTATTACCTGACAAGAAAAAATAGACATGGAGGCTAAAAAATAGATTTTAAATGGATGCTGAAAATGGATGTGGATATGGATTTGGATATGGGTCTATAAAATGATTAACACGAATCAAAATAAAGCTAAAATTTAATTCGTACCTTATTTTGAAGCTTGATATTTATCTTGATGCATCCCTCGAACTGTTTCTGAAATCGATCCGTCTCAACCATCGTAGCCGCACAAGTGTCCAACCTCTAACGGTATCCACAAAACAAGTTGAGAGAACTCTGTAACTTTTACAGAGAGGATCAAGCATGAAGTGCTAGCTCCATAGAGCTCAAGCCTATTTATAATAAGCTTTGGACGCTTTAGTAATTTAATTGAAATTAAATTCTAATTTCAATTAAACTTCTAATTACTAATAATTCTAATTAAATACCAACTATGCCTAAATAAGATTCAATATCTTATATTGATCCTTATTTATTAAATATATCATATTTAATCATAAAGTTTCTCAAACTTTATAATCAAGTCCAACTTGATTAAATCAACTTTGCTCTCTCTAATATATTCTAAATATGAGATTCATTAGGTTTCCAAATATATTGGCTATGATTATAAGTTATAATTCTAATTCATAATTAGAATTAGATAAATTAAACTCTTTTTGATTTATCTTTAATTCTCCAATTAAACAATTTACAATCATAGATCAAGATTGACGTTTAGTAACGCATCATGACCACCCAAATATTTAGGAATGTCAAAGTGATTTTGACTAACCTTTCCATGCATAATTTTTCTGTATAATTCAATCCTTTCATCAAACAATGTTTCAATTAGACATAGAGCGTAGAATTAATGTTTACTATATTTTAAGTCCAATTATATTAGTTCTCCGCTATTAGCTATTGATTCATTTATTGATATTTGTAAACTGTTTCCCAAATATCATTTCACCTTGGCCAAGGATTTCATGAATCAATATTAATCGAGAACAACGGAACATTCTCCCTAATTACTTTAGGGTGATGAATCATATCTTGATCATTCAA
>JANZLD010000236.1:9638285-9649905 GCA_026413575.1 Erythroxylum carthagenense
AAGCCAATTATGCACATGAAGCGAATTAATTGTGTACATGACATGTTTATGACATTCCGACACTAATCCGAAATCTTTCCAATCTCAATTCTAAAACCCGAATTCAAAATCTCCAAATTGCCATAAATCCATAACCAATTGAATCAGCCAATTCCTAAATCCCAATTTTAAACTTAAAAAAAATCACATTTTCAGAAAATTTGGGCGTTCCTCTCCGCGGCGAGCTACCTCTCCTTCGTCGCGGCGTGCGCGTCGGGCTCGACGTGACGAAACCCTTCCTCACTGGCCGCGGCGCGCGTTCCGTGCTCGTCATGGCGTGCGGGACTAATCTGCTCGTCGCAACGCGCAGAAGCTGACTTACTCACGTCGCAGCGTACAAACCCAGCAACGCCTAAAAACCCAGATTTCCGACTCTGCAAACTTCCAAATCCAAATTTCCTCCTTTCAAACACTCCTAAATAACTCAATATACATCAAACAACTAATTCCTAACCTCAATTCTATCAAATAACCATTTCCCCTACTTATCAACACCAAAATCAAGCAAAATCATCTACCGAAACCTAACATTTCCAATTCCTCAAATATTCAAACCAATCATCAATATAACTCAACAAATCAACAAATCAAACTATCTAAGATAAGAAAGGAGAGAACTTACTTGTAAAGCCTTCAAAAACTTTCACAAATCCAACCCCTCAACCTCTCACACACCCACGACAACACCAAAAACAAAACTCATCTTCATCTTCTTCAACACCAAACCAAAGGGGAATGATTAAGGACAAAGGAAGGAGCAATTGGCAAGAAGAAAATGGAACCAAGCAAGCAATAAGAAGATCACACGAAAGGAGAAGAAGAAGAGCAAAGCAAGCTTCGTGGGAGGCCAAAATTCAAAGGATTAGGATTAAATACAAAGAAACTAAGGCTTGTTTGGCAAATAATTGCCATAAGACCAATCCGAACAACCTCAATCCAATTTCTGATTCTAATTTCTCCCGAATTCCAATGGCTCTTAACCATGGCTCTTAACCCTAATTCATCAAATCAAATTTCTAATCCTCCATTACCATTGGACAATCAATTTCGGAATCGGAAATCCAATTAATTGATCATTAAGTCAATTTTCCGATCCGACCCTATTGCTCCGAAAATTCCAGAAAAATTCCTATAATTCCTCAAAATTATAAAACTCATGATTATATACTCCAATTTCGTAATTCAAACTCCTAAATCTCAATTCTCACTCCAATTAAATTCTCAAGCTCAATTGACCTAATTTTCTCCAAATTCCAATTACTTAATCTATATAATTATCACCAAATTTCCAATTACTTAATCATACCGGGATTATGTCATACATGCATGTACATACATATGCTAGTGCAATAATTGCCAATTTTTCAAATTATACATAACTAAATAATGCATGAGCATGCCAAATCATGAATGCACTCTCACTGTACCCATCCCATTGGTGACGGGATGTTACAATAAAGAATTTTGTTACAAGGAATATGATTAAAAATGACACCTTTGTTAAGTGATTATTGTGATTTGGGACAATTTAGTCTTTTTAGTGTATATAATATTATGTAACCAGTTTATTTGTGCTTATATACAAGTTGTACCTAATGTTTCCTTTTAGGAATTAATACAATCTTTATTTTCCACAAAAGAAATTCTAACCCAAGTTCATTCAATTTAGGCATGTAAACATTTATCAATCATACAATAAAACATTTGAAACACACACATAACAAAAACAATTACCCTATAAAATCCTAATTTCCATATATTACTAACTTTCTTATAAAAGGTACCTCAAAACTCTCTTTTTAAGTATACAATTGCCTAGGTAGTTCACAAAATTTTCTAGAACTAAGAAAATCTACAAGAAATGTTGTAATTCCTTATAAAAATGTTTTCTTTATGATCTCATCATCCCTTGCCGTTTTCTCTATCTCTTATAGTATAAAAATGCAAAAACTATTGCCAAATGTATACTGTTCGTGTATTAAAAATTTGAAACTCATGGTGTTTAATTAGTTTATCAATTTTTTAATTAATCGAACTTATTTTATAATAAAAATACATCAATTCGGACTAATCGATTATGGAGGTTTACCTGATATTATCTCTAAATATATTATTAAAAATTATGAATAATTCTTTTAACTTTCTATAGTCTCTTAAGTTACCTTAATTCAATATTTCCATCATAAGGATGGTCTAAGATATCAAATAATATTTAAAAGCAATGACAAATTGAACTGACATCTCTTTTCACCAAAAATTTCCTTTTTCTTTAATTACTATCTTCATAATTAATCAGCCATACACCTTCTAAACATTCAATACCATTCTTCAAATCAATAAAAAAAAGTATTTTCAAAATATTAAATTTCATCCAGTCATAACCATTATAGTAACAATCGTTATTATCACCTAACTTATGCAAAATTCGTTACTTTATAAAGACATAAATTTATTGGACCAAACTTTACGTGAAATAGTATGAATCCAACTTGAGGCTTGAAGTCTTGGAATTTGCAAGGTCAATCGCAATCCCTATGTCTTTAGGCTTTTTTTTCCTTAAAGTTTTAAGTTAAAAAAAGAAAATCATACATGTCATTAAGTTAATAACCACTAAATATATTAGATATAACCACACGTAACACTCAAGCTGTTAATTATATGTTTTTAACACTCAAAAACACTTAAATTAATATAGTTTTGTAAATAGTTATTAATCCCTAATAAAACATTTAAAACACATATATAACAAAGTAATTAACTTTTAAAACTCTAATTGACATATACTACTAACTTTCATACAAAAGGTACATCAAGACTCTCTTTCTATAATATACAATTACCTAGACAATTCCCAAAATTTATTTAAAAAATGAGATATATTGCAATTCCTTCTAAAAAATGTTTTCTTTGTGATCTAATCATAACTTGTCTTTTTCTCTATCACTTAAAGTCTAAAAGCATAAAAGGTATCAACAAAAGTCCACAATTTTTGTATTGAAAAATTAAAATTTGTGGGGTTCAAGTAGCCCTTCAATTTGTTGGGTAGTTGAACACTATTTTACAAAAAAACACACCACTATTAGCTAACTATAAACATTCAACTACATGATATTATCTCTAAGTGTATTATTAAAAATATAGAAAACTCTTTCTATGGCCTTTTGAATCACCTCAATTTAATATTTCCATTATAAGTTATGCTCAAAAAATTAAATAAATAATTAATAGTAACAACAACTTGAACTAACATATTTTTCTTCAAAATTTCCCTTCTTCTTTAATTCCTAACATCATAATTAATAAATTTTACCCCCTTTAAGTATTCAATATCTTTCTTCAACTCATTAACAAATACAAAAAATAAAATTTAAAGTATTAAAATTTATCAAATTATAAACATTACAACCTCAAAATTTTTGAATTCCTACTTAATTTTAATCATAGAAGAAAATGTTATTGTCATTTATCTTATGTAAAAAAAATTTCTTTATTGAGACATAAATTTATAGAAAAAGCCCAAATTGGTTCTTCAACTTAGGCGCGAGGTGCACAAAAGTCTTGCAACTTTTTTTCCAAAGTAACATTAAAACTTTTCAAAACTTTCTCTAACCTTGACTTCACCAAAAGATTGAGATTGTGTAACATACTTCACCCATATGGAAACGTGTCAAATTGTAGTGACCTACTAATGTGTATTTATTTATTGTACTACAATTGCAACTTATTTCTTCAGTTAAGAAAGTGTCTAAAAGTAATAGATAGTTTAATATGTAAACGCAACATTTTGATAAAACTGAAGGATATTTTCAAGTACCAAACATTTCCATTTTGTAAGAAATTTTGACCTTTAATCATGAACTTATCATTATGATAATAAAAAAAAGGAAAAAAAGATAGAGAGTTGAGGAGATTCGAACTAAAGGTAGAGGAAAAGAGAGGAAAAGATTGCTCTTAGAGGATTATGAGGGATATCTTCATGACAGAGGAGTAGGAAGGAGATTCTTGTTGGTATAGTGTGGCTAATTGGTCCATAGTGAAGTAAATTAGTGATTTTCTTAATTTCTAAGGATTTTGTTTCTACTTAAATTACATATTTCAATTTCTATAGAATCCATTATTATTAAATTAGAGATTTAATGCATAAATAGGAAGTCACGAAGACATTAGAGATTGAGGAGTGGAGGAAGATAAGATATTCATGATAAAGGAGTAAGAGGAAGACCTTCATGACAATAGTCATTCTTCTATGTGTTTTGTGGCCTTATAGAATTATGAGGGATTTCTTTAAGTCGGAGGAGATTCACAACTTTTTTTTCATTAAAAGATATATACTTAAGCACAGTTGTACAATGAAAAACATCAATAAGTTTATCACATCAAATGGAATGTAAGCCACTACAAAGACATGATTTAGTTACAACCAAATATCAAGGTTGTTCATTTAAATGCTTTATTAAGGAAGGAGTTAAAGGTGGATGTAAGCTTTAACATTTATAAGAGAGTAAAAGAAACTATCATCGAAATATTACATTGGTGTCATGTAGAGGAATTGGTTAAATTCTTGGGGTGTGGAGAAGAGGTGAATATAAAAAACCCAGGTATAATATGGATAAATAGAATAAGCACTAATGAAGGTTTTACAAGGTGTTATATTTGTTTTAGTGCTTCTAAAAGGGGTTGGATTGAAGGCTACATTCCAATAATAAGACTAAATGGATGTTTCTTAAAGGGAATATGTAAAAGACAGTTGTTGGCTATTGTTGGAAGGGATGGAAACAATTAAATATTTCCTATTGCTTAGGGTGTGATTGATATTGAGTATATTGAAACATGAAAGTGATCTCTAAGCTGTCTTATTTTAGATTTAAAACTTGGAACTGGTAGTGGCTTCATATTCATATTTGACATACAAAAGGTACGTTTATATTGAATTTATAATATATGATTATCTATATGCACTTAATAAAAACTTTTATTTTTATTTGTTTATATTGTTATTCAAGGTCTCTACATATAATGAAAAACAATTTTACTTAATGTTGAGCATAGAATATGTGCAAGGCATATTTATGCCAATTGTTGAAAGAGATGGAATGGAGACGATCTACAGTTTTGGTTTTGGAGGATAGCTAAGGCAACATTTAATCCTAATTTTAATGATTAGTTATATGTGCTAAATGTTTTAAGGCTAGGTTGTATTGAAGCCCTATTAGAATATCCCAAGGAGATATGGTGCAGGGCATATTTCATTGTTAATTCTAAATATGATTGTGTGGATAATAACATAAGTGAGACCCTTAATGGTTAGATCTTGGAGGCTAGGGTAAAGATTATAGTTAATATATTGGAGCATATTAGGAATATGGTGATGAATAGGATGTATACAAAAAGAAATTTTAGGGAGAAATAATAGTAACATATTACAAAGAGTTTAGGTCATGATAGAGGAGAATAAGAAAGAGAGATTTTATTGCTTTATTGATTGGAATGGAGATGTATGGATATGTATTTGAGCATGGATTAGATAGGTTTTCTATGAGAATTAGTAGTCGTACTTTTACTTGTAGATATTGGGATTTTACAAGGATTCTATGCCTTATATTGTGGCTTCCATTTTTCATAACCACCAAAATCTCGATGACTACATATACAAATGGTAGCAAGGAGAGGTACGTGTAAGCATATAAATATTCCCTCTACCAGCATGCAAAATGTTTGGTTAGCCTAACAAAAAGGAAGAAGGAGAAGTTTGAGCAACTTAAAATAGGAAAAACAACTAGATATGGAAGAAGAATGACTTGCACTAAATGTGGACAACAAGGGTATAACCAAAGATCTTGCAAAAGTTCAATAAATGTAAGAAAATTCTCATTAATTATGAAACTTATTTTTATAATACCATTTTGTTACTAACCAATCAATTTTTGAAAAATGCATATAGGTACCAAGATGATCTAGCACCAATGTGAGGAGAAAACAAGGACTTCAATCTACAAATTTAGCGTGTAATGAATCAACAAATGTTACACATGCTAAAGAAACCTGTGAAGATCAAGAAAAGATACAAACAATGATTAGAGGAAGAGGAAGAGGTAGAGTGAGAGGAAGAGTTAGAGGCAGGACCAGGATTAGAGGAAGAGGGAGAAGGATGAGTGGACATAGAGTACACTTCAATAAGTCAACTAGTTTAATTGAGTACCATGTAAATTAACTAAATTTGAAATATGTTTATATGATTATTCAAGTTTTAAAAAACCATGTTCATTTTTATATTTAAATAACATGGAGATAATGTTCAACTTATGAGGCTAAATAGCTCACAAAGAGCCATTACTACAGATTCTAATACCCAAATTGAAATTAACTTTTAGCTAAGAGGTTTGTGATGGAATGGTAGGAATAACATCACTTCATTTGCTCTATGTAATAAGAGGGATGCAGATAGAAGAAGGCCTGGAGATTCAACCTTAAAAGGAAGCAACACTTGATTTTTGAACTTGTAGTGAATTTCTCTTTATGGACTTATTCCATTTTACACCTTTTTGAAATTTGAAGTTGTGATGAACTTGAAATTGCTTAGAATTTGAAGTTGGAAATTAAATGTTAAATTTGCTTTTTATTGTGACATATTGAAAGATGGTGAAATAGAAGTTAATTAAATGATTGTTAGAGTTGTTATGGTACTTGTGCCATTAAGTTAGTTAAATGACTAGTGGAGTTATTATGGTATTTATGCCATTTCGTAGTTGGTTAAGTGTTGAAATTGCCATTTTGGAGTTGTTATAGATATCATGTTCATTTGATTTACCAATAATTGAATATAAGATGACTTAAAAATATCACTATAAAGGCTAATAATACATTTTCCCTTATAAGTACAGTAAATTCTTAATCTAATAAGACAGTCCCAACAAATTACCATAGCATAATATCAAAATTTATGAGGTTCATATTCTTCAACTTTTCAATAATTATAGTTATAAAAATAGTTACAAATATTACAACACATACTCTATAATTATATATCACCTTCTAAAATCTTTTTTGTCTAAGATATTGTATATTTCAATGCCACTTTAGGTTATACCAATTCACCTCGTAGCTTATGCACATTATCCATGCACATAGCATCTTTCGACTTCTTATTCTCAACCATCAATCCTTTATTCTCAACCTTCAATCCTCTTCCAACATTAGTGTTGCGACATATATTATTGATTGCCAATGATAGTTATCTTACTAAATACTAATAGATTGATTATTAATAAGGAAAATACCTCATAGTTAGGGCATCTGTAAAATCTTCTTCCAAGATTGTCATTGGTCCAAGAAGTAACTAGACGATGTTGACTTTTACATCTACAAAAACCTCCTCATCATTGCTTTTCACTACAACCTCTTCTAGTTGAGTTTGAAGATTCATCATCCATTACAATTGACAAAATCCTATATAAATTAAAAATCAAAACACACTACAACAAATTAGATAATTGGCTACAAGAAAAATGTAATAAATTGTTCTAAAAATGTTGCCTCTAGTTATTTGTAACATTTTAGTTTTGTTGCATAAAATGTCATCAATTCTTTATAGCTAAAATTATAGGTGACATTTCCAAAAATCGTAGACAAAAAGTACCAGCTATAAATTTTTTTTATAGATAAAGCATTACAAAAACGTAGCTAAAAATAGAATGTTGGAGGTGTAAGTTTGTTGCCAAATGATTGATGATGAAAATAAAAGGTAGCTAATAATTTTTGACTATGTTTTTTCTCTTTATAGCTATATATTATTAGCTAAGCTTTTCATAACGTAGCCAAATGTTATTTGCTACATCCTTTAAAATGTAGCTCAATGTTATTTATTATGTTTTTAATAATGTCATGACATATTATTTGTTACATTTTTATTCCATGATATGGAACAATATGCTTTGTATATAATGTAACGACATATTTTTATTATGAAATATTTACTTATTATTATAAAATTAAATTGTAGAAAAATATTGTTAATTCGAAATGACAAGCATTGTATATATAAAGTAAAATTATATAAATATCATTAAATTATACCAATAAAAAGAATATAACATTAAAGGATGATCATTTGTTCTTATACAAGAAATTAATGACAACTTGAGCAATTCTTATAGATAAAATAATAAATAAAGAGGTTAGTTGACAAATTAGAATATGTTTGACATACTAAAAAAATGATCAGATTACAAAAATATTAAAATATAACCCAAACAACTACCTAGTGTTGTCCATGCCTTTGAACTTATAATCATCTAAAAAGGTTACTTAAAATCAACTAAAAATATTGTGAGTATTGATATAGTAAGTATTTGGTTCTGATTAAAGTAAACACCACATAAATTTACGTTTCACAGCATAATCACTTATCAGATGCATCTTCATCTATTCTGTAATTTGAGAGAAAAGTATTAAAATCAAATTATAGTACATATAGGATACGATAAAAAAAGTGTAGGAGAAGGAATTAATACCCTTCACTTGCCTCTTCATTTTTATCATAATTTTGGCTAGGTAATCTTTTGAATAACATATCATGTTTTGCTATTTTAGCTCGAGTTTCTTGTATCCTAATTACTTCAACTTGTAATGTAGCCTTAAGCTTATTGTTTTCCTTTTAAAGGTGTTTAGTGATTGTTTTACATGTTAACGCTGAAACATTTAGCTTAGGGCCATAGCACAAGGCCTTTAATATAGCTAGAACGAGAAACAATTATTGTATCATAAATGTCTTCTGTACTGAACTCATTCCCCTCAAACATAGACTTCTCTAATAACTCTTGCATCTTATTCTAAAATTAAGAGAAATAAAATCAATATTTATTCCACATATTATTACATACTACTATATTAATAAATGTACAAAAATATTGAACAAACCTTATACTAACATA
This sequence comes from Erythroxylum carthagenense, assembly GCA_026413575.1. NCBI lineage: Eukaryota > Viridiplantae > Streptophyta > Magnoliopsida > Malpighiales > Erythroxylaceae > Erythroxylum > Erythroxylum carthagenense. Next base: position 9,647,255 of record JANZLD010000236.1, read on the forward strand.
GTTGTTTTATGCTTCTTCTAACATCCATCCTTTACTTTCCTTATAGTGAGTGACTTTATATAGAATACTCATATCACACTCTTGTCTATGTAGTTCCTTCTCACTTTATTTTATCAAAAAAAAAATAGGCACAACAAAAATGTAGTGTTTATTGATTTGAGTATAACTTGCAAACATAGATCTTACATATTCATTTTGGACAACTACAAATTACTTCAACCCTTGCTTATAAGGTGTTTTCATTTTTTATCTACTAACCCTTGTCTTACTATAATTTTTCTAAATCAAGAAAACAAAACATAACTTAGTTGTTAAATCACCTAATATGAATAATGCAAGCAAACGTGAAGGTAAAGTTAGTAATATAATTTATCTTAAAATCATTGAAATAATATTGACAAAGTTAAAGATTTTGTATAATTATTGGAACTTTTTTCAAAGCATTTTCAAGCAAGTTTTTTTCCTTTAAGTTCATAACTTGTTTCAGGTAAAGTAATTATGTTCCAACAATAATCCCTAATTCATTTGACAATTTTGAATATTGGACCTTATCTATAAGTTGACTTTGTTGAGTATCAATCTATAATGATAACTTGCAATTCATTGCAACATTCATTTGTTGTAATTCACAACTTTTAGTTTTACCTCTACCTCTTTTTTCTAATACTAGCATTGGAAGCTGACAACAAATGAATAATGATAAGAAAATATTAGAATATATAAATATATGATGTATACAGAACTGAATTTGTTAGCTCCTAAGAATCTGCATCTCTTCCATGAATGTCATACTTTATCTTAAACCCAACGGATAGAGATAAACAAAACATAGATAACCACCAACGAAGCTAAACTAAGTGACATAAATTATATCCTACGTACAATGTCAAGTAGATGGGGAAGAGAAAACTTGATCATATCCTATATACAAATGTATAATAGAATTGAACATGAAAACAATTATAATCTACACATTATTCAGACCTATAATCAAAACCATTTAAAGAGGATAAAGTAATTTACCTAAATATAACATTATTAACGAAAGTTTCCATAAAAAGGAAAAAAGGGCAAAGGAATAAAGTGAAATTTAAACACCACAAATTATATACAAAAATTTTAAGGGAGTATGAATCATTACCTACTTGGGTCTTCAATCAGAGCACATGTATGTTTCAAATCTCCAAAAACTCAACCACCCATTCACCTTCAACGTCAACAAAGAGAGCTCACACTACATAGAAGGCATAAGTGAGGTTAGAGTGAAGGCATATGTGTGAAGTGATGATGTGCACAGGGATTGGAGTGAAGGCATAACCGAGAGAAGAGAAAGAGGGTGAAAACATCTGTTGAAAAAAATGGTTGATTTAGGGTTGAAGAGTAAAAATTTAAATGAAATTAATTTTTTTTCTTAAATTCTACTTAGCCTAGACAATAATTTATATATTCTTAATGTGACATCTAAAGACTAATTGGCTTGCATATAATGACGCGTATAAAACACATCATAATTCCTTTCCAAAAAAGTCTTAAATTGAGCATACTCATGAAATTTTAGACCTTCTTTTGAGTAAATTACAAGTTTAAGTCCTAAATTGGTCAAACTCAAAAAGATTAAGCCCTAATTTAAACTTTATCCTTGAATTAAGAGTTGGAGATGGATGTTGGAGAGAAACGAAAGCTTGATATTTACTGTGGAGATTTAGACATAAGCAGATGTCGGAAATTAACCGTAGAAAAAAGATGCGAGAAGATACATGTGTTGGAGAATTGAGTTACGATTGTTTTATATAAGGGTATGTTGAATTATTAATATACTATTCTTCTTTGGTAGCAAAATAATAAAATTACCCTTCTTTTTATTCATTCTAACAATTCCACCACTTTCAAGATAAAGTGCTGCACAAACTCATTCTCTCAGTGAAGTCATGGTTAAAGAGGAAGTTTTTTTCAAAAAATTAAGATTTTTTTGTATACAAGGGAAAAGAAACAACAAAAAAAACTAGGTCCTAATTAGCGCAGAGATCTGCGATACAGGACTCCGTAAGTATCACGGTACATATAGGCCATGACAAGCGTCGACGCCTCCTGAAGTGTATGGACACTAGGGCTAGAGTAATCAGCAAGAGTGGTAAGGCTGTCCGCACACTGGTTCCCTTCCCGATGCACATGTTGTATCTTCATCTCCCAAGCTCGACGCAAAATCTCCCGGATACCTATCACCAAAAAAGAATACTCAATCGACAGTAAATTGGCTAAAGAAAGGATATTTATTGTTGGACCCTGTTTCCGGGGCCCAACGATCGATTCGGATACCAAACAATGTTTGACTTGCGTCTTGGGACAAATTCTGAGAAGACTATTTAGGACAGTCGTGAGAGGGTGAGGGAAAGAAAGTGAAAGGTATCACATTTATATAAAAAAATAAATCTCAGCGTGACAACAAAGGAGGGTTCGCCGCGACAAACCCATGAAATTATCTCCATGGACCCTTCAGGAAAAGTTCGTCGCGGTGTAAGTCATTCTTCGTCGTGACGAAGACATCTTTAAAAAGGTTCACCGTGGCGATCCTTGGTGAAGTGAATCACACGTTAATATATTGACAGTAATATGATCAGAATATACAAGAAGGGGGGGTTGAATTGTGATAA
>JANZLD010000236.1:9650005-9660655 GCA_026413575.1 Erythroxylum carthagenense
CTGCTTTTTACTTGTAAAGCTTCCGTCTACTTTTCATTTATATATTTCTCTTTGTTTGTCATCAAAATTATTTAATACGTGAAGTCTGGTTTGACTTAACACCCTCTATGGAGTTTCCCACAGTGATCACATCTGGGGATGTACGATGCATTTCTCTCTCCCCTTTTGTTGCCTCCCGCTATAGAGGCTTGCTAAGAAGCAGTCCTCATCTGACTCGATTTACTTACACCACTGCTACTCTCCTCAGATTGCCCAAGGAAGGTCTTGGCACTCCTTTCAGGCATAGGAGTACCACCTCCCCTCTTAAAATGTTCTCTCCCCTTTCTTTTTTTATTCACATCACTCTTTATATTCTCAATGTTTTAAACCCTCAGGGTCGCTTCAACCAGCTGTTGAAAATCATAAAAATTATAGACCACCACTTTCTCTCTGATGGCTAGATGCAAACTCGATTCAAACCTACGGCACTTAGTCGCCTCACTCAGCATCATCTCTACTGTATATCGGGATAACTGTGTAAACCAACGCTTATACTCACTTACTGCCATTTCCCTCTGGGTGAGACTCAGAAACTCTTTCTGCTTCTGCTGAATATACATCTCAAACATGTACTTCTTCTTGTAAGCAGCTAAAAAGTCCTTCCATGCCAAAATCGGCAGTCTCATCTGGCTCCCTGACACACTCTCCTACCAATGTAGAGCATCTCCCTGGAGTAAACTAGTAGCATACACAACTTTCTCATCATCCTCACAATCCATTTGATCTAGCATCCTCTCGGTCTTTCTTAACCAAGTCTCCGCTTCTTCTAGATCCGTTATCCCATAAAAGTCTACTGCCCTATACTTCCTCAACTTATCAAACTGTTTCCCCTTCTTAGTTGGGGACGGAGCAGAAGTCTATGGCTTCTGACCCATAGCTTGGACAAATGCCTGAGTAAATGCTTAGAACATCCTCGGATCTAGTGGAGGCACTTGCTCCTGCAGAACGGGTGACTCTAGTGTTGGCGAGTGAGAGGGCCAGCTACCATGCCCTACAAAAGCCTCAGCATTTCCTGGAGCTACTGAGTCATCAGTACTCTCCTCTCTTGGTGGAGAGTCAGGTGCATCTGATCCTTGTAGAACTTCTCGTGTCCTTCTAGGAGGTGGCATCTTACTCCTTCAATGGAAACACTAATGATTAGCTACATTTCAATCTTATTTCCTATATGTATGCATGGTATGCATGTCACTTAATGCAATCAATCAATTCGCAATGCAACAAATAATCACATAGCACACAATTCATACTATTATGCAACCTAAGCACAGGAAAAACCTAAGCTCTGATACCACAAGATGTTGGATCCCGTTTTCAGAGCCCAACGATCGATTCGGATACCAAACAATGTTTGACTCGAGTCTTGGGACAAATTTCGAGAAGACTATTTAGGACAGTCACGAGAGGGTGGGGGGAAAGAAAGTGAAAGGTATCACATTTATATTAAAAATAAATAAATCTCAGCATGGCAGCAAAGGAGGGTTCGCTACGGCGAACCCATGGAGTTATCTCCATGGACCCTTCAGGAAAAGTTCACCACGACGTAAGTCATTCTTTGTCACGGCGAAGACGCCTTTAGAAAGGTTCGCCGTAGCGACCCTTGGCTTTGCCACGGCGAAACCCTTAGAAACTAAAATCCACAAACATTTTAAACAAACACATACATTCAAATCTAACCATCCAACCTAACCACAAGCTAACATAATCATGCACATTGGAATTTCAATTCATCATTTCCTTACTAAGTCAAAGAGTTTGAGCAAATACATATCATCATACACATCAAAACTTAAAACAAAATACTTAAGGATGCTCAATATTGATATGCTTATAAAGCTAACCAAAATCACTTAGTACAAAAGTCTCTAACTTTCTTAGAGTTTCCAATGCCCTACAAAGATCAACGATTTTCTTGTTCTACACCTGAGGAGTGGGAGGTAATGGGGTGAGCTGCGAAGCTCAGTAGTTTATACATTTATAGCCATTGGCATTGAGCCACACATTCAAGCATAATTACATATATATGTAACAATTCAATACTCAACAAGTTGAAAATCATAACTCATAGTTACCAAGATGTCATCACAAAGAACATGTCATGTAATTCATCACAACATAACACTCCATTATCCATCACGCTTAACAAATCAATGATGAATGCACAACAAATGGCTCAAAAGTTCCGTGGAACAAAACGGATAAACCGAAGTTTATACTGTGAACAAAACGAGTCCAATTTCTTAGGATCTCATGGCCTCAAGCGGGCAGCCTGGAGAAGATTATACGTCGACTTGCACGTGACTAACAAAACATTCATCTCTTGCCCAAACACAATCAAATTTCAACGCTTAACTCATTTCAAACATATTTATAATTTTCATGCTCATCATGCTTTTTCTCTTTTCATTTATACAAAATGGCATAATTCAAAAAAAGCATTTTAATACACAACATACAAGCAAGCAAAACAATTTGCCCATATTACACAACAACTATAAATATATTACCCACCTAATTCACTTGACAATCTAAGTTCAATGTTGTCTTTCCTCTTGCTCTTGGATCAGGCTTGCTTGGTTTCCTATAACAAACTAAGTTCTCATTCAAATGACATTCAAAGAAAATTCATAAAGCTTCAATAATAAAAAAATGCTAAAATTGACCATAATCCTTTCAAAACCTAGACTTTCAGGTCAACTTTTCCATGGTCGTTATGATAAGATGAATGAAGAAATTTGGTTACACTTCCTTCTAGAAAAATGTTCTTCATTGTCTTAAGTTTCCAATGACACCAAAATCATTCAATTTGGTTCAGTAATCCGAAAGTTATACTTCAACTATTTTCGGACTGCTCTTATACTGAAGCAATATTCTACTCTCAACTTCCTTCCAAATATTTATATCCTTAGAGACTGAATTTAAACTTCATTTCTTCACAAAAACTGTAGCTTTATGTCTCTAATTTACTTAAAATTGAAAATCACTTCATTTTGATAAATACAAAAAAGGTTATGCTCAAAATACCAAAGTATGCTCGGTGCTGGAAAGTTCGCCCAAAACAGGAGTTCGCCGCGGCGAGGAATGTTGGCCGCGACGAACTTTGACAGAGACGTCACAGACACTTCATTTTTCTAGATTTTTACTTCCCATCTACTACTACTAACACTTCTTGAATCTCAACCATCATTTCTACTTCATGTTTACTTCATTCTCTACTCCATTTCAACTCAAATTCATTCACAAATACATCATAATCTATCTTTGATCATTAACCCTAAAAGATTAAAACATTAACCTATGTCATTCATCAACAACTTCCTACACACATTCAACTTCTAACTATCATTAAGCATGGTTAAACCAACAAATAAAAAAAAAGAACAAAGGCTTATACTTAGTTGTTTAGCTTCAACTCTTCAAGATCTCCAAAACCTTATCTTCCTTCTTTCTTTCCTTCTTCTTTCTTCTCACACCCACGACACTCTCCTTCTTTCTCTCTTCTCACTCACAATTTTTCTTCTCCTACACCCTTAATAATCTTAAAATGTCCCTTTTTGCCCTCCAAATTAAGCCTTACAACCTTTAGACTTAAGTGATCTTCCAATTCTACCCCCTCTTTCATTTAATCCAACTACTTACCTTAGGCCATAATTTAATACCTTAGCCATACACTAATTTAATTCTAACTTTGGCATAATAATTAAACTCCAAATAAAATGGTTTATCTAACAAGACCACAAAATTTATTCAAATCATGTTTAATAAATAAATTTTTTTAAAAAATTGGGGCCCAATATTTATCACCTCCAAAGAATTCACTTCAATAATAACCGGTCAGAATCTAAGATTCCAGGCCAAGGTAAGGCCAGAGTTGACTCCCCAAAGTTTCACAGCAAGGGGGGAACTCCAACCAATGTGATACAGAAAGCGCCTGCACCACTGGCCTTGGCAATCCCTGATCAGTCCGCCAGCAGTGGCAATGTTGGTCCCACTCTTAACTGCTCCATTGGTATTGATCTTAACCCAACCTTCCAGAGGTTTGTCCCAACCCACAAATTGGCCCACTGCTAACTCATGTTCCCCGTACACGCACCGCTCAATGATGTTAGCCCTAACTATCTAGTTGGCATAAGCCATGACTGCCCGATGACCATCTTAAGGCCAGGTGAAGTCCTCCTCACAGATAATTTTATTGCGCCATTTTCAAAGGAACCAACAAGCTACCCTGTAAATAGAAGTTCATTGAAGCTACTGAAATTGGTCACACTTGCTCAGGTTGCAAGTCACCCACTGTTTCACATCCTAAAGAAAGAAACCCGGGTCCATAATAACAGGGTGAAATTTGCACCAGGAAGTTTTGACTTGTCTACAATCGCGAAGGGCGTGCAACATAGACTCTTCAAGGCCACAGGAAAGGCATTTGCTGTCTATCGTGAGATGTCGTGCTACCCGCTGTTAGTTAGTTAAAAGCTTTTGCTTGTTCAATAACCAAAGGAAGGCCTTAATCCGTAGGGGGCCAGCCCATTTTCAGATAGGAGCTCAGGATCTTTCGGTCGTAACAGAGTCAGTACCCTCTATTAAGGCGTAAGCAGAAGTAGTAGTGAATTCGCCGTTACGAGAAATTAAGATTATTTTGACAAACAAAAAAGTTATTGTGCACCTCGTATTTAACTTAAATGACCAATTTAGACTTTTTTCCTAAATATAGTAAAGCAAACTTTACATAGAAAAGTACTGATCCCACTCGAGGCCGAAGTCTTGGAATTCCCAATATCGATGGCAAGCCTATCTCAAGTTTTAAGTTAATCAGTTGGAAATCAAATATGCCATTAAGTCAATAACCATTAAATATAACTCTCAGATATGCACGCACGGTTTTTTTGGGATAAACTAAGGAGCTCCTTTGTATATATATAAAAAAGAATCTGTTGCTATGGAAAATTGGAAACAACTAATGAGTACAGCAAATCAGTTGTTTTCACTTGTGCAGTATTAACTTTTAACGCCTTTTCAGTGGTCAATTGGGCTAAATTATAGTATTTAATGGTAAAATATATTTACTAAAGCATAAATTGATCAATATTAATTTTCAAGTTTTTATCTAAATTATAAATATTAGACCAACATAAATTGAATTTTAAGCAAAATTAAGTAGGAAGAAAAAACCTTTTAGATAAAATGCCACTCTCTTTTTAATACAAGAATAAAAAGAGAAAGAAGTAAGAAGAATTTAAACAAAAGTCAAAACTAGAACCATCACAAATCTAGCATTCTCATCCATCCGTCCATTTTCAATCCCTAAACACTAAACATTAAACACTGTATATGGAATCACTGTAGGTCAAGAGGAATTAATTCTTGTTGGCTTACATCTGCATCATATTCCCTCAGTCTACTCCTGAGGATTTGATTTTTGACACTAGTAGACCTTGTAAAAAGAACTACTAAATTTAAACGAATGGCTCTGCTGAAGAAATTATTCCAACTGATAATGGCATCTAAAGGTAACATGTATATGAACGTCAAAATGACAAAAAGATAAACAGTACTCGAATGGGTGAGTTTTAACAAAAACTAAAACATTAATTCTGTAGAGTTCTAGTTCCCACACATATACCTATTCTCATTTCACCTTCACCATGGTAAATTCATAAAATATCTTCTGATTCATGGGAACCAAACTTCTACTTAGAGTTAGATCACATGTCTGATAATATAATAATGTTGAAACCAACAACGTAATATTAACCAGGATGTTACTTGGCGTAGTCAAGCTTATCATGGCATATATAACTTGTTGCCACACTTGCACCTCCATGCTTCGGGGTAATACTCAGCTGTCACCGGCGTTCCTGGTGGCACCGGCACGTGCACCGGCTGGCACGGAGTGCATTTCCCACACTTTGACGCGCAATGCGGCGGCGACGAGCCTAGTCCACTTAAAACCCTCCGTGCCACGTTCAAAGAAGCCTCCTTGGTCATCTCATCCTTTCTCCTCTCAAGATCCTGTGGATTCAAATCACAATTGTAAATGGAGCACGTACACAACACGTGCTAAGGTGCGCACGAAGAAATGGTTCACGAGAAGAGGAGCTAAGTGGATAGCTTTTGCGGTAGATTATATTCTTTAGAGCACACAAGCATGCTTCCGCTGAAAGCGCTGAGCAGTAAAAAGACGTCAAAGAGAAAGGAAATAGATGATGCTCGATTATCAGTTTGGCTACGGACAGCGTTGTAAGCTAAACTAAGCTTATTGAAACTAGAAAGGGGGCAGGGGACCACCATGGTTTGTGTGCTAGCTGATGCCTAATCATGGCTCCTGTTGTCCATGGATACGTTAGATTCATCACACGGCTCACAGTGCAAACGGGTCCCTCTGCGTGGCTCTGCAAGTACCGTTCTTGACGCAAATCATGGACGTATCAATTGTCCTTATTGCATGAAAAGGAAAAGATAAAAACTTTGTTGTCTAGATGGTAGCTAACTAGGCACTGTCAAGCCACAAGTCATTGTCGGTCGATTCCATCTTTGACTGTTGCTGTAGTGTGTACTTATTTGGTTATTTGGTGTTATTTTTTATTTGTAAAAGAAACAGAGGCACATGTTTTTTGTCTTCCGGCATTGGACAAGATGCAAATTTAGTATAAAATGGGTCTAAAATGAAGATTATTGATTTAAAACTAAGAATTAATATCTGGTATAATCTAGCTAGACTCATAGGCGCAACAGATCCAAACTCACCTGAAAATAGATATCAGCTTTACCGGACAACGAACATCTGGGGTCTGCATTTTATGGAAAACGAATTAATGAAGTTACTCATTATTCAGGTATACAGAAATTTGAAAGACCCCAAGGCAAATATTTGATAGTAAAACAAGGAAAAATTTAGACAGTGATAACTAATAAGAAATTTGATGGTGCAGTGTTTTCTTTTAAGTTCTACTCCCTTCTCTTCACTTATCAGATTGAGTGAAAACAAAAAACCCAATAGAAGTTTGAAAGATGACTAATAAGAGAGCATAAAAAGGACTGGAACTTCTGCAGAGAGAATAGTTAAATACTTACCTATGCAAGTGACTGTGGAAGTGATGGAGGTGAAGAGCGCACACAAGGAGGACAAGAAGAAGAAGAAGATGGAGACACAGTAAAGAAGAGAAGGTTTGTTGATGAATCTCAGTTTTGATCTGCTGTTTGTCTTCGAACCCATGAACGAGAAAATAGGAAAGCTAAGATGTCAAAGTTAAATTCCCTTTGGAGAACGCAGAATTAAGCACCAATTCACTAGCAGAATAAGACTAGTTTTCAAGCCACTAAACAAGAAAAGCCCACTCTTTATCTATTTTATTCTGCAGGAGTAAGGTTGAATTCGATTATATTAAACTAACAATGATCATGCACAACCGCTAAGTTCTACGCAACTTTCAATGCTAGTCCTCTCGTAGGAGAAGAAGAAGATGGACATCCCTTCTTCTTTATTCCTCTCGTCCCCATGATTCTATGAAGTCTAGCTTGAAGTTGGTAAATAATAAATGTGTTAGTGGGGGTGGTTGTGGTAGAGAAGGGCAAAAGTGGATGTGTATTAGTACGGGAATGCAGATAGGTGTAAGAAGAGAGACAGTGGCAGTCGTAGGTAGTAGTTGTAGAAGTTGCTGGTCTCTGAGAGAGAGAGAGAGAGGGAAGGGAGGAGAAAAAGATTGTTGAATCTACGAGTATCGTCTGTTCCTAAGCTTTACCATGTTTAGATCTAGGATTCTCGTACAGGCTTTCTTCACCGTCTTTCAACGATTTCCCTAACCCAGAAATAATACAGGTACATCAAAACACACGCACTGTCCACTCTACCAGTTTATCCCGATACCATTCCCATCCTTAACTTTTTCTTTCTTTTTAACAATTCAGCATCTCACACCTTTTCTCTTCTTTTTAGCTTTTTTTTTGCCCTTTTTATACCACAAAACATTGAAAATTTTACAAAAATATTACCCATTTCATTCTTAATCTTTTCTTATATCTGTGAACGTGAAGCTGTTAATTGCGCTAGTAGTTCAGCTTAAGTTTTCCAAGTCTTTTTATTTCACAAGTGACTGAATTCATTTTTCCAGATCTAAGCTGTTACTTGCTACGCATTAGGTTACACTTTACAGTGATGCAACGCAACATTGAAGTTTTTTAATTTTTGAGATATGTTTCATTATCTTGTTTTGTGACTGACATGTTAGGAAATTATGATGGTTAACGTAAATCGTTACAACCAACCAACACTTACCTTCTTTAGAATATTTCATTATTTGGTGCTTAAACTGATAGACAAAGGACGCTAATTAGAAGTTTAAGCTGCAAATATTAACTGTGCAATAGCTAACTTAATTCTTTAGGCCCGAGTTCACTCGTTCTTAAATTCGGTGAATGGAGAAGGTACGTTTTGTCTGTCTTAATATGCTCTAGTGGACCTTCTTTGGATAAGAGAGTTTAAATTGTCTAACTTCTTACTCCTGGACGCATGCACAGTGTTTCGTTTTTGCAAGTAATTAGGTTACATACATTAATTATTCGTTTTGGACTGAAGTTGACCCCTACCTGTAGTGGAGAGGATGTGGAGTCATTGCCTAGCTGCTAAGTTGATGGGAGGTTCTCCTGGTTTAAGTAAGATTAAAGATTTTAACTGTCCTCATATATGCAGCTGTTTAAAACTTGAAATCAGAGCTTTGCCTCTTGTAAGAGACCTACCTGACTCGAGTGAGGATTAGTCTGAGTATGGATGACTTAAAAGTATCTTCCTATAGTTGGAATCATCCTAGAACACCTTGTAGGTAAAAAAAAAAGAAAATGAATGAAAGTCTCTCCAGATTCCAAGCGCAAGGACATATTGATAAAATATCCAGGCAACATGTTTGGGGCTAATACTTGGGTATGTCGACTAGGAGGCGTGGAGTCAATTCTAAGAACTGCTAAAACATATTCAGGGCACTTAATTAAGGAGTACGAGAATAAATCAATAACAAAAGAATGAATAGTAATAGTTAGTTATTTATTATAATTAATTGAATAATTTTTTTATATCTAAGTTTTAGGTAATAGTAATGGTTTTGATTCCTACTAACAATAATTTTTTAAAATTTTAATTAAATATAATTAACTAAAATATAAAATATAATTAAATTAATTAAGATAAAATCTAATTAATTAAAATATAATTAAGACGTAATTAATTAAAATATAATTAATTTGTTTTATCATAGGAATGTAAATTATATTAAACTATGTTACTTCATTTTATTATAGCAATGGAATGATGAATATTATGGTTGTGTCGATGAATTGTACAATATTTTAGATGATTAAATTATATTTTGAGGATATTATGTAACTAACGATATGTTGATGTAAGAAAATACTAGAGTTTTTTCAGGAGTTATTAGAAAGGAAAAATCGCAATATACTTTATTCTAAACATTCTGTCATTATAAATAGGGTGCATAAATTAAAAATAATCAATTAAAATATATTTAAATTATGATATAAAACAAAATTTTAACAAATTTTTTTATCTCAACATTTTTAACAAACCAACCACTATCAATGATAATGGTAATCATTCCTTCATCTTAACCAACCATCATAATTATAATGATTATATCCATTCTCATTCCTTACTATATTCATTCTCATTCCTATTCTCATTGTCCTCTGTGAACCAAGCGTTCCCTCAATTCTTTACATGGAGCCTTCCTTTTCTTTCGAGGTGAAACTTCTGATGAAGATTCTAATTACTCAATCAAAACTTTTCCACTCAATTTTTCATCTCCTTTGGTACCCACATTGCCTTTTGCCTTTAACTATAGATTCATCAAAAGTAAAAATTATCAACATCTTTTGTATTAGTTCTTAATTTGTGGCCTGACAACTTCAGTGCGTATTTCGTATATGTAACCTTATTCGTAGAATATGATCAGACATTTAGCTAATAATTTGTCATAAACTATAATTAGACTAAATTTCAACCTTCCTTAAGTTATCCACCACTACAAGAAAGTTAGGAATTAGCGACGAAAGAGAGACCATTGCAAATTACCGAGAGATATCATATTTCCCTCGAAAAAATTATCGGAAATAATTTTGTTTTGCGGCGGTAATAATATCCATCACTAAATACGAAGTGAAATCAATTTGTGACGGAATTTAACGATAGTATCAAATGTCCGTTGGTAAATGCAGCTGGAATTGTTGACGGAATAATAAAGTTTTGAGTTTGCTTAAGGAAAAGTTCCGTCTATAAAATCCGTTGGTAAGTTTGCAAGGAAAACATCGTCGTCTGCTTCAGCTTTAGTGTTTTTAAGTTTAAGAAAACGAAGTCGTTTGGTCTAATACCAAATGACGTTGTTTTGTTTAAGTTAAAACACACTCGAAGTCCCCCACCCCCTCATCTTCTTCGGCCATTGTCGTATTTTCGTGGAGGTATGTATGTCATGATGGTATTTTTGTATATTGAATCATTATTTGTAACATCCCATCTCCGATGGGAAGGATATTTTGATAAATTGGGACGGGCTAGGAGTATTGATTTATAGCTCGGCATGAACATACAGCATATAGCCTCTATAAATGATGGTT
>JANZLD010000236.1:9660755-9673938 GCA_026413575.1 Erythroxylum carthagenense
TCTGCATTTGTGTCATTTTGAATTATGTGTAAATTTGTATTTCCACAAGATTAGTATTGTTATTGCTGAGTGCCCCAATTGATTAATGCTGTATTGTAATTTGATTTCCGAAATAGTGTTTTGATTGAAAATGATTTCGTATTAGAACGGGCTCAAATTATTTACTGATTTCTGCGCACTCGATTGGTTTTCAAAAAAAAAAGTATTACCGACTTTTGAACTGTTTTGATTGCTTTAGCATACCACCCTCGTGAGGCACGGACTCAGATATCACCATTGATATCGGGTTCGGGTCTTGCGGGAGTGGGATGCTACATTATTATATTTGGGTTTTTGAGTTGTTTGGTTTGTTTGTGTATTTTGTGATTGGAAAACAACTTTGAGGTATAAATGTTAGTGATAGAAGGGACAAGACGTGATTTTGGTTGTGATGTTAGGATAAATTTTTAATGCATATGAGGTATTTAATGAAATGATTGTTTTTTGAAAAAATGTATTGGTGTGACTATTTGAGTTTTATCTGTTTTGTTAAATTAGAGAATAATGTATTTGTCTGACTATTTGAAGGCTATGCATAGTCTATAGAAAGTTGTCTCACTTTAACCGAAAGTTAAGTGACTATTATCAAATAAAAGGAAAGGAAGTTAATTGATTATATGAACCGACTATGTGAACATTCATATAATTAAAATGGCATTGTGGCAATGATTGTACTTTAGTTTATCATATTTATTAATCATGTATGTAGTTATCAATAGCCAATATGAAGTAAGGTAATGATTTTGACAATGTAAGCGATATTTTGCCAGTATGTACTTTGACCTACTCCTTTCATCATAAAATTGGCCTTTTCATCATAGTCATTCTAATAACACCATTAGATAATGCTTTATAATTTCTCATTCAGATAATGCTAAAGTTGTTTAATGTATATGCCATAAATCAATCCTTATTTTATGTCATATAATGTGAGCATCATGTATCTAAAATCTATGAGTCCTAAAATTGACTAATTGAAACATAGATCATATCTTTATCATATGCTCTTTATAATTGATACATTTGTCGTATCAAACTATTATTTTACCTTTAGAGCATAGATATGCCATAAAGGTTGATACTGAACTCCACGAGTTATAGAGTTAAGACCCAAACTTGTTTTACAACGACTTACATCATGGGCTTAGATGCCTGATGACAGTACACGATGTCTTATGATTAACAACTAAATAGAGAGAAGATTATTGTTTTCATGTGAACAATTTTTAATAATTCCATCACTTAAACACAAGTAACCAAGTACATCTAAACTCTTTGTGATTGCAGAATTTTCACCAAAACAAATAACTTTAATATAAGATCAACAGAAAATATAAATAGCAAATAACAACATGAATAGCAGTTCACGAAAGACAAATTAGTTTTGGCTTTTCCCACAGAAAGCACAATAAGTATTCGTAACTAAACAACATCAGTTTCTCAAGATGGTCACAAACTATAGGTTCATAAATGTTCAATGTTGGACTACTTTGTTTGTGTGTTAATATAATAAAGATTTATGTTTTTCACATTGCAACTCATAGCATGGAATAAGAGTTGGGTCTTGTATAATCTTACTGGCTAAGATCTTGTTGATTATTGCTTAGTTGTAAGAACTCATTTGCGAGCAGTATTTCTATTTTTAAGGAGATTAAAGAGAAGCTTTAGCAGGTATTCAAATGATAGTCATTTCCTTTTATTTTTGACAATGTCAATAATGATTTTCCTCACATTTTAATCGAATTTGTATCTGTTTCTAATCGAATTTGTATCTGTTTCTATAATTTGCAGCGTAGTAATTTTGAATCTTTTTCACTTCATTGAAAATAGAACTTTTATCATCCTTTTTATGTTTTAAAAGGCAAATGACTGCATTTTGTTGCATGACATGGCAACAAGCAAATGCTATAACTAAGATGTATAAGCATGAATTTATATCAACTTGCATATTGCTTTGAAATTCATTGTCTTCTTTGTTTTGTTTTGGTTATCTTATTTGGCCATCAACTCATTCTAGCTCCGTAATCATCTTCCTTCACGTACTTCAGAAAGATCCTTCTACATGTTGGTTGAGGTAAATGATTTTGTTATTTACTAAGTTTTTGTGTACTTGGTTTAATTTGGGTATTTGTTGGTGGTTTAAACTTCCTATTTGAACATCCTTCATTTTTAATATAAATGGTCTGCACTAACCGAAACTTGTTTGTGGTATGAACTTCAGCTTATCAATGACAATGACTTATAGTTCTAAATATCTTAATTATGTCAATCCATTATTTCATTGATGCTTTCTTAAATGATTAGGTTCTCTTTACTTTTCGTGTGTGAATCTTTACACGCATCTTTTTTAATATAATACTAATTTTCTCCTAAACATATTTGAAACTTTGTATATCTTATAATAATTTATTAAAACAAGTATTCATATTTTTATAAATGCTTATTATATTTGACACCAGTACGTATTTAATTCAGGTTAAATATTAAACTTCTTACAATAATTCTCTTATAACATATATGATTACAAACAAAACAATCGATCAGTTAATAACTAATTTACTTCTTAACCTATAAACCTTAACCCATAAGCTGTGATGCAGCTCTTGTGAGGCTTATCAGTAAAAAATACCACGAGCTAGGAGTCATAACGAAAACTTGTTTTCTTGATTCACAAGTGTAATATTTGCTGATTAATTCAATTGGTTAATACTTAGGAGATGTTATGTAAAGTTTAGATGTTTTGTAAACTTTGGCGAACACGAATCATACTAACTATGAAATCACTATTTTAAATTAACAGTTTTGTAGAAATGAGTAATGTTGATAGATCTTGTATGTATATATGATTAACACCTTATGGTTTCATTAATCTTGAGTTTGATGAGAGAGTTGAAGCTTTTATTTATTATGCATGTTCTCAACCTGCATATATGGATGACCCAAAGATTAGTTGTCCATGTAAAAAGTGCAAACACATTCGTTTCCTTCCTATTGATGAAGTTAATGGGCATTTGTTGAGAAAAGGTTTGTCCCCAATTATTTTGAGTGGACATGAAATGAGAAACCATTGATTTGTAGCATCTCAAAGGGTAATGAAGTACAATCGTCTGTGAACTTAAATGAGTTTGAAGGGGGGATTGGATTTAGAACAAATAATATGAATGGAAATGAAAATCCTTACATGCAAATGGTTTATGATGCAGTCGGTTATACCATTCCAAAAAATATAGAAAATCTTGAAGAAGAACCAAACCCACATGCAAAAGAGTTTTTTGACTTACTACAATTAGCTGACGAAGAATTATGGCCAAAATATGAGACAATGACTTAATTGTCTTCAATTGCTCGAATATTGAACATAAAGTCTGAAGGGCATATTTTAGACTATAGTTTTGATAAAATTCTTGAATGGTCTAATGAATCATTACCTCTTGATCGTACAATAGTTGATAGTTTTTACAATATGAAGAAACTTATTAGGGGTCTCGGTTTGCCTGTTAAAAAGATTGATTGTTACAAATTGGGATGTATGTTGTATTGGAGAGATGATGTGGAATTACAAGAGTGCAAATTTTGTAGTCAACCTAGGTTCAAGCGTAGAAAGCGTTTTATGAAATAGAAATTAGTACCTTGGAAGTAGATGTATTATTTCTCGCTAACTCCGAGACTTTAAAGACTATATACTTTTGAGGTTACTGAATCTCACATGAGATAACATAATGAAAACGAACAAGAAGATGAAATAATGAGTCATCCATTAGATACACTAGCAGGGAAACATTTCAATGATACCTATTTTGAGTTTGCAGCTGAAAGTCGAAATGTTAGGTTGGAATTGTCGAAGGATGGATTCCAACCTTTTGGTCAATCCAGCCAACAATGTTCATCATGGCCAATCTCCCCATAATTTGCCTTCATGGATGTGTATGAAAGACGCATATATTTTCTTGGAAGTAATTATGCCAAGGCCTATAAATATAAAGCATAAAATTGATGTATTCTTATAACCATTAATATCTGAATTGCAGCATCTTTGGGAATATGGTGTTTAGACATATAATGTGTCTTTGAGACAAAATTTTATGTTGAGAGATGCTTTAATATAGACCATTAGTGATTTTTCGACATAAGCCATGTTGTCTGGATAGAGCACAGTAGAAAAATTAGCTTGGCCTTATTGTGGCAATGATTTTGATGCGTTTTATCTTCCAAACGGGGGCAAAACATGTTGGTTTGGCAATTATAGGAAATTTTTTCCTCCAAATCATCCATTTAGACGCTATAAACAAAAGTTCATTAAGAATAAGATGGTAAAAAACATCTCCTCCCCTTTAAAAGCTAGTGAAGAGATTTTGCAGGAAGTTGAGGAATTAGGCTTGCTGAAAGTTACAAAATTTGAAGCTAATGATGTAAATATAAGCATTAATAAAAACTTTAGTTGGAGAAAACGAAGCAATTTCTGAGATTTGCCATATTGGAAAACCAATTTCATGCGCATAATCTAGATGTGATGCATATTGAAAAAAATATTTTTGCAATACCATAGTGAACATTGACGAGAGGACAAAAGACAATGCAAAATCATGAGCCGATTTATAACTTTTTTATAGAAGGAATGAGTTACATAAAGATCTTCACACTAGTAAATATCTGAAAGCATGTTACACTTTAGACAAAAAACAAAAGGAAATTTTGTGTGAATAGTTGAAAAGTTTAAAGTTTCTCAATGGTCATATATCAAACTTGGCAAGATGTGTAGACATGAGGAAGTACAAAATATTTGGGATGATAAGCCATGATTGTCATGTGTTTATGCAAAGACTAATTTCAATTGCATTTCAAAAGTTGCTATTGAATAAGGTTTAGGAAGTAATAACAGAATTAAGTTTGTTTTTCAAAAGTTTATCATCATCTGAAATCAAGTTGGCTGAAATGAAAAAATTAGAAAAGAAAATTCCAATAATTTCGTGCAAGTTAGAAGGGATTTTTCCTCTAAGCTTCTTTGATTGTGTGGAACATCTACTTGTGCATTTAACACACAAGACAAAACTAGCCAGTCAGGTTCAATGTCGATGGATGTATCTGTTTGAGAGGTAATTCAACAAAAATGATTGTAATTGAAGTAATAACATGTTTTAACTACTAAAATGTAATAACTGTATTCTCTTATATAGATATTTGCATCACTTGGAGAAAAATGTCAAAAACAAGGCTAGAATTGAAGGTTCGATATGTAATGCTTATTTAATGGAGGAAGCTAGTATATTTTGTTCACATTGTTTTGAGTCGTCTGTTTACACAAGAGAAAGAAAAGTTCCTCGTAATGATGATGAGGGAGGAACAAGTGATGTTGATGGTAACTTATCCATTTTCACATATCCTGGACGAACATATAGACGTTTAACAAGAAAGAATGTTAACAGAGGAAGAAATTGAGGCTGCCCATGGTTACATTTTATTGAACTGTTAAAAGGTTCAACCTTTCATGTAGTAAGTTGAAAAATGATTATTTGGATTTTGAAAATTTATGTTGTTCATAATTGAAATACATAAAAATCTTTTTAGATTATATGAGGAATTGATACACGAGCTAACGCCAAACAAAACATAGGATGATATGAATAAAGAATTTGGAAGATACTTTCCTCGATGGTTGGAGAAATATGTAAGTTTTCACTTACAAATATTCAAATAATTGAATTATAAGATTTAAGTGTTCAAATGACATTATACTATTTGATATGATAATTTCTTTTATGTAGGCCTTAGAAAATCCAATAGAGAATAAGTTCATATGTGATCTTGCGAAGGGACTCTATGAACTGTAAATCATATATGGTGTATTTTGTTAATAGATACAAATATCATACAAAATATCATGGTCATAATATGACAAAAATAAATAGTGGAGTTTGCAGATAGGGAGAATTGATTGATTACTATGGTAAAATTATTGAGATACTTAAAATTGAGTTCTTTGCATTGCTAATAAAGCGAAGTGTGATATTTAAGTGTGACTGGTTTGATTTGAATCTAAATGTTGGCACAAAAGTGCACATCTGATACAATCTAGCTGAAATCAACAATTGAAGAAGATTGAGACAATTTGAACCTTTCGTGTTGGCAATGCAAGCGAAATAAGTGTATTATGTCCCTTTCATAACTTACAATGAGAAAAGTCATAATGGATGGCCATTTGCAAAGTTTAACCTAGAGATGTTTTTGAATTACATGGAAAAGGAAAATAGAGAATTGAAAGCGAAGATTTCAAAAAGACCTTTATGCAATAAATGCATCTGTCACATATAACGATAATGAACCTTTGAATAATCCATCTAATGAATATGTTAAAATTTTATTTGAAGAAGATGACGAAGGCTAGAGATCTGAAGAAGAGTTAGAGTTTGATTCTTATTCTTCAAAAAAAGAAGATGATTGTAATTTACAATTAAGTGATAATAACGATTAATTTGTGTTTGTAATTAAATATTACATTCAACAAAACAATCATTTCTTTTTCAGTATATTGTGTAAAATATTGAATTCAAATTCTTAATCAAGTACTGTCGACATGGTGACTCATTCCAGATGGTACTAATTCATTCCATTGGGAGAAATGTGACAAAATTGTCCCTACTAAAGGAACAAACAATGCAGGAAAAATCCCCATTTCATACACTAATGATCGTATGCCTTCCATGGCCAATCTTCTGGTTCAAGGTATTTAGGATCATCTGAACAATGTCTCTTTCCTTATTATGTACATCTCATTTCCTTTTATGAAGTTATTCTATATATTCACATTTGATAGTATATACTATATATTGTTTTAAGCTTCCTTGAATCTCGAAGATGACATGTATGCCTATAGAGGTAGAAACGTCACAACAGTCCATAAAGAATTAGGGAAATCGGTTGTTTTGACAAATTCGTCAATTCCACAGGCCTCGTCTGGACATTCATATATGCATGTCGCTCCAATTTTGGTTCGTTTAACAATTTTCTAATATAAAATATCTAAGTTCTATACTGATTGTGTTTTAGGTAAACCATTTCGTACTAGCAGTTCATATGGAGAGTTTGTCTTCCATACTAAATCTAGCGACTCATTCACTGTATCCTCTACAATTTTAGCTATAGCGAAAACGTTGTTGCAAGAAGGTGTTAAAAACACTACACCTGAGGGAAGAACTATTATTGTTTCAATTAGTGTGTTCGAACATGTCAGGACCCTTCTCGAGAGGTAAGAATTTGTCTAACAACCTCTCTACTAGTTAGGAGTCAAGTTGCATACCATTGAGTGTGGACTGTTATTGTTCTTGTTCTTTGACTGTAACAATTGTTAACATTCTAATTCAAAGTTTGTACTTGAATAATATATTCAACAAATCACCTTATTTCCTTTTCAATATATTGTGTAAAATATTGAATTCAAAATCTTATAATTCTAGAAAATTCAATAAACAATGAATTTCAAGTAGAAATATGCCACCAAAGAGACAACGTAATATAATGCGACCCAGTTTAGACAACGATTCGGAGGTATTTACTGTCAAGGTGAACCATCATGCTCTGTAGCTACAATTGAATCAACTCCTCCCCCTCCAACTACTACAGTTGTAGATGACACATCACCTGATTTTCCTGATGCTACCCTATCCACCACTCCTACATCATCCACTATCCTTAAAGTGGAGGAAGGAGACAGCCGCCAGCCTGAAGTTAAGGTACTTAATGGAAGAACATACATAACAATTGTCAATAATCTGTAAGTGAAATTACATGAAACACTATATGTTTATAATTAAGTTATAGGTTTAAATTTTTTTAAAATAGTATAAAATTATTTGTGTTTATATTAGGTTGATTCCATTTGGACTGTGCTCTAGAAACATGACATCTAAATTTAAGGAGAAGATTGATCATGAGGGGTATGTACGGAAGAATATTTCTCAGGCCACAAAGGTATTTTACTTTTAGGAGTTTGAGGTTCAATAAAAAATTATTTTCTTTTTTAATTGAATTGTATACATTAGTTAGATAAACATTATTACACTATAAGTATTTATCAAAAATTTTTCCTTTATTTCAGAAAGAATTTTTTGGGATTATGAATTTGATGAAGTTATACATGAAGTATGGGAGAGACAATCACGTATACTTTATCGTGACTTTATTGGTGCGATACACAAGGCTGGTGTACGATCGCCTTCTATTTATGAGCAAATATGAAGCCGTTGGTAGCAGTATTGGACATCACCTAAGGCAATGTCTGTTTCAGAGCATAACTCGACCAATAGATGTGGAGGACCCGGGGGAGAGAGTCTTACTTGTAAGTATCTAAACTTTACACTTATATTCTAATTGTTTTACTTTGCTATATTTCAATTTAAATTGATGTTTCAATGTTAGAATGAAAATATGTATATTATGGATAATGAGAATGGTATAAATGTCTAGTGCCATATATGGTTGTATTGGGTTATTTTCTTTGATCAACAGAGGGTAAATATTATAAAAATAGAGAAAACTCTGTCGAAATTTTTATAAATTCTAATTGACATCTAATATTTTATTCGTATGCAGGAAAAGTTTATGGGCATGAGGCCTATACTCCGTCAGCTTTTTTTGCACACTTACACTAAGAAGCATGACGGTGTGATATTCGTCAACACTCGATTTAGAGAATTTAATGTATGTGAAATTTATACTTTAATATTAATTCTTAAAAATTATCATTTACTAATATAAATATTACTTCCTATTAGTACTAAATAGAATAAAATATTCAGCGACAGTCTCAGTATGACCAAGCTATTGATGAGAATCAGACATATCTTGATGTAGTGGTTAGTAGGGACAATCGTGGAAGGATCTTCGGGTTAAGTTCATTTGCGAATACATATTATTCGCAATCCTCCATGGCCAGCATAGCAACATCTAATGGACGGTCGACAACCAATGAAATCAATGAACTTCGGACCACGGCGCAGATATTGATAGAATACATAGCTCAGCTGTGATATGAGGTGAATGAGTTAAAGGGTAGAGGTAGAATCTTAGAGCATCCGCAGTCTCCAGGACAATAGGATTGTTGTAATCATTTGCTTTGAATCACAAAGACTTATTATGTACACTATAATATTTTTATTATCAATTAATTTTATCTTTATATCATCAATCAACTTTTTGTTTAAACAAATTAAATATATAAACAAATCAAAATATTATGCAAAGATAATTCATAACTATGAAAATTATGCATTAATCATAAGATTATAAAATAAAATTTAATGTCGGAATTTTTAAATTTTTAAAATTTCTTTACCGACAAAAAATAAAAATATTTACTGACGGCTACTCTTTGTTCCGTCGGTAATATTGGCAGGCTTTATTGTCAGGATTTTTTGAATTGTCAGTATACTCACCGATGGTCAATCATAACAATCGGAAATCTTACCGACAGAATAAACAATATTGTCGGAATATTTTCCGACGGTCAAAGTTATCCGTTGGTAAATTTACTGATAGTCATAGTCATCCGTTAGTATATTTACTGACAGCTACATAATATGTTCATCGGTAAATTTACTTACGGCCGTTTTAATGACACCTTTGTCTGTCAGTTGATTCCGTCGCTAATTTATATTACGACGGAATCCAAATTTTTGTCAGTAATTTTTGTTATTAAACAATATTTTTCTTGGAGTGCACGACATACAAAGATATGCACTTGAACTTAACCTTAAACAAGTCATTATCATGAAAAATCATCATTTGGTCGGAGAAATGTTGAATATGGACCTTAATTGGAATGCTTACCGTGCCGTATCAGAGCAAAAGTAGATATGGTCTCTTAACTTTCCTTGTGAATATTGAAGATCAACATTATTTCTTTTCCTTTCTCAAAGAAAAAATCATTTTTTTTTCTTTTCCATCTTATCCTTTTTCTCATGCTGAAAGTAATTTCCTTCTGTGGCTTGAAATTGTACAAGAAAAGACCGGAGGGACAATAAATGAGAATAGTATGCTTTATGAACTTACGCCCATATATATTATAGTTTAGGAATATGGTTTGCATTGCGATCTAGGATAGGGAAATGGAGCACTAAAAGTTTAATATGTGATTTTACCGGCACGAATAAGTAAAGTTTTCCCCAATTGAATCGGCTGTTTGTAAGCGTGAGGGTGAAGCCATTTTATATATATGGTTAAGTAGTAAATAGATGTAGATGTGGAGAAAGGGAAAAGCCTGGACAAGCAGAACCAAGTTTGTCACTGTCCTTTTGTTCACGCCTGAAGACTGTAAAATTCTAAGTCATGTGCCTCAAAAAAGAAGAGACCCTTGTCTCCCTCATTAGATGCTATATACTTTGACGAGTCTTATATGTCATGTATGTTTTCAGAAACCAAATTCGCCACTGCCCCACCACGACCACCAGCTTAGGATTCACAGCAATAAGAGAAAAGTGAGGGTGACGTCTGAAACAGAAGCTCACGTTACGGTCTGACTGAATCAATTCAATTATTTAATTTTTTAATAACGCTGGCAGTCTAACCTCGATCCAGACAAATGGGGGTAGAATTGCCTGCTTTACTACTATTAGTCTTTGTTAGGATTTATTTTTAATACATCCTATTTTTATTTTATCTTTGTTTTTGACATCTCAATTGAACATGAAAATTTTCTCAATAACTATTGAAGATTGCCCTCTTTTAGAAGTAAATGTTATTTGAGATTTGAATTGACATAATTCACGGTAGTTAATTTTCTCTCTAATATTATCCTTATTTGAGATGGACTCTTAAAAAGGCAAAGTAGCGTGAATAAGGTAAATTTATTTATGATCTCTTGGCTGACGTGGAAAAAGGTGTAGGGCATGTGAAACAGAACAATTGCGTTGGTGACTACCCATGTTTTTGCTTCTGCCCTGTTCGTGTGACAGATCCTCTATTTTGAGCTGATTGCGTTGTTTTCTTCTTGGAGCATCTCTACTTCAGCTCTTTTATCTCTATCAAGCAGTCAAGGAATTTGCCGATTTTCAATGAAGAATTTCAGATCTGAAACATTATTATTTTCTTATTTTATTGGTGTTTGCGTTTGAGCAGAAATAGTTAGAAAATCTTCTGATGAGATTAGCACGAGTTGGTCGTGTTATTGGGCGTGAAGATCTTTCACAGGTAGTTAGGTTTTGGTTTATTTACATAAATTGAGTCTTACGGAGTTGATCAATCTTTGTAATTTTTGTGAACTACAGTGAAAGAGATTAATCTAAGTGAGGGCCCCGCAGACGTAGGCAAGTTTGCCGAACTGCGTTACCAAACGTCGGTGTTTTTGGCGCTTTGCTTTTACGATTGTTGATTTACTCATGCGAAAAAATTAGTTTTAAATAGTCTGCAATTTTATTGACGATTTAATTTTCTCTGTCTTCTTTTAACATAAGACATAAACATGGTCTAGAGTATCTTGGACACATGGTACGTTGTCAAATCAGGTCAGCTATATTTTTACACTCAAAAGTGAAAAAGAGTAAAATTTGAAGTCATAATATAGAAGATTAACCTGATATTATTCAACCTCTCAATGTTTTTGAAACAAACAAACATGACAAAAACAGAAGTTCAATTTTCAGAAAGAATGTTAGTGGCGAGCTTGGACAAATAGCAAATGATTCCTTAAAGCCTGTTGGTCGCTAAAAGCTAGGGAAAAATGAGAGCGCCTATGGATTTGGAGTACAGCAAATGGACGAGAACATGAGGAAGCGTAAAGACTAGCATATTATGATTTCTGAGAGTAAGATGTGTCCGTTGGCAGATTCAAAGCGTCGCATCCAATTCAAAGTCGTTATTTTAGCTTTTCATAAATCTACGTCAGTTCTACTTGCTTCATGTCCATCTCTTGATCATGTGCCTATGGAAGTTCATGTCATACAGGGTCTCCATATAGGAGATTTTTAACTTGTTATCTTGCATTCATGTGCTGATTTATAATAGCCTTGTTTTGTGTACCTTGTGGCTCATCGAATTTTCAATACCCGAAAACGGTTATTGCATTGTAGTTCATTTACTTAGAGGTCTTGAAGATATTTAATTTTGGCTACATGTACATCTTCTCAAATTTATAAGATAAGTTAAATATCTTGCGAAACTATTTTAGTTAAAAGTTACATAATTACCCCATCATTTCTACCATTGAAGCATATTGTTTAGTCTAAGATAAGAAAAGATTAATTAATAAATATAATTGATATGGGTAAACAATAACTTGTTAATAAGTAGTTGAAAATTGAAGAAAAACTTGTTAGTTTATACCCTTGCATTCAATTATTTGGATGAAGATTAATGTATGACATTACATTTAATTAATAAAAGGCGTTATTTATCTTTGTAGATTAATTTCATTAATATTTTATGTTTTAATACTAAAGATAAAATTCTTAGAATAATTATTGTGTAATTGAAATTATGATGAGATCATAATTATGATATTCAATTTACACTTATGTGCTATTTCTAAATGACCTGCTCAGGGCCCACTATAAGAGGGGTCCCCTCTTCAACAACCCCCTCTCATATAACGTTAAAGTCATAGTCATTAAATGACTGGAAATCTTTTACTTGTCATGCAGGGAGCAAAAAGTGAATGCCTTTCTTTGCGAAGATTGAAAGACTTGTTTACATTCATTTACAGCCATTTTAATTTATGACGAAAACGTAAAGTTTCTCGTTTGTGACATAAGATCAGAATCCATACTTTTAACGTTAAAGTCATTTAATGTTGTAAAATTATTTTTTAATGTAAAGGTAACTTTGTGGTCCCATGCTTATAAATGGTCTTGAAATATTTAATTGTACTCTTACCTTCTAATTTCTTTATTTTCATCAATATATGTATTTAAAGTACTTCAACTCAAAAATTAGTAGCAAAAAATTTTGTGATTTTGTCTTCTGAGTTCTGAGTATAATTTAAAGGTAAAGTTTCTCATTTTTAATATATTTTTGTTCTTTATTTTTTATTTTTAATATTAGATATTAAATTTTTGCTATTTATTTTGTCCTTGTATCATAGATATAATACCATTTATATATCTTTGTGATATATTGTGAAGCTGTTGGAGTTTGGTTGTGCCTGCATACTTCTTCC
>JANZLD010000236.1:9674852-9701132 GCA_026413575.1 Erythroxylum carthagenense
TTTGTTGAGAAATTATTGGGTCTTGTATCTCGTGTATTTTGGATTTTGGTATTTATATTGTATATGGCTTGGAAATGTCATTAATATGTTGTAAGCATTTATTTCATAATGGAAATGAGTTATGAAATTGTATATGGGCTTGAATTATGAATTTGTGTATGAGGTATAGATTTATTTATGGAATAGAAAAATGAGTTACGGATTTGTGTATAGATTTGAGGTGTGTATGTAACTTGGATATTGAAGTATTATGTGTATATGAATGTGATAGATTAGGTCCGATGATTGTGATGATGGATCTGAATTATTGAAGTGCTCATTGTGTATGAATTGATGGTTATGATTCGCATATGAAGCATAAAATGAATTGAGGTTATGGAATTGATGATTTCCAAATGGGAAATTAAATTATTTTGAATTATGAAAAAAAAATATGCCAATTTGGTCTAAGTGGATTGAGGTAGATCGGATCATCTTTGTAGTTTTCCAACACGTTTGTTTGTTTTCTAAAGTATACGTTTTTGGACATCAGAATTTGACCTTAAGTTTGATTGCAGCCTTTCAATTCTTTTGGTTCTGCACGCGCTTTCGATTCCTTCGCTTTTTGATCCGATTTGATTTCTTTGGTTTTCGCTCACTTTGATTTTTGCTTTATGATCCGTTCTTTCGTTTCCGCCATTTTGTTTTTCGATTTATGGTTCCGAGGTTGGGTTCCAAAATTCGAGATCTAACAGTTCTTGATTAGTAATAATTTATAGAATTTTCTAGCCAGAGTGAATTGATATTTGAAAAAGAGTTTTCAAATTTTAATTATAAATCAATTACTAATTAGCAAGAACGAATATGATTAGATGATAAGAGTGGACATTATATCCATACTCTATCCAATTAGAATATTGGATAACGAAAGGACTAAATTATACATTATAGTCATGCATGGATAGGTTAAGTCAATCACTTTGACATTCCTGATATTTGGGTAATCATGACATGTTGCTAGACGTTAATCATGATTTATGATTATAAATTATTGTACTGGAGAATTAAAGATGAGTTAAAAGGAGTTTTAATTTATCTAATTCTAATTATGAACTAGAATTATAATTTATAATCATTGCTAATTAATTAGGAACCTAATGAGTTACACATCAAAGAGTAATTTGTTAAAGAAAAATCAATTTAATTAAGTTGGACTTAATTATAAAGTTTGAGAAACTTTGGAAATCAAATATGAGATATTTGATTTTATTAAAATTAAATTAAATTAATTAGAATTAGAATTTGATTCTAATTGTAATTAAAGAGATTTAATTTTAATGAAAGACTGTCTTAATTTTTTATTTAAAGGGAAGAGCTTTCTAGAAGGAAACACTTTTGTCTTCATCCTCTCAAAAGCAGTTTGGGATTGCTCTGTAGATATCATTAGAGACTGGACAACTAGACAACTCGTGATTGATTACCAGAGAAAAGATTCAAAGTTTTTCTTCAAAAAACGAACAAGGTATGATTTCTAAATCGAATTTTGTTTTATTCTAGTATAATCAATTATTGGGATCCGCTTGAAATCTGTAAAAAAAAATTATTTTTTGTTACTCCTTGATTTGATCACGGTTGGATTCCGACAGTGGTATCAAAGCCTCCTTTAATTGTTAATATTGAATTAGAGGCTTGATTGTTATTGATTTGATTAATTTTGCTTCAGTTTGTCTTTACCCGAAGCTATTCATGATTGTTCTTGTTTTGTTACTTTTGGAAAAATGTTTCCTTAACTACTACTTCTGATTTTGAGTTCAACACTATTGTTTATGCATGATTGTGGAAATTGTTTCTGCTTGTGTATATTGTTTTGGAAAATGTTTCCCCGAATAAGACAAATAACTTCGCAACTGTTATTGTTTAACAAGTTTTGAAATTATTTCCCCGAAGCTATCCTCGACTGGAAATTGGTCCTTGTGTGTTCTGTATTGCAATACCCACATATGAAATCACAAACCTATTGATTCTGGAAATCGATTCGCATATATGGTGCGAAGCTTGCATTTTTCTGAATGTCTAGGGTTTCTGAAATCCCTAATTGTTTCTGGTTTTTGAGTTGGAAAACACCGATGGGCAATTATTTCCCATTGGTATGTCGCGTTCATGTTGCCTGTGACACGATGCATTATGGATTTTCTGCGTTTTTTCCTTTCTTGTTGTGTTTATTGCCTTGGTCGCCTGTGGCATCATGTGCAACACCACAGATGGGTGTCGCACAATGCCACTAGATGACGTTTCAGGTGGCATCACAAGCAACGCAAGGAAACAGATAGGACACGCTAGTGACTTCACAGTGTGATGGTTTTGAGACTCGATGCGTGTGATGGTTTGAAAATCGTGGAACGTGATTGCGGTTGATGGGTTCATGGACACGTGGAAGGAGAAGTTTCAAATGGAAGAAGACATGGGATTTTTCCAAAAGAGGGAGAGGCTTCGCCGAGAAGACGAAGGGCATGTGTGGGACACACACCCATCATCTTTGCAGGATGTCTCCTACAAACGTGACTAACGCGTGCACTGCACGCTCCAGTCAACTCCTTTGACCACGTGGGGGCGTGTAGTGCACGCTCCACACGTTCCACACTTGTTATTATTTGGTGCGCCAAACACCCTCCCACTACATCCTTTTCTTTTTTCTCTTAACTTGTAAATTTTCGCATTATAATATGTGTGTGTGTGTGTTTATTCAACAAGAGGCTCCTTCACTTTATAACAGGCTCCTTCTATTTTCAACTTGTAAGAGATTTTTTCAGTTTTAATAAATGCCTTCTGTTTTAAATTATTTTTAATATAAATTTTTGTTTAGCATGCTCCTGTCATTTAACAAGCTTTTTATCATTTAACAGGCTCCTTCTGTTTAAATAGGATCCTATCGCACAACAGACTCCTATTGTTTTAATTATAACAGGCTCCTATCATTTCCTTTTGAACTAAAAGGAACTTGCAAATTTGTTTTCACGCATAATTCACCCCCTCTAACATGTGTTTGTTTTATCAAAGAGTTGTCTTTCGAGCACAGGTGTAAAGGAGTTCACTAACTTTGCAAGTCTATCTATTTTTATAAGCCGACTCAAAACTAAGAGAGAAGTGATAAAAATTCAATTCCTCAGTAAAGCATATTGAGGCCTACTACAATGAGTGCAGGAACTACAAGACATTAAGAACACCTATTTTCTAAACTTCAATTTGAAGACTAGAAATTGTCTTCCACAGAGGTTTAAAAGCTTAGATCTGAAGGCAACCAGTACGTTCATTCCAAT
The DNA here is from genome assembly GCA_026413575.1 of Erythroxylum carthagenense. Taxonomy (NCBI): domain Eukaryota; kingdom Viridiplantae; phylum Streptophyta; class Magnoliopsida; order Malpighiales; family Erythroxylaceae; genus Erythroxylum; species Erythroxylum carthagenense. The sequence goes on from JANZLD010000236.1 coordinate 9,678,149, forward strand.
TATGATAGTGTAATAAGAAATTCTAACAAAACAATGTTTTTAAGTTTCTTGCATTTACTTGGAGGAGACAAATCAAAGTAGTTGTTATGCTTTTAAGATGTATGTTACACTAATGATTGGCGTAAATGTATGTTAGCTAAGAGTTGTATACATATATACATAAACATATATCTGTTGCGAAAACTCGGGTTGATTTCCACCAATAATAACAAATTCATCTCGAGCACTATTGCCTAGGTGAATAGAGTATAAATGATTATAGTGAAAAATCACACTAGGGAAATTCTCAGGAAAGACTGGAGATGTTATAAATGGTCCCACTTAAAACCTAATCTCTTTAGAGTTTTCTTAGACATGTAATTTAATAGTACAATAATTCAATACAACTATACTCAACAATAGCTATTAAATAGACAAATAAACAACATCATAATTTAACAAGATTTGACCAATTATGCCTATTTTCTTAGACAATACTAAATTAATAATACACTATTTGAAGAAAATAATACAAGTGAAATATTACAAAGAGACAAAAATTTTTCCTTAAGAAAAGATAGGCAATTTTGGGATGATTAACAAAGATGAAGGAGCCCTCCTTTTATAACTTAAGAAGACTATCCCATTTTGTGTTTCTCCAATATGAGATTTGAACATATGCCAGAAAGTCAACAATTCTCCACATTGGTATATCTTCAAATCTCTAAAAAAACTCATCTTTAGTAGTGTCTTCAAATGCACTTCAAAGCATCCATCTTTAATTTTTAGGAATATTGATCAAGTCCAAACTAGAGTTTTGAATACCATTTTGTACTAGCTAGTATCGAATGAAAAAGGAATAGTATCAATGGTAATGGTACCAACGGTTGGTACAGGCTAGTACCAGAGTCGTGTGGTACCACCTGATATTCAAAATACCGATCATATACCAACCGGTATCATAAGTTTTAGAAATTGTAGGTTTCTCACTTTCTATCTCAAATAGACTCACAGTCTCTCTACTCTCCTCCATTCACTCTCACAATCTCCATTATCTCTCTCTCTCTCTCTCTTGTTCTCCTCTTCGTCTCTAGAGACCGATTCTCCCTCTCTAGTAACAACAAAACCACTACATGGCTTTCATCTTCCTCCACACCACCACCATACCATTTTAAGTCCTCATTCACGTAGACCACGCCACCATCGAACCTCCTCCACGCTACTGTCCTCCTCCAAGCAACTGACCACTTTCCTCCAACGTATTCATAATCGTCAGATCTAGAATAGATCTAGCTCTAAACCCAACCTGACCCAAAAACTGAAGCAAATATATTGTGAATTTTTTGGGTTTGTTTTCAATTAATGTTTTTTGCTTAATTTCATTTGTGATTGTGAATGGTTGGGTTGAAACTTGGAATTAAATTGTGAATTGGATTGTGATTTGTGTTGGGTTGGATACTAGATTGGAGTTGAATGAAATGATGCATAGTTTTGTTTTATCTGGTTGGAGGTTTGGTTTATGTCTAGTTTGCTTGTGGTTTGGTTTATGTGGCATTTATCTTAATTTTTTTTATGAGTTGGTGAATGAAATGCATGACATTAATGAATAGATAATTAGAAAGTTGAAAGTTTCAACTTAAAACTGAGAATATGACAATGTGACAACTGTATAATATGAATATAGACTATTTTACAATTTAAAAAATTAGGAATTATAAATTTTAAAAAACCCAAAACTTTACCTGGTATTGACCAGTACTAGTATAGTATTGTACTAGAACCCAATCTGGTACCAAGATCAATACGATATTCGCATCTTTAGTCCAAATAATGTTGGAACTTAATTGCAATCACCACCTTTGTCAACATATCAGCAGGATTCTTAGTGGTCTCAATCTTTTGGATTGCTACTTCACCTTTTTCCAGAACCTCTCATATAAAGTGATAACAGACATCGATATGCATTGTCTTTATATGGTAAATCTGGTTCGGATAACACTTTGACTATCACAATTCACTTTGATGTGCTTCTGTCGAACCCCTAATTCACCAATCAATCCTTGAAGCCAAATTATCTCTTTCATAACCTCTATAGCTATCATATACTCATCCTCTGTAGAAGACAAAGCCATTATTGATTGTAAGGTAGACCTCTAACTGATTAGTGTCTTTGTAAGAGTAAACACATAGTCAGTAGTTGATCGATGCTTGTCTAAATCACCAATATAGTCAGAATCACAATATCCAACTACATATTGACCATCTTGCTTACACTGCTAAAATACCAAACCAACATCTAAGATATTCAGAATGTACTATAGAATCCATTTCACAGCTTGGTAATGTTCCTTTCTAGGATCATGCATATACCTACTCACAACCTCAACTATTTTTGAAATGTCGAGCCTTATACATACTATAGCATACATTAAGTTACCAACAACATTTTCATATAGTACTTTTGACATATATTCCCTTTTTGCATCATTCTTTGGAGACAAAGATGCATTGAGCTTCTGAGTCAAAAAAAGTTTCCCCAATTTCCTATCTCTACTTATCTCTATGCCAAGAATCTTCTTCCTTTTGACATAATGCTCACAAAAATCCATTTTACAAGTCTTTACCCCTTTCAACAATCCTTTATTTACCAAGATTTAAGAATTTTTCCCCTGCATGCCTCAAGTTTATATGCCATAACTCAGTTGCTTCTAACTCCTTCTCATCACTAGAAGTTGTTGTTGTTGTTGTCCAAATAATAGTAGTACCAGGATAATGGTACAATTTATTATTCTTTCATACTCCCTTTAACACCGTAAGTGCACCAGAGATGATCTTCATCACTCTATATTTTGTTACTACCTCAAGAGCCTTTTCTTCTAGGGTGACAAACTCAGCATATAATGAACATCTGTCAAGATTTTGATTGATCCATCTTGATTCCTCAAACGAATGGAACCAATCCCATGTGTCGTAAGAGGGAATTCAACTATTGTATAAACAATTCCATCTTCTAGTTCTCTAAAATCATAAAACCAATCCTGATTGAGACATATATGATGACTGCATCTTGAATCAAGCAACCATGCACTAGAAAAGCTAGTTGATGACGTAACAATAAGTAAAAAATCTAAGTTTTCATTATTACACTTAATTATATTTAAATCTACAACATCCTTTCCTTTATCAAGTTTACCTTTATTTTTAAGCTTAGGACAATCCTTCTTCCAGTGTCCTTTGTCCTGATAAAAGGCATATTCATCTTTGCTCAATTTGGGCCTCGATTTCTATCTCTCTTTCTTTCCTTTAATCTGGCTCTGTAAACGACCTCTGACCACTAAAGCTTATATTGCTCCACTTGTTTATTCTTCCTTTGTCTTCCTTCTCAATTCATAAATGTACAAAGTTGTTGTAACTTCACTAAGAGATACAATAGCTTTCTATGAAGTACAGTAGTTTCAAGAAACTCAAACTTCTCAAAAAAGGATCCCATCAATATCAAAGTCAGATCTTCATCTTCAAGTGTCACATTCAAATTCATTAAATCAGTAACTAATTGATTAAAATTGGTGATGTGATCATTTATAGTGGTACCCAGAACATAAGAGAAACGAAACAGTCTCTTCTTCATATGAAGCTTATTCTGATTGCTTTTCTTCAAAAAAATTTCCTCTAACGCATTCCACAATTTATATGCAAAAGTTTCCTTCAAGAAAGCATAATTTTGCTCTCTAGAAAGACATGATCGAATTGTACCACATGTCAAATGATTTATAGTCTTCCAATCTTTCAACTCAACATCGTCTGATTTCTTTTCTTCAATGACAATGTCAAAACCTTGCTAAAAAATAGCGTCTTAACCTCACTCTGCCATATGCCGAAATGACCCGTACCATCAAAAATCTTCATCATAAATATTGCGTTTGTCACTATAGTTCTTGCTAGAATGAACGATGAAGAAGCAGTCGACGTGGATGGCGTGGAATTTTTTCTATCTTTTGTCATCTCTACTACAATTTCTATTCAATAATTGTCAATGTGGAATGCCAAAAGCCCAAAGAAATCTTTTCTGATTTGAAAATCAGACTATGCTGCAATCACAGAGCATACTAAGAAGAAACCTTGGTATTGATGCCAATTGTTGCGAAAACTCGGGGTTGATTTTTGCCAATAATATCAATTTTATCTTGAGCATTATTGTGTAGGTAAATAGAGTGTGAATGATTGTACTAAAAAATCACACTAAATAAATTCCTAGGAAAGACTGAAAGAGTCATAAATGATCCCATTTAAAACTCAATCTCTTTAGACAGAATTTCCCTAGATATGTAATTTAATAGCACAATAATTTACTAAAACTATATCCAAACAATAACTATTAAATAGATAAATAAAGAACAATAGAATTTAACAAGATTCGACCAATTATGCCTACTTCCTCGAATAATACTAAATTAATATTTTACTATTCAAAGAAATAATACAAGTGAAACATTACACAGAGAGAGAGAGAATTTTGGCTTTAAGAAAAGATAGGCAATCTTATGATGATTAACAAAGACGAAGGAACCCTCCTTTTATAGCTTAAGGAGGCTCTCCTATTTTGTGTTTCTCTAATATGAGATTTATACATATGCCAAAAAGTCAACAATATCATGACCATAATGTCATAAATTGGCAGAATCTTTGATAGTCATGTATTTCAGGAGGTCGTTGATGATCTTGACTAAAGGTGAAATAATTTTCTTAAGGTCGTTTGGTTTGATTTTTATTTTTCTATTATAGTTTTTAGTTTTTACTTTGTAGTGTTTAGTTTCTATTTTTCTTTCAAATAAAAGCAAAAACATGTTTGCTTATTAATGTCAGTTATACTTTTATCACTTATAATAATTATATATTAGATAAAATTTAAAAATAAATTATTTTTAATTAAATAAATTTATCTTAAATGTTTATATGATATTTATTAACAAATTAAGAATAAAATTGTTTTATTTTATTAAAATAAATAATTTAAATACTAAATTATTATTTATAAATTAATATTTATTTTAAATATATTTAATTATTAAATCAAAATTTATTTAAATTTTATATATTTTGGAACATTTTTAATTTAATTATACTTAATTGATAATTATTAAATTTTATTTATTAAGTAAAATTAAGTTATTCATAATTCTTATTAATAATTAATTTTTATTAATTAAATATATAATATTAAATTAAATTATTCTTAATTATTATAAATTAAATAAAATATATTTAGTTACTTATTAAGTAAAATTATGTTATTCATAATTCTTATTAATAATTAATTTTATTAATTAAATAAATAATATTAAATTAAGTTATTCATAATTATTATAAATTAACAAATTAAATAAAATATACTTAGTTACTAGTGAATTAGATTGTAAAAAAAGGAAATAAAATCACCTTTTATGAATTTTAAATTGAAAATGAAAAAAATCAAAATCAAAACGTCAAATAAACAAAATTTTCACTGAATTTATTAAAAAATATATAATATAAATAGAAACAAACAGACTGTAAATGTTTAAGCCAACATGGTTTTACGTGTATAAATGAATATATTGATACCGTTGATTCAGTGTGATATTTATCAACGTTTCTCTTTAAATAATTCAAAAGGCTTAAAAGTGCAATATTTTCTTGCAATCTTTCTCTTCTTCTCGTGGGTTATAGGTATCTAATTGGCCGAATTACGTTGAATAATAAACTTTGTTCTCCTAAAATTAAACTCATTCTGATAATTAAGCCTTGAAACCCGACCTAGGCTTTGTTAGGGATTGTGACTTCATGAGTTATGCATTGCGTGACCTAATAGATCATATATGGGCTCAATCTAAGCATGAAGCCTTTTGCCCTTTTACCCTTGTTGCATTATATCAGCAAAAGTCAATAGTTCTTCAAACTTCCAAGCAGAGGCAAAAGTACAGGATATTTCTATACTTTGATATTCTATTTTACCCTCTGGATTTAAATATATAAATCCAACGTACTGTATTCTTGTGATAAAATAAGAATAAGGAAAAAACCGGATTTAATTATCGAAATAAGAAATGGAATGTCAGCGTCAATGGTGATACGTAAGTTTCTTGCGAGAACTGTTTTATTTCGTGTCCCTGAGAACCAACATCCCTATCAGTTAGTTGAATCCTGACAATGATAAGTTAAAGAATATGGTACTAGATGAACTTATATAACACGTTTAAATCTAATCTCTACCAAATTGTTCTTCGATGAGTAATAGTTATACAATACTTGAATCGTAGCAGTTGCTTCTTATTTCGGCTATAAGGTTCGCCAACGTTAGCAGTCCAGTAAGTTGAGAGCATGTGATGTGATCTGGGTTATGACTCAACAGCCATTCACTTGTTCTACTTAAGATCAACGGGTAGACCTTTACAGGCAATTTAGGGCAGGCGCCAACTGTCGTTCCCCCTTTTTCTTTACTAGGATTTTTATCTTTTGCTTTGAGGATCAGTAACTGAAAGTCCACACCAGGCAGGTGGGGTCATTTGGAGATTAAACTGATAAAAAAGGACAGGGAAGGGAATATCATCATTTGTGAAGCATGAAATGATGGGGACATCTACAACTCTTAAGTAGACATATGGGACCTTAATTGTTGCCAAAACCCAACCATCATCATCATCAAATTCACTTTAGCTAAACCTTCAAGTTGCAGCAATTGATTGGCCACTAGCCACAAAATATGCTTAAAAATTAAAAACAGCACAAGCAGTGCAGTTAGTAGTCCAATCTCCTCAAGCCATTAGAGGACCTGTCATTTCCCACATTTAAGATTTGGTTTATGCGTAAACAGTTGGTGATTGCTTAGCACAAAAACGTAAATATTCTTAGCAAAAGTTCTGGTGCTTCTTTTCTTTTTTCAGTGATCATAGCCTTTTTTTTTTTTTTTTCAGTTTATGTATATACCTCTATTTATAGGTTGGCCACCTTTTAATATCAAGGGAGAGTCCAGCAGAAATCAGCTTAGACAGAAGATTGAACTTGAAAGGGTGTTCCAGTTACACAAGTCGAGAGGACTTGCATACTAGATGGGAAATTACAGATTTAGATTGTCAGATATGATACCAAATGCCTGGTTTTACAAGCTTAAGGACATGAGCAGGAGCAGAAAGCAATATACTTCTCAGCCTTCCAAGAAAAAACTTGCTTCAACAACTACATCATCACGAAAATCAAATGTTTCCCAGCAAAGATACTCATATTACTTCAATGCAACACCTAGCAGTAACAGAGTTGATAGATGTCACAATTCTGGGGTAAACCTGAAAGTATCAGATACTTATATCCCTGAGCAGCCAAGAACGTCCTCAAAGAAAAGAATCCAAAGGAAAACCATCTACAGACCCTCTCCCAAACCAGTCTCCACTTCACTCACTTCTGGTTGTAGCTGTCATACTGCTCTCAACTCTGTGTGGAAAGGGTCTGTTCCAGATAGTTCGGTAGGCCGCTGCTCTGGCTCGTCACTTGAGAGCCCTCCTGAGACTTACTACCATGAATCTCTCCTATCTGAATCTGAAGAAGATGATGGCTTTCGTGTTCCTTGTTCATTTGATCGTCAGGTAGGGTCATGGTCTAGCTCTCGCAATTGCAAGTTTAGTTATTCAACAACAGATATCGTTATTGACGTGAATGATGAGTGCTGTCTATCAGATATAAAGAGGGTTGATGTTTATGACACCATGATTTCTGAGCTGGAGCTTCCTCGTATAGTGACTAAGCCAACAAAACGCAGTGACAGGACAGTTGAAGCCACAAAGTTTAGGAATAGCTCATCCAAAACAGAAGAGTCAAAAGCAAACAGGTCTCCCTCTGTAAAGTTTGTCAAGGAGGAAAGCATTAGGACGCGTATAGAGCAAAATATTAATCATCATCCCATAAGAAAGGTCTCTTCAAACTATGCTGGGATAAGACTCCGAGCCAATTCTCCAAAGATCTCAAACAGGAAAGTTCAGGCTTGTGCCAGAAAAAGTGTATCATCATCAAGAAAGAAGTCCCTCTTGGAGGGCTTTGCAGTGGTCAAGGCCTCAGTTGATCCACAGAGGGACTTCACGGACTCCATGATGGAAATGATTGTGGAAAACAACATCAGGGAATTCAAGGATTTGGAAGACCTTCTTGCTTGTTACCTTTCATTAAATTCAAAAGATTATCATGATCTCATAGTGCAGGCATTTGAGCAAATATGGTTTAATATGACTGGCCTTCACCTGTAAAATCTTCTAAATTATCAAATATCAAATGCAAATATGGCAATCTTTTCTTATCATCTTCTTTTTTTTAGCATTGAAGTTTTGAAGTTAACCCAGAACAAAAGATCTAGTTGTGGTATGATTTTAATAGTCACAATAGGACTGCAAATTCACATGAATCGTTATGTACAGAGGGATACCATCTCCAAATTAAAGAGATCCATTCCAGGAACACGGCGACTAGTTGAAGTAATGTTCCTAGCTTCCCAACTGAACCTTGGAGTTGGATTATCACAAGGAACTATGAAACAGTAGTATTGGTGTTACGCTTTCCTAGAAATGACAGGTGTCCTTGTGTCATGGAGACTGGGAACAAATCCAGATAATTTAGCAGTCTTCCCTCAAAATAATTCCCAAGAAAGATTTCACTTCCTGTTTTAACCTTCCTTGAAAAATGATGAAGCTTTTTAATTTAACCAGCATAGCAGCAAAGATCCTAAGTGTACAAGGAATTTCAGGAACCTGCTCCAATTAACTAGCAGTTTTTTATGTACCGAAAGGGGAATTTTAAAAAAAAAAACAATTGATAGCCCATCATATTGAAGATTCGGTAAAAATAAAATCCTAGGTTGAGAAGAGTTTATAGTTTTCACACATAATTCTCCTCTCGGCTATATTATAAAAGAGCTGAATCATGATTGCTAATTGCATGGGCATGAGATTATGATAACGAGAAGGGTAGCAATAGAAGTGGCATGCGAGATTTTGATTAAAGAATTGTTAGTTAAACCACGCCAAACTGTATTCAGTAAAAATGCCACCCACGTGTCATTTGTCCGTCATTTCCTCTTGCAATTCACCTTTAATTAAGAATGGAAATGAGAACTATGAATTGCCAATTGGATACCCATACTAGGTAATTCAAAACAGAAATGGAATAAGCGATAGCCTATCCTGTTTGAGTTTAAGTTTTTGCCTCATAATTTGCAAAGAACTTCATGAATTATGATCCCTTTTGCTATATTAATACCAGTGCATATTATCATGAATCATTCCTGATGGAAAGGATTTTATACTCTCCTTTCCGTCATGTTCGTTTATATATTCTATTCATTGACAAGGATTATTGCTGGTAAACTGGTGACCTGAGATCGGTAAAATGAACCCAAATCCAATACATGTAGGTCTGCGCTGTAGTACATTAAAGGTTAGATAGCAGAGGGTCACTGCCAACGCCACTTATGTGACAATTATGATAGCTTTTCAGCTTCAAAAGTTGGCTCGTATCCAACATTTGGAAAGCAGGACCACAAGAACTACTATTTGATGCGTATGTTGCCAGAGATAAGCAGCTCTCTTCTTGCTTTATCCTTGTCCTGGTAAATTTAGCTAGGAGTGCAGGAATTCCATCCACATTGTTGATATAAATATCGGTGATACTTGGTAAACTGCTCAGAATAGTGGTCATCACATTGAAGAGAAACTATTTACCTTGAGGTCTAAGTTTTTCGTTAGGGGAGGAGCCTTGATTGATGACTTGATGAATTTTAATATGCTTAATAAGCATCGCTATTCTTTGTATATTGCAAAACAAAATATGTCTTCTCTTTATAAATTTCATGATAGATATAAAATGTCTCAAGATTAGAGAAAAATTATTACTTAACCGAGTCGTAATGTTACGTTTATTTTATTAAAGTATTCCGTATTGGCTAAACATGAAAATATTAAAGGGTTTATAAATGATAAGAGTCAACTATCTAAACAACTAGTTCTAGTTATTTGGACAATAATTAACACAAGTCTAATTCTTATAAGTGGATTCTACACTCCGCTCATATTAAAAATTCAATATATCTCCCGTAAACAATATTCTATCCTGGTTTCATATGTTTATCTGTTTAGGTAACAATCTTGCTAACTTTGACAATTATTTTGTGATCATAAGTTAACCTCTTTTTTTAATGTTTGGAGTGAGCGTCGGTCTATCTTCTGTCACTAAATTGCTGCTACAAGAAAAAGCAACAATATTGTGACCTCACGCCCGTGACAGGTCTACATGGACAATATTGGCGTGGTAGCGTAAGTTTTTGCGCTGACCTCTGCGCAGAAGATCCAACGCTAGTCCGGAAAGGGCGAGCCTATAGAATATTGAGGCACAGTCTCGTACGGCATGTTAGTTTGAAACTGCAAGTTTCCTATAGCCTGTACGATGCTAGAGTCAGGAGTTTCCAAGTATCCAAATCATGTCAGGACCACTGGCTTACACATTCGAGGCATATGACAGCAAGCGAGGAGAATCCCGTGAAATTTGAAGGGTCCCTCACAAGTACTCCACTGGCCCAGTGAGAACGTTCTCCCGCATTTGCAATTGATTGCCCTCGTGCCACGGAAAGATAGCCGCGTAGGACTAGTTAAATTTCATGAGCCTGCTCATTTAAACTTTCCCAACCTCTTCATTACCAGTCTTGACGATGGAACGCAAAATCTCAATAATACTAATAATAATAATAATAATCTTTTATGTTATTGTATAAATCATTGAGATAAATTATTTTTTACTTTAATCTTCTAAAATCTTAATATAATTTGAAGTTTGAAAAAATGTGTGATATTTATGAAATAATATGTTTTAGATGCGAGAAGTGATATAATTTGTTAGTTTAATATTGTGATTTGGTGTATATATTTTGTATATTTATGTATCTTCTTATTTTGGTAGTATACTTTATATAGATTTTTACATTCTTTAGGACTCTAAACACTTGTTTGGTTTAACTTTTGGAGGGTAGAAAAATACTTTTTTTTCTACCACAAAAGCTATTTTAAAAAAAATAAATATTTGGTAGAAAAATGTAAAAGTACTTTTTAATAGAAATAACTTTTTTAAAAGCTAAAATACAGCTTTTAAAAAGCTCATATTTAAAGCTTTTCAGAAAAGCTCCTTATTTTAGCTTTTTTGGGTAGACTTTAACGTTTATATTTTGTGTCGTTTATGTTTATAACAGGCGAATTCAATAGTCTAATCCAAGTCTCTGCCGTTCTAGTTTTTCATTCTCTCTACGCTTCCTTTGGTTTTTGTTTTCAAATAGCTTCTTCCCTTCTCTTCTTCGCCAAATCCCATCCTCTCTGCCTTATTTCTCCTAATCTGACCCCTTACATATTCCCCAAAATCTCACGTAGGGCCGACTCATCTCATATCGCCTTCACGTGTTTCTCTCTGCTTCACTGATCAGTGATTAGAGCTTCATTGTCTGCTTCAATTTTTCTATATTTGCAACTTACCCCCACCCCTGAGTTGTAGTGAGAACGGCATCGGGGTTCATGGCAGCCACATGAAGAAGGTGTAAGGGAAATTTGTTGCTAGAGCACCAAATATCTCCCTCTTCCTATTCGGACAAGTCTCAGATTTGGCAGTAGCTCCAACACTACTCCCAAGTCCCTGATTTTAACAATTATCTAGCTTTTATCCTTGCTCGCGCTGAGGTACCTCATACTTTTTATCAGGAAAAAGTTTTATATTTTAAAGAGAAAGTTGCAAATTTTTTGGTGGGTTTCAGCACATTTTTTAGGTGCTTGATGGGTTTTGAAGTTTAATTGGATTCCTTGGATGTGGAGTAGTTTTCGAATTGAAACTTGCAGTTTTAGTAACTATTGCGTTTCTTGGTTATTTAGGGCTTCTACTCTGAGTGTCTTCATCGTTATAGATGTTTGGTGTCATTATGCTAATTGCTGCATTTGAATTCTTGTAGAATCAAATTTGGAATGCAAAAAAAAAAAACTCTGCTCTCTGATCTTGTCCAATCTTTTTATGGTTAGTGTTTTTTTTAATCTCGATTTCCTCCTTTATGTTGCAATTCATTTTCTCCTTTTTTCCTATTAATTATTGCTTTGTTTCACCCACCCAGGAGGAGCTCATCTGATGCGATTTTGAGCTTCAAGATCAATCTTTTGAGGTTATGAAAGCAAAGGGTTTATCTCCTAATTTCTAGAGCTGTACGATTTTGATTTCATATCTCTGTAATCAGAGAATGATGGAAGATGCAATTGACTGTTTTGATGAAATGACTGATTTTGGGTGCGTGCTAGACACTCTAGTTTATACATGCTTGATCACAAGTTTTGGAAATCAGAAGAGTGTGGATATGATTCACGAGTTGTTGAAAAAGATGAAAGAAATAGTTTGCCCACCTGATGTGAAGATGTATAATTCCATTATTTTGTTGATGGTTACTAAGAGAACGTCGGATTACGCATTGAGAATATACAGGAGGATAATTTGGTGCTGGTCGGATGTTTGCAGTGAGATGAATAGGATGAGGTGTTGTCCTGATGATAAATCTTTGTACTGTTTTGTTGGAGGTCATTTAAACCTCATAAGAGTAAGAGGAGATGATGAATAAAGTAAAGAAAGCTACTCAGCTTGACAACAGGTAGTTTAGCTCTAATTTCTTGATAGGTGGTAAGCCTGATATGCTTGAAGACCTTGCTACTCTCTAGTAAGTTCGTAACTTTCCAACTTTTTGGGAGAATAGCTATGACAAAAAGGACGACACAATTGCCTACACCTTGCAAACTTTATGTTGATCCAATGTGGAATGGCAATGTGTTTTATGAATATTAGTTCTAGTCACTCATAGTTGACTATTGAAAGTTTTGTATTGTTTGTAATATGTCTAAGGGCTGCCCTTGGTGGTTCATATTACTTGCTGTCGTAAAGTTTCATGTATCCCATGTGTTGTATTATGTTGAATAGTTTTTTCTTGTAGAGAGTGATCTTATGCATCTTTCAGGTATAATATTGATCTTTTTTTTTATTTTCCATACCATATATTTCCGCTGGGTTATACAATTCATGATGCTTAAGGTTAGAAATGTAAGTAGAATTTAAAGCAGCCAAGTGGGAAAGCATCTATGTGTTTTCTGTTTGTCTTCGTCCTTCATTGTAGTTTGACCTCATCTAAGAAATACCACAAAATATAGGACATTTCTGGGCCAATTCCCAGGGATTCTAATTGCCAGAACTGCTGAATTTTTCAAGAGATGGAATAAAAGTATAAAACTAAACTGAGAAAAAGAATAGTTCTTCATATGTATGATTATATACATAATACATATTGTGTGTCCCCATCAACTCAGACTTCACTTGGAACTATTTTAAGACTTGTCAAATATTCCATTTATAATGTGTTGTATTGGATTTTTATTTGGTTAATTTTGTTGTAACAAATTAAATTGTTTCGTATGAAATTATTGATGTTACGATTTAACTAGAAGTGAATTTGTCAAACAATTATAAAGTAAATGTAAACCTATTCCATCCATGAAAGACTTAATAGTTGTTGAATTCTTTCAAATCAAATGTAAACATAATATATAATGCTTTGCTTATTGTTTAATATACTTTAAATATTATTTATATGTATAAATAATTTTATTACAAAATAAAATATAGTTAAAATAAATAAAAATACTTTTTATTTTTATGTTGTCAAATAGTCTATTGTATGAAGCTCTTTTTAAAAAGTTTTTATTTTAATTAACAGTCAAACAGTCAACTGGCTTCTTAGAAAAGTTCTTATCAGAAAAGCTCTACTGACAAAAGCTTTATTAACAAAAGCTCTACTGATATAAGCTCATCTAAACAGGCACTAAGAGTTGTATCTTTACCTTCTTTAGGACTCTAAGAGTTGTACATATTTTGTAACTTGGTTGTACATTATTTTCGAACGATATTCAATAATCTAGTGAATCGTTCTCTCTGTTCTTTTTGTTGTTCTCTCTGTTCTTTTTCATACTATCAGAGCAGGCTTAAAAAAAAGTCTCTCTATCTACTACTTATCTCGATCATCACTATGGTGTCATTCCTTCAGTTGAAAATCTTGTTAACTGTTCATCTCTGTAGAAGTTGTATCCCCTCCCTTATTCAATGGTGGAAAAGAAGGTGGTTGACATGTCTTCGCCGTTTTTCTTGTTTCCTTCCGATAACCCTGGAGCGATGATCATGATGTGTGTGTTGAATGAAGATAATTTTTATATGTGGGAAAAGGCTATGGTGAATGCTTTGAGAGCAAAGAACAAGTTAGGGTTTATTAATGGAACCTTGAATTTGAATAAACCAACAATTGATTTGGCTTAAGCAAGAAATTGAAAGGCATGCAACCCAATGTTAATTTCATGGATTTTCAATTTGATTGAGAAATCCATTCAGTCAAGCATTACATATAAAGAGACCACTAAAACAGTTTAGGACGATCGATAAGACCTTTTTTCAATTGGCAATGCTCCATAAATTCACAAATTGAAGGGAGAAATTACCTCACTCAGACAACAAGGCATGACGATCATGGCTTATTATAACAAACTGAAAAATATGGGACAAACTGGGCAACTGCACGAAGGTTCTGAACTGTACGTGCGGAGCAACGCACAAATTTATTCGCGAGCTCGAGGAAGAAAAATTACACCAGTTTCTGATAGGGTTAGATGACATTGTGTTTGGTATTATTTATTCTCAAATTCTAAACATGGACCCTCTGCCCACAATTAACAAAGTTTATGCGTTAATCATTTAGGAGGAGCGACATAAGACCATTGTTTGAGGCCAAGAAGAGCAAATCGAGGTTGTTGCTCTAGCAGTTCAGACTGCAGCCTAGCCCAAATTCGGACAAGTGTATGGGTCGGCAAAACAAAAGGGAAATGTCGACAAGAAGTGCAGTCATTGCGACAAGAGTGACCATGAAGTCTTAGAGTGCTTTAAGGTTGTCGGCTACCCTTCCTAGTGGAGACCGCGAGGTTGAGGACGGGATGAGCAAGGTCAAGATAGCTGTACTATCAGACATAACCAAGGTCAGGCCTCGACTTTTCACGTTGTGAGTAGGCAAGCCAAAAGCAGTAGTGGGATCCCAGGTTTGTCAAGTGATCAATTCCAGAGGCTGTTAACGCTATTGGAGCAAGATAATTCTAAAAAGCTTTCTGGTAAGGTATTTAGTGACTTTACATGGATTTTAGATAGTGAAGCATCCAACCACATGACAAGAAACTTGGGAATCATACACAATGTTGGAGAGGCAACACCTGTACTAGTGATCTTGCCTAACGGGACAAAGATCACTGCGACGATGAAGGGTCATAGCAAGTTGAACATCGATATAATTTTGACTGATGTGTTATATTTTCCTACTCTGATTTGCAACTTGATTTCTATACGTTAGTTAATTTCTTGGTTAAATTGTCAAAATTTTGTTCATTAATGAGTTTTGTGTAATACAGGACCAAACCTCGATGGTGCTAACTGGAGTAGGTGAGCTTCAAATAGGGGTCTACTATTTCAAGTCCACAAGGTTTCATTCAGCCTTCAAGATGGAGAGAGTGGACTCGTTCACAACTTGGCATTGACATCTTGGACATCAAGCAAGTCAACTCCTATCTTATATTCCTGAAGTTGGTATATTAGGTTCTAACGATAATAATGTTTGTGACACATGCTTTAGAGCTAAGCAAACATGTTCTTCTTTTCTGTTAAGTAATAAAAGTATTGAAAGTTGTTTTAATCTAGTTCATTGTGATTTATAGGGGCCTTATCATAAGGTGTCAAATTGTGGTGCTCATTATTTTCTGACTATTGTTGATGACTATATTTGTTCAATTTGGGTTTATTTAATCAAAGAAAAAATTGAAGTGAGTCAATATCTCATAGAATTTAGTAGACTTGTTGAAACTCAATTTGGAAGAATGGTTAAGTGTGTACGAAGTGACAATGGATTAGAATTCAATTCTGGCCTTATACATGATTTTTATAGAAAACAAGATATCATATATGAGACGAGTTATGTTGAAATGCCACAGCAAAATGGGAGAGTGGAACACAAACATAGGAACATCCTTAAGATAGCGCGGGCGTTGCGTTTTCAAGCAAATTTACTAATTTCTTTTTTAGGTGAGCGTATTCTGACTATCATGTATCTCATTAATCGCACACCTATTATTAAATTAAGGGTAAGGTCACCATATGATATTTTGTTTAGTGTGAAACAGTCCTATTTCCATATTTGGGTATTTGGATGTTTATGTTATGTAAATCAAGCTCCGAAACAGAAAGATAAGGTTGCTTCTTGAAGTAAGTGGTATGTTTTTCTTAGGTATCCGCATGGTAAGAAAGCTTGGAAACTTTATGACTATTTTAATCTCATGATGTCTCTTTTCATGAGGATATGTTTTTGTTTGCGCCAATACAAAAGCCAACAAAGGAGTACCTTAGGGATGCCTGCCACACCTTCAAAGGAGATAATGGCATATTAGGCATAAGGGGAGAGGTTGAGAAGGAGAACAAGCCTAATGGTCCAAAGTTAAGCTGGAGTGCCATTCTGGCTTCGAATGATAATGAGAATCGATTTATTGAGGGTTAAGGGTAATTGTTCAAGCTCATGAGAATCTGTCAAGCACCAAAGCCCCCTCCACGAAGTTCCCACTGCATGAAAACTCCTCAGTTACTCCTTATCCCCTAACTCATTATATGACATTTGATAATTTCTCTCATGGTGATAAGGCTTTCTTGGCGATGACTAGCTCAAACACTAAGCCTAAGAATTATACGGAGGTGATGAAAAGTTTAGAATGGCGGAATGTTATGGCCCATGAGATTGCAACTCTTGAGGCAAACCAAACATGGACATTGGAGACTTTACCACTAAGAAAGTGACCCATAGACTATAAATAGGTCTACAAAATTAAGTACAAGCGCGATGGCACGATTGAGCAGTACAAGACATGCTTAGTGGTAAAGGGCTTCAAATAGATCGAAGGCTTAAACTTTCACGAGACTTTCACTCCGGTAGTCAAGCTTGTGTCTGTTCGTGTTTTTTTGTCTGTTGCAGTTGCGAGAGGATGGCAATTGCACCAAATGGACATCAATAATGCCTTTTTGCATGGGGACTTGGACCAGGAGGTCTACATGAGATTGCCGCCTGGATTCAAGATTGGTTATAACAACAAGTTTTTTGGACTTTGTATATCCATCTATGGGTTGCATTAAGCGTCTCAAAACTAATTCATGAAGTTAAGTGATGCACTTCGAATATATGGCTTTGCTCAATCCTATGCGGACTACTTGCTATTCACCTTTCGCAAAGACAATGTGTTTTTGGTCCTTCTTGTTTATGTGGAAGATATCATCCTAATGGGCAATGATGGAATTGCTTATTTAGATTTCAAGCCATATTTACATAATTGTTTCAATATCAAAGATTTGGGGGCCCTAAAGTACTTTCTAGATATCGAAGTGACCCGATCGTCCAAGGGACTCTTTTTCTATCAGCACAAATATGCCTTAGATATTTTGTTCGAGACAGGACTACTAGGGTGTCAACTGGCAGGCACCCCGATGGAGGAGGGACATTACTTGGGCGTGGCTGACAGTGATTTAGTGGAAAATGATGCATCTTATTGGCAACTTGTGGGTCAACTTATTTATCTCACCATCACACGACCTGCATCTCTTATGTTGTCCATGTATTATCTCAATTCACCCAAGCCTTGCATAAAAAGCATTTAGAGGCGGCTATGCGGATTGTTCATTATCTTAAACAAAGTCTTGGACAAGGGATTTTACTTCATGCCAATAATGATTTGCAACTTTGCACTTTTTGTGACTCTAATTGGGCG
Organism: Erythroxylum carthagenense; assembly: GCA_026413575.1. Classification (NCBI taxonomy): domain Eukaryota; kingdom Viridiplantae; phylum Streptophyta; class Magnoliopsida; order Malpighiales; family Erythroxylaceae; genus Erythroxylum; species Erythroxylum carthagenense. The sequence continues at coordinate 9,696,037 of JANZLD010000236.1, forward strand.
AGTTGCCATAATTCTCGACATTATGTGACAGGCTATTTTGTGACTCTTGCGGAGCTAAGTATTGGTGTTTGACACCCAACTCTCGCGAGGTGTGCATCTAATGTCCTAAGAAACATCTGGACGAGCATCCCACAAGAGTGGCGTACCCACACCAGTCAATCATAAAAAACGAACTCATTTCTCCTATTTTTGAACAAATTTTGGGAAACCTCAAATTGGAATTTCAATTTGGCTTCTTCAAAACATTTGTTCCCTATTTTCTTAAGTTCCTAATGACAATAAAATTATTCAATTTGGTGCAAAAATCTAAAAGTTATAGCCCACACATTTTCGGACTGTTATTAAACTGAAACAGTACACTATACTCAACTTATATCTAGAAATTGAAAGTCTTATAATATGAATTAAAATTCAATCTATTCATAGAAGTTGTAGCTCTATGTCTCTAGTTTATTTATAAATAAGAATAATCTCATTTGAAGCTTTACAGATCAAGATATCATCAAAATACTGAAACATGTTTAGTAAAATATCCAGTTCATACTCTTCCAATTGATACTCTCACTTTGATTTAATAAATAATTTTCAAATCAATGCCAAAAGCTATAAATTTTTATGGAGAGGTAGAGGAATGTGTTAGGAAACCAATGCTTCAAAAATCAGGTAATTTGGAGGTCGGACGGCAATGTTATGATCAAAAGAGTAGAATATGTTCAGGTTTGGGGGGAGAATCGGCAGGTTGTGCTTTCGTGCAAGTCTGCGAAGCCTTCCTAGTTTTTTTCTTCCGACCTGTATTGGTAAAAAGAGCATAACTTTCACTACAAATATCAGATTAAGGTTATTCAAAGATTGTTTCGAAGAGGACTTCTAGACCTATAACTTCTATAGGACCTCAACAACAAATTTTTCTTCTATAAGGATCAAAATTTCAAAATAATGTAGCTGTCCCGAATGTCCATCCTATGCAACATTACAAACTTCTAATAATCATATCTCTCAACTCTAATGTCCAAAAATTTCATACTATATATCATTGGAAAGCAAGAAAAATAATCTACAACTTCTAAAAGACAACTTTGTCCAATTCAACCTAAATCAATACAGTATTTTCCTTGAAGCCAAAACACAAATTCTCACCCTTATGGAAAACTTGAAAATGCAATGTACAATTTTGGAATTGTCATGGGCAAAACACAATCATATCTCATTAACATCAAAAGATAAGATTATTTACAAAGCTTTAATGGGCATTTCAAGCTACAATACATCAATATCTCAAAATACTAAAATACAAAAAGATACATAAATAGTAATTTGCTCAAAATGCAACTAAAGCCTTATAGTTACAAATCTAGCTTAAAACACAAAAAGATGAAAATTTTGGAATGATGCCTAGATTTTCTTTCACTCAATCTCTTGCTCATCATCAGGAGATGGGAAGGAGTGGAGGTGAGCTTAAAGCTCGTGAGTAACAGCTTATAACGGAAAAAATAAGCAAATCCTTTGAAATGTTTGTTTGTCAATACAAGTTCTAATTAAATTCATGAAAGTATTATTTTCAAATTCATAACCGAAATTCACAAACTACAAATCATAAATGCATCAAACTTATTAATATCTCATAAGCACATAAACACGTCAAAATGGTTTGGATAAATCCATAAATACGACGAACTACACATTTTCACATAATATTCCTATGTAGTCGTAAACTTGGCGTACTAGCGCAATCTCACATAGTGATTTTGCGTAGATATAAACTTGAGGGAGTTCATGAAAGAGCTCCGTGCCACTAGCGGACAGGTGAAAGAAGCCTTTAACTTGATCAGCGTGCATGTGACATTCTTGAATGGATTATACTAAACCTACATAACAAGTAATTCATGAATTGAAAATCGTTTGCCCAAATGGCACATTCTTGAAAGCTTGTTTTTCTTGAACATGAGATATTTCAAAAACTATTTCGGAAAACTCGATTTCATAAACATGTATCTTTTCAAAAGAATCATTTTTAAATTCTTTTCAAAGTTCATCAACACAATTCATGTACCAAACATATAGCAAATTCTTAATTCATTCAAGAAGCAAATAAATGCAACATTTATGTTGCAATTGAAAACATTAAACTTCCTTGATTTAAAGAAAACATTTAGTGGCTTATTTACTCTATTATAAACATATACCTACTTTGAATTCTTTTCTTAAGAAATTAGCTTAAGGATGTCTTTCCTCTTGCTCCTCTTGCCTCTCTTGATCCCTTCCTTAATTTCCTTCATAAATGATAAAATTCTCATTCAATAGGAATTCAAAATTAAGAACCCATAAAGCACATTTACTAAAATTGACTCTAGATTGCTTAAGCTCATGTATTTCCTAAACTTCATGAACCAAAGCCCCTTCCATATACCCAAGTATAAAAAAATCAAACATACCTTGAATCTTCATCAATTTATGAGATTATTGGCTCTAAAGAAAGCTCTTCCCTTCCTCTTTCTTTTTTCCTTCTTGAGCAATCTCAAACTCTCTCTTTAAGATTAAGAAAAGATGAAATATAGCTCAAAACTCTATTCTTTTCTCAACTTCACTGAAATCCCTCTCACTTTTTCATTTTTGTATATCACTTCTTCTTTCACCTATTCCATGTTTTTCTTCTTCTCAAGCACAAAACAACACCTTTCCTTTCCCATTTTACCCTTAATGAATGAGAAAAGTCCACCTTACCCTTCTTTTAATGCCTTAGTGTTTTTAATCTTAGGTAAACTACCCAAAATACCCCTTTATGCATTTTTACCACCTTTAATTCAACTAACCCATGAAAAAACTCTACTAACATAGACATAAATTTAAAAAATTTCTCCCAAAAAATTTCATCTATCTAAACCTCATAATTATCTAAACCATGCTTAACTAAAAAAAATATTCAGGAGTCAACAATCGGGCCATGGTTGTGGCTACGAGTGAATTGCTTTGGTTAAAATCCTTTTTGGCTTCTTTGGGCATTGGTCATTTTGAGCCCATGAATTTTTTATGCAACAGTTAGTTTGCCATACACATAGCAACTAACCCAGTGTTTCATGAGCGCATCAATCATATTGAGATTAATTGTCATTTCATTTGGAAGCAAGTACAAGCGGGCACTATTGTTACAACACATGTGTGATCACAATACCAATCGGTAGATATTTTCACCAAGGTGTTTACACGTTAGCGATTCTAGTTCTTGTTGGGCAAGTTGGGCATCCACGACTTGCACGCACCAACTTAAAGGGGAATATTGTGATTTGGTATATATATTTTGTATATTTACGTATCTTCTTATTTTGGCAGTAGACTTTACATTGTTCTTTGGGCTTTTTAGGACTCTAAAAGTTGTATATATTTTGTAACTTGGTTGCACATTATTTTCAAACAATATTCAGTAATCTAGTGAATTATTCTCTCTGTTCTTTTTGTTGTCCTCTCTCTTCTTTTTCATTTAATGTCTAGTTAAAATTAAATTTGATATTTTACACTTAATTTTGAATAGAAAATTGAATTAAATTTATTTAAAAATTATAAGATTAGGAGAAATATTAAAATTTTATAAAAATATATGAGCTATTGAAATCAAATTGGAATTGGAGTATTTGGTAAAATACTTGTGGATTCAATTTTTTAATACCTTCAAACAAAATATATTAGTCATAATTTTTTATAAGAATATCAAATCTATTTGATTCAAGTAAATTATGAAAAATGAAAAATAATTTCTTTAAAAGACATCAAATGTTGATATTATTTAGTCAAATCCTACCATTGTCTAGGTGATGTTCACGATTCTTCATTTTAGACAGCGATTTTTGATGACTTCAATCGTCGTCCTTTAGAAAAACAAAAGAGAGTAACCAGAGAAAATAAGAGAAACCGTGGATGAGAGTTAGCGATATGATTTCAAGGGAATATAAGCGGAAAATGTGATTTAAGTGAATTTCAAGTTATAAATATTAATGATTGTAAGAGAGACTTACGTAGAGTATAAAAATTGGAAATAAGAATGAATTCACAAGTTTACTTCATACTGTAACAAGTAGTGTATCTTAATTAAAGTTTTTCCAAGTTAATTAATTAGCGGAATCTGTCTTTGGGATGTTTAATTACTATTTTGCATGATCCAATTTTTTTTATTTTTAGGAAGAATTATATAATGAAAAATAAAATTGTGTTTTTTAATTAAATTAATACAATCATAGTTTTTCTCATATATTAATACATATGAATCGAGTAATTAATTATATAATTATTTTAGTAAGAGGGAAGTGCATTTTAAAGTGTTCCTTCGTTAATTTGGATGTTTGTAATTATAATGTTATTGCTTTCAAAGTGTCGTTGATGTGTACGGTAATTGATATATTCTATTTAACATGGTTTAAAATTATGTGAGTGTGGTGTATTAAATAAGTTGAGAGATGGATGTGGTGTGGTAGTTGGTCGAGACTTCTATATGGTCACTAAAACAAAAGAAGTACCATTCAGCTGATCAAAACCAATACAATGTGGTTAATATTATTCGATTACGTATAAATCATATATGATGCTTATTCTGGATAAATATAAGGCTTTGGTTAGCATCTTTCTGTCAAATATGTAGAAATGGTGAAGATCTGTGCATATAAAAATTGTAAAATAGTATTTATTTTCACTTATCAATTATTTTTATCCTATCTCATATATATTATCTTGCTACTTATTATTTCAACTGAAGACTTTGTAATAGAAATATGAAAACTTAAACGAATTTTAGACATGCCTTTTTCCCGTAAAATTGAATCCAAGAGATTTATTTACAAGATTTCTAATTACTTAAATTTTATTAAGTATATTATTTTAATAAAATTCAAGTGGTCATATATAATTATTGGATAACAATATGTTGAGGTCCAATAATATTGATTGGTCTCGTTGTGTGACATGTAGGGATGCAAAAAGTCTAAAGTTCTATTAAGAAGAGTTGGTCGGGTCGGTTGTGCTGAGCCTAAACTCAGTCATAACGACCCATGGGCCGATCGGTCCATCCTCCACGGATTGGTCTCACGCCTATCGGCTAAGCAAGGCCCAGG
>JANZLD010000236.1:9704334-9715408 GCA_026413575.1 Erythroxylum carthagenense
GAAACCAATACTCACAAATACAATAAATAGTTCAACTACGAGGGGTCAACCAGACGAGACGGTTTCCTCTCCTAGCCTGCTAATTCGTGGTGGGGGGTCGATTAGAAAGGAATCGGTCGAGGACCCCCGTAGTACCCCTGAATGAGCTGAGCGAAGTCATATCGGTCAAGCTCTTTTATGCGACCGATCACCTCCTACTCCACTCTACTCTACTAAGAGACACATCCGACGTGTCGTTCCATCGCTCGACTAAAGGATACCTCCACAGCCGAGACTCGAAGGAGGATCCTGGGATTTCACAAAGAAGAACTTTGTTCGCCAAGCGGAGATCTTCGAAGCTGTTCCGGCTGGGTGGTATCGGGCGTCCCTGTACTGCAAATAAGGGATCCCAGCCCCAGAGCTCGAACTCTGATTCATCCTCAAAATGTGGCGCAAGACGCCGACTGAAACCAGATAACCAAACTGATGACACAGCAAGGTCAAACCATTGATGAACCTCCACCCATTCGGAGTAATCTGGCTCGGCATCAACAGGTAGTCGGCGCACACCTCATTAATAATCGGGGCATACGGAAGCCTCATACCGCCGACCGAGAAGAAACTATCAGAAACGGCAAAATACCCACTCAAGTTGTTGTGGATTCCTTCGTTTCCCAAGGCCAGCCTAGGCCCCCAGGACATAGGGATATTATTCTTAATAATCGACCGTTTCAGCTTCGCCGCGGTCATCGTTGACTTATCTCTCAGTGGCGCCTCCACGACCAACCCATCCTTCCGTTCTCTAGTAGAGACTTCTTCAGCACCTTTTACCACACTTCTAGAATTGGCTGACGACATACTTACCAAGTGTGAACTTTTGAAATAAACTTTAGAGGAGGAGACGGGGAAAAAGGACGTACCTATCTGGTGATTTGAGGTCGAAAATTTGGACGACGGTTGAAAGGAAACTTTGGAAACTGTAAGCAAGAAGGTGCAAATATAAGCCAGAGAGCAAAATGAGTGTGAAGAAAACCTATAGTTCATCGGCGCTGAATACTTATAGAAGAGCAGTTGATAGGGCGTCCAACCAACGTCTGACACGTGGAGAAAATCCGAGCCAAGCTCAGACATGTGGCAGAATCTGAGCTGAGGCAAATTAGGGTTATTCAAAACCCAGAGCTACACGACGGTTGAAAGGACATACGAGACAACTGCACAACGGTTACAAAAGACGATTCGTTTCAGATTCTGAATATCTGTCAGAGAACACGCGCCGTCAGTAATAATTACTCCGAGTGCCATCACGCGCTCATTAACAACGTTCACCCGACCTACCTTGGCCCGAGCTATCATGCAATAAGCAGTTAGGCCGATCGGTCAGGGCAATCGATCGACCGATCCTGATACAAACAGTCGTGCGCTATACATTAATGCCGACTGATGAAGTCAATTACGAGTTGTCCTGGAGACGAGCTGCAAAACCCTTACATACTCCTTCGACCCTTCTCCTTGCTCAGACTCGATGAGTAGGGGGCTTATGGTCGAACCTAGTCATAACGACCCATGGGCCGATCGGTCCATCCTCCACGGATTGGTCTCACGCCTATCGGCTAAGCAAGGCCCAGGCCCAGGGTCAGATATATACAGCCCACTTGCAGACGAAAACCTCCCATGCAGAAGTAAAAGTCTACGTAAAGACTTAAACCTAGCGTCCCTCCCATATATAAGGTATGATTTTATCACGAGAGGGGTACGTACTCATAACCCTAGTTTTCTCTGCTCATAGCGATCCTACCTTCACTAAAAGACTAACTTGAGCGTCGGAGGGGCTTATCGAGAAACAACCCCCGACGTGCCTTCTTTGTTTTGCAAGAACCTTCAAGCTGGAGCTAACCAGCTTCATAGATCCAAACGGCAGTGTGCAGCCTCGTCAGAATCAGGCTGAACCAAGAGTTAATCCAAAAAGTTCAAGCCTTTGGAAGTTTTGTAATTGATGCAAAGACGTAAGTATTTTATTTATAGAATCACATTTCTTGTATGATAAAGCGGACGGATTAGAATCTTATCCTCAATCACAAATTCTAAGAGATTGAATTTTTAGAAACTTATCTTAATTAGACTTTTGAATATTTAATAATTTTTTAAAGGGGTCAAATTTTTGGGTTTGATTACCCAAAATGAGTGTTGAACTATATAATATTTTTCTAAAAGAAATGAAATTTTGAATCTAGCTCAGGCCAATTGAGTTTGATTTGGCGAGCTAATTAAAGATTAATTAGGTCCAAATCAAGTCCAAATTTCTAAGTTCGATCGTGCTTTGGATTAGATCCGAAGTTTCCAAATTTGACAGCTGCCATTCCTAGTACATGAAAGCTTAAAACTTGAAAGTGAAAGTGACGTCACCCAGCACGTTACAAATAAGAAAATTGAAGAGATGGGAGCGATAAAGTTCAGGCAGGAGCAGGACCCGAAGCCTGTCCTGTGACGAAGGTTTTGCTGTAGATATCTACAGTCCAATACTACGCTATGATGAGCATGAAAACAAGCGTGCTGTGATTAATTATTAGATGTCCTTTTACGTCGTTTATAATTATTGAAGGCTAACAAATTTCCGCATGTAATCAGTAAAGACGAAATGAAGTGTCCATACCTAGCTAAATGAAGTGTCCATACCTAGCTAAATGAAGTGTCCATACCTACATCTAATTTTCAGGATTGGATCCTGGTTTCCAAGGATACAGTAAGTAATGTCAAGCCCAATTATAGATGTTCTTCCGATGTAAGTCTTTGGGATCCTGGGATACGTATGGTTTACGAGTAATCACCAATAGGAACATCCCACACCAAACAAAATACATTCAAAGCAGAATCGTCAATCTCGTGTGATGTAAGCATATATCAGTCATATAATAAGATGCACTAATCTTGAATGGGGCCTGAAATAATTAATTATATTTTTCTCTTTTTTAATAATTAAATATAATATATTTTAATTAAATATTTAATTAAAATATATTAACATTTAATGTAAGGCAAAAATTTAACAAATTTTGTACTTCTAAATATTTTTAACAAACTATTCACTATCAATAATAATGACAATCATTCATTCCTCTTAACCAACTTCATAATTATAATAATTATATCTATTCTTATTTTTCATTATATTCGTTCTCTTTCTATTATCATTCTCCGTATAAATCAATTAGCCCCTCGATCAATCTTAATAGAATCCTTGAAGCTGAGTTGATAATCACTCGATCCCATAAAGAAGTTACAGCCTAAGTGTTTCTCTTGTACTTCCATTTCATGTAAGATAATCAATTTGTTCTTACATATGAATTGTGCCCAAGCTAAGTTTTAATCTCTTCCATTTTGGTACGTCTTTTCTTTGATTCTCACACGTTCTTCACTTCTGCACCTATCATTTTGAACCTTAGGTAACAGTTTCACTTGGCTCTGATAAAATTTTATCCAAGATAGAAATGGCCGAATAAGTTGTGGTCTCTTCTTATAACGTCTGAGGTTCGAGAAGTCCCTAAGCCATTGGAAAAGATCATGCAGCTGTAGCATTTCAAAAGCTAGAAATTGGATGCTTTTGAAGAACAAAGGAGTTTTGAAAATGTTGTTGGTTTATGCCTTACCATAAATTGGTTGATTATAGTTTTGTAACGTAATTATTTTAAAAGTAATAACTATTTTATGCATATTTGATTAATTAACTTATGTATAAGATACAATCTATATGATAAGAGTAAATTATAAATGTAATTATAATGAAATCATAATTATAAAATTTATATTGTACTTAAGTATTGTCTTTAAATTATTCTTAATCATTGTTATTTTAGGATTAGACATTAATAGAGTAAAAAATTATCACATATTATGTTTCTTCCTTAAAGAGGAAATAGCTGACCTAGTAAACTAAAGTATAAAGATACTTAAATAAACATATATGTGCTTGTTGGAGAATAAGATTATTGAACTAACTCACATGAATTTTATTTAGAACACTACTTGTATGTCTACGAAAATTATCATTATGATGATTGTATAAATGATCATTTGACTTCAGATCTCTAAAATATCTCGTTAAGAGATTATTGTATTTTGATATAACTTAGACCTATCCTAGTTAAGGATAGCTCATTTAGTAGTTATTGATTATAACAAGAACTATATAATGGTAGTTAAATGATCAATATAGGATTCATTATCTTAAAGTGAATAAGAATAATTTTCCATTATTTTCAATTAGTATTAATTTAGGAATTTCTTAGTCCAAGTAGAATGACACTTTGAAAAGTAGTTTTCAAATGTCACTAACATAATCAATTACTAATGGTAAAAAAAACTAATGTGATTGAACTCAAATAGATTAGACATTAATTTCATATTTATATCTAATCGAAACATTGTATGATGAAATGATTAAATTATACAAAAAATCATGCACAAAAATATTAGTCAAAATGACTTTGATATTCCTAATATTTGGATGGTTATAATGTGTTGGATGTTTAATTAGAAAATTAAAATAAATTAAAAAGTTTAATTCATCTAACGTTAAATATAGTTTAGGGTTATAATTTATATCTATTGGAAACATATTTAAGAATTTAATAGGTCACACATAAAGAATAGTTAAAGAAAGAAAAGATAATTTAATTAAGTTGGACTTAAAAGTTTGAGAAACTTTATGATCAAATATAAGATATTTGATAAATAAGGACCAATATTAGATATTAGATCTTATTTGCATATAATTATTATTTAATTATAACTAATTATAATTCAATGAAATTACTTGAGCTCAAACTTTATTATAATTAGACGTGAGCTCTAAAGAAGCTAGTATTTCTAGCTAACCCTTCTCTACACTTACATATAGAGTTATCTCAAACTGTTCGTGTGAATATTGTTAAAGGTTAGACATTTGAGCGATTATAATGGTTGAGATAAGCATGTTAATTCCAAATGAGCTAAAGAAAAGGATTCAAAATTTATCAATAAGTACAAATTAAGACTTATCCTTTACTGTGTATGTTCATTCATCATATTCTAAAATTTATAATGATATTGACTTTTGAGAAATCAAATGAAAACATTTTATTATTCTTCAGCTATGCGCGGGAATAGATCCTCACTTAATTTCTTAACAAATATGCTCTATATTTTTTGTGTGTCATAAACATTATACAAGATGGGTACTTGTACTAATTACAAACTATACAAAATGGAAGAAAATCTTAACTAATATCTATTTACATGCTATCAATTCTTATAGTTAATCATATCAATCTTTACATTTAAGCCACATATATGCTGCAAATATGTTCACATCTAAAGGATCTATTATCTTAAGTTTGTAAAGATCTTGAAACTGATGAGAGAATCGTGATTTAGTGAAAATATTTTTAATTTAAGATTGTGAAAAGATAGAAAAAAGTTGGATAGCGCCTTACAAGTTGGATACTGCCTTAAAGTATATGACATCGTATAAGATGACAATCAATCTTAATATATATGATGTGTTCATAAAAGGCATCATTGTAAGCAATTTATATGGTACTTTGATTATCACAATAAAGAGGAGCTATAGAGAAAGAGGTAACACATATATCTTGAAGTAATATATGTAAACATATGAGCGCAAAGGTAGTACAAGGAAGAACTTGATATCTTGCTTCTATACTATAGAAAGAGACAATTGTTTATTCTTGCTACGCTTGAAAAATAAGAATCATTTTAAAAAGAAATAGTAGTTAGTAGTGGATCGGAACTAGAAAAGTGAATACTATGAAATATTGTACATTTGATGTATCGAAAGATGTAAAAGTCAACACAAAAGTGAGTGATATAGGTGGAATCATGAATTAGATAACAATTAGAACAATTTAAGCAATATTAAGGCGACTAATAGTAAGGTGGATAAGGCTATCAACTAGTTAATAATAAAGAGTAATATAACTGATAATAGTCTCACTACTAGTTAAAATATCAATATTAGGCTCTAATAGGGTGCTAACATCTTAATGTCGATAAGACTAATATGAAAGATTATATCAGTAGCATATTTGGATTATGAGAGAAGATAAATTGAGGAATCAAAGGAAGTGTTAAGACTTAAAAAGTAACTTAAAGTATCCAAATTCTTCTTTTCAAACGATTGGTAGAGAAAATATTTGAGAATCAAGTATCTTGAGTGTCACTATCAAGTATTTATCATATCATCAACATGGAGAAGAAAGGCGTACCTATGCTTTTTTTTGTACGAACAAAGCATTATTATAGGAGTTATATTGAAAGCCAAGGTGGATAATAGTGGAGCTAAATTTGGGAAACCATGCACAAGAAACTTGTTTTAGTTAATATAGATTGCCATTAAAGAAAGTATTCTTGAAATCCATATGTAATAATTGCCAATTCTCTATAATAAAACTATGGATGGATCTTAAATGGGTTACATAAGTAAATGCCTCTTTATAATCAATACTATACTCCTAGGTAAAGCCTTTAGCAATAAGTTTGGATTTATATCATTCCACGGATCCATCATTTTAGGTCTTAAATCTATAAACAACAACATACTCATTAGAAGGTAAATCAACCATGTATCAAGTCTTGGTACTAGTAAATGCTTGTAATTCTTCATCCATTTCTTTTTGTCATAAAGGGTTAGAGCTTATTTCACAATAGGTATGAGGTTCACAATATGAAAATCTTGAAGATGGATGAAAAGATAACTTACCCGTTTAGTGCAATAAGGAATTAGTTGAGGAGTAGAAGGTTTTGATGAGTGAGTTGATGAAGAAGGGTCATATGAAGAAGCGAATGAATCCATAACTAAAGAAGATAAAATGGGATAAGATATAGAATTTATTGAATTGTGATAAATGTTTCATGATGAACCTACAAGAGAAATATTAGGGAATAAAGATATGATTGTATAAGAGAGAAATAGATTAAATGCTTCACAGACTCAGAATACGGAAGTCTTTGAGATAAAGGATCCTAACACTAATACCCTTTGTGTTCTATAACATATCCTAGAAAGCAATAAAATATTGCTATCTTAATAGTTGTAAACCTATCAATTCTGGTTTTTGGTTTAGTTAGATACAAATCCAAATGCTTTACTAGTAATTATGCAGTATGTAAAAACATACAGGCAGTTAACTTATATATTATTGCAATCATGAAGCTAAAAACTTATACATTTTCATTTTAAAATGTAACAATATGTAACAAGAGCAATCCAACAATTCACTTAATATATAGGGAAAAAATAACTAATTTGGTATCACATTATAGTTGTAGTTCTTCTAAAAGACAATTTGTTTTTGTTTAAAGACAAATAAACGACAAAATTATATATAATTTTAATTCTTCAACAAGACAATTTGCTTCAAGTTAACCATTGAAATATGAAGTATTAGAAATATAATTTCCAATTTTAGATGATTGTCATATCAAGACTACGAGAGAAAAGTTAAAAGAAATTGCACAATATTTGTCATTAGCTTGACTTCTAAGTTCTTTTTATGGTTTTAACCAAAAGATGGTCTAAAGATTAGTAGCTTCAATTAAACGTTATAGTTTATGTTGTATGATCTCTCTATTTATAACGTTACAATGATAAATATAATTTGTCTTTAGGGTAGACCAAATGTTTCGTGAAGGATCTTATAATTTATTTTATGCAATTAAGCAAGAGAAAAGAAGTTAACACCCTAACAAGTTATGAATTATTAAGTTAGAGGAGGACATGAGAATATGATAGCAACCGAAGCAAATCTGAACCCCCTAATTAGGGTTAAACTTAACAAAGCTTGGTTGGTTGCTCATGTCAGAAACAAAAAAGAGGTCTATTTTTTTCAGTTTATACGAATAGGCATTATGATAGGGAAATCGCTTTGATACCATCATAACCTCAAATCCTAATCATGTTGAATTTACATCAACTATGCATCTCTATAACTGTAAACGTAATTACTTATATGGTTAAACTATCCCCGTCTTTTAGGAACGAACATGTCATATGCAATATAACATGAGTTATTTTGATAAAGATTGAATACTCTTATTCATAACGAACTTCTTGTTTTTAACATAATCAAGGAGTAGGCACAACTATATTGGATAAAATAAAACACGTTTTATGCAAATAAAAAGATACAATGAATTGTACCATGCATGCATGGAATTGAGATCGTATTCTTTTTTCTCAAGCACAATTACAATTTGTGGTAATTGTGCTTTCTTGGTTGTTGACGGTTAGGATATGATTTCTTGGTTGTTGCTTAGTTGGTCACCTAATTGTAGTTGGCGGCAGGTTAGGTTAAAATTCTTCAAAACGCCTTATCGATTAGCTATTCTTCAAATTGCTCCGTAAACCTATGAAAAGAGAATTTTGTTTAATTACCCAGAGTTTCATATAGTTAAAATTGGTAGTCTTGCGAATAGGGTTGCCCTCTTCCGAAACTATTATGAGATGAATGTCAAATGCAATTTTAACAGCCTAATTAATATCAGAATTGTCCATTCCATCAATCTGCGTCCATGAAAAACCCCATTTAAAGCATGAACTTCAAATTACAAAACACTTTCTTCCTAATTTCCAAGGACAACAGACATTCAACTAAGTTTCAGAACCAACAAAACCCTGATGACCAGTGATCCTAGAATTCCACTACTTGAGAGGTAAACCCTAACTTAGAGAAAAATGAGAAGGTGCGAGATGTTTAAAGGGAAAAATGATTAAGGTTGGAGATTGATCGGTGGAGGAAGAAGAGAATAGGAGAAAATGATTTGAGGCCTAGCAATAGCATGCATGTCTGTAAAAGTAACGAGTTATGTACTTTCAGTTGAGGGATGAAAATTGTTCTCTCAGACGTTGTCCAACTAGTCCAGCAATCACAGCAAAGAGTTATATATCATTCTACAGCTTCAGAGGAGCTACTGACAAACTAAAGTTGAACTTAACCGATCCCTGTTTAAGATAGAACAATGAATCCAATCGATATGAAGAAAAGAGCCTTCGGTTCCTTAAAAAATTTCTCCCAGAAAAACCCACATCGACATGGAAATGTTAATAAGCGTTAGTTTGTCAAGTCACTATGCCTTCCAAATCTTGTACCATCTGGATATCAGAGGGTCTTCTTCTCGTTACTCTGGCTACTCTATTCTATAAACATCCATCCATCTAATAAATGAAACCTATAAAAATTGAATAAATGAATGCTCATAGAACATAATAGGCACAGAATAATTAGAACAAGTGATTTGAACCCAATTGAAAGAGGCCATTCAATTTCAAGCTGAAGTTTGTGATGAGACATTATTGCTTTCTACTTCTAATGTTCCAACTCATGCTTTAGGATTAGCAGTGCATTGTTGGAATCTTCACTAGGTCATGATTTGTGCTTAAAATCGTTTCCACTTACTGAACGGACGAAGTTTGAACTAGTTCTTTATTAAAAACAGAGAAGAAACTAAATAACATAGCATTTTCTATGTCAGTGAATTGTCAAGTCCCCCAAAATTTTCAACTAATGTTTGATAAACCCAATTACTCCATTAACACTGAATCTTGTTACTGTGAGCACTAGATAAAGTGAATTAGATTATTTAAAAACCCAAATTCATCGAGACTTCAATCAGACCTCAGATTTTCCCCAAGAATTGGTCTATTTGAACAACATTTGCATTTTCATTAAAAAAAGGACAGGTTCTCATTGTTGTTGACAGGAATAATTAGCAAAAACAGAAATATCACTACTGACTTTTTGTCTCTTAGGGAGTAACATTATACACTCTAACAAATCAAATTCAGGTATTACCCCATTGCCATTCCTGATTCATACAAAACTTGAAACCAAAACTGCTACGTAACAGAAATATTACCCTTCATCTCTTAATCTAAGTGCGATACAAGTAATAATCTGCATACCGATACTGGTGTTACGTGATACATGGAGAGTTTCCAGCAACATCTTCATCACCGAAAATGCCTTTTCTACTGACTTTTTATGTACCGTGAATTAAGTTTCTAGAAGTTCATGCATGCAGGTCCTTGTCTGCCTTCCACACGGGAGCTTTTGCAACAGCACTCTCGTTTAAGACCCCACTTCCATTTTCCACACCCATCAGAGGATCAGATTCACCTTCTTTGGCCTAAAACCATCGAACAAGGACAGATTATAAATTACTTCAAAAAAGCGACGTAATTTTACTGAAGGAACAAAGTTACTGAAAAGGCAGTGGAGAAAAGCAGAGATTCAAAGAAGAAGAAACTCTACATATGTGAAACCTACAAAATTAGGCATAAAGGCCATGTCATTTACTAACAAAAGGTAAAACATTAATTACCTCTGGTAACTTTGCTGATGCTTCACTAGGCTTTTGCTGGGCCTCAATGGTGCAACAATAAGAATATAGAACCATCCCAACTACTGCAATAAGGATCCCTAAAATGTTGCGCCAGCTAAACGGATCACGAAGTAGAACATAACCAAAGGCCAAAACTAGGCATGTTTTCAAATGTCCTAGGACCTGATACGTAACTGGAGATGTCTTTCCAATTACCAGAAATGTACTGAAGTTTACAGACACGGCTATCAGGCAGGATAGAACAATGAAGAACTGTAACCAAATAACCCATGTACAAGCATATTAGAAATAATTAATTGGAAATGCAAAAAAAAAGATTATTTCGGAATTCTTTTGGTCCTCACCAGGACTTGGGGCGTATAATTGAAAGCAAAAACATTGTGGTTTGTCAGAAGCCAGTCCAAAACTGGACCAGTGATGAACAAAGTTAGCGCCTGATAAGGGCAGGATTGATAAAGAAGTTGGGTTGATGAAACCTTGAATTTCTTCTGGATGGTATTGGTCATCTGAAAAGTCTGGTCAAGGTTTCAGCAGATACAATAGGAAGATACCAAACAATTAGACTACAGTAAGCATGGATGTAATACTGTCTACAGTGATATTTGTTTATGTATTTGCTTAGATTTCAGCAGATACAATAGGAAGATACCAAACAATTAGACTACAGTAAGCATGGATGTAATACTGTCTACAGTGATAT
>JANZLD010000236.1:9730102-9743527 GCA_026413575.1 Erythroxylum carthagenense
GTCTAGAAGGCAAAGACAAGAGGAGGTATAAGTATAGCTTGTGATGTAGAAGACTAGCAGTAGGAGTAGTAAGTATAAGAAAAGTAAGAGAGCAAAAGTAGGTATATATAGAAGCAAAAAACAGTAGGTGAAGGTAAGCTACTAGGTAGGAGCCGGCCAAAATAGGACACAGGAAACTTTAGTCAGGAAACGAAGCTGCTGCTGCACATGTGGTAGTTCTACGCCAACCTCTAAGCTAAGGGGCAGTGGCAGTGGGCCTCAACCACCCACATGCATCTCTCAACCGCTTCTTTACACCATTAATTTATACTTTACAAGTGTTCCCTTCATTGTCGCTAGTTTGGTATTTATGTTTCAACTTTCATGTTTCATTATCACTTGGTTCTTTGGATAAGTAGAGGAACCAAAGTTATTTAATACTATATGTTGTCTTAATCTGACATTGTTCTTTCATAAGTATGGAGATTCAATTAGAATTACAAAAAGAAACTTTGAGTTGATTTACCTTAGTCTTTGTGTCACATAATGGTTGCATATGCATGTGGTGGACTCCTAATATATGAATGCTCTTGATAGAAAGAGAACAGGCGAGAAGTATGTTTTTCTTTTGCACATGCAAAGAACATCTTGCTTTGAAGAGTGACAAGCCAAAAAGGAAAAAGAATGACATATATGGCTGCCCTTGTCCCTTCCTTCGTTCTTAGATGATATTGGAGTGACACAGCTGATTAATGAGGCCTCGACAAAGGCATGCACTTCTTGCCAGAAATTGTTTGAGATGATCAATGTTAGATATGAACGTCATTCCTGTTATGTATAGAAAATAAAAATAAAAATAGAATCACTCCGGATCTCTGTATGAAACTAGCACCGAAAAGCTTTGAGATTTGGATAATATTGGGAAACATGAAGGGTGATGTGCCGTGTGCTCATAGAAAAGAAAAGGGAGGATGTTCACATGGGAACGAGGACCATAATTAAAGAAGCTTGAGGTTGACATGCATGCAAAATTGGGCGTTTACTTAAGTTCAGACATTTATGATATGATCAGCTTCCTGAAAAACCCGTCTTTTCTTCCTCGACTCTATTTTTTTTTTTTTCATTTAGAATACCTTCTTTATAGGTTTCTTCGACGACCTTCACTTTTTCTGTTTCGTCCATTCAGTGAACATTACAGCTTGTCTTTTACTTTTCACTACATTTGGTGAATCTATTTTATTGCTCAACGTTTATATTCAAAAAGACATCATATAGAACACATTGCTTCTCATCAATTATTTTTTAAATTAAACTAAAAGTATAACCTGAATGAGATCTCAGTAATACGGAACCGTTTAACTTTTATATGACATTCCTTTTTACAAGATAGGTTTCATAAGAAATCAGAAGTTCGCAGGAGATATGTAATGTCTCCTAATTAACCAAAAGAAATTAAGATACATTGGAGCACTAAAATAAAGATTTGTTAGGAAATGTAATACGCCCTTCATTCTAATTTATATCTATTGTTGATTTGATCATTAACAAATTACCAAATGTATTACCAATTTCACGAATACGCAATATTGAACGATCTGTTCAGAAACTCTATGAGAGGTTGGATAAATTCATATAAGAAGCTATTAATAGCGAAATAAGTCTCTGTGAACATGTAAAGGGAAAAAAAAAAAGGATATTGAGAATAATATATTAGAAGAGGAACAGCATCGGCAGGGTTAAGAGATTAAGTGCAAAAACTGATTTAAACGTTTCGCAACTCTATATATCGTGTTACCTAAGACTTTTATTTTAATGATTTCGATCATAACAATCAATAATATAATATTTCAAATATTTAAATTTATTTAACTGGATTATCTTATTTATTTAGAAAGATAACGATATAAAAAGAAATATAATTTAGTTATCTGATTAAAATGAAAAGATAAATATTTAACAATTCCTATTCTACATAAACCATCTTAACAACCTTATTTGAAAAATAAAAAACAATTCCACAAAATTTGGAATGGATAGTCCCTGTCATCTCTGTACAGACAAAGGAACCTACTATTCACCTGATCTAATATTTGGCTTCTAGACACAGTTAAAAGACTATCCAAACAACTAAATATTTGAAGATATTGTCTTAACATATTCAAAGTCAGGTTCAATAATTAGTCTATGATAAAATTGAAGCAATGACTAGTAAAAGGAAATTCTTATTTAAGGAAGAGCTATTATGTTCAATTATTCACCAGATTTTTTGAAATACATCAGTAGCATCAATATTCTCAAAACTCATACTCTCTGTACTTTAGAAAGCGAAAATACTCTATTGAGAAAGATCATTATTTATTGAAGCTCATATTGAGCATATCTCACTTTCATTTGTTGAGAACTTGTAGAAGCTAGTCAAATAATACTAGTATGAAATGTTGAAGAACCTTGTAAAAGATGTACTCGTGAGTTTGGAGAAGCTCGTCAAATTACTACTTGGAGATTTTTAATAAAATACTCAAGTTGGATACTTGGGAATTGAATATAGACTTGGTTATAAGTCGAGCCAATATAAATTGGTTATGTCATTCTTTTTCTTCCCTTAGATTTTAAATTTCCACATTATAGCTACTGTTGTTTTGAAATTGTAAGAGGTTCTTTTTATTTTAAATTTTAACAACCACCTATCGTTAATACGAATTGATAGTAACTTGAAAAATTTTTCAAGTCATACACAATTCACCCCTATCTTGTGTATGTTTGCTTTATCATTTGGTATCAAAACTCGGTTTCACATTTATTGTGTTTTGCAACATGTGATAGATCATTGCAAATAACTCGAAAAGTCTTAAAGGAGAATCCGTCAAAAAGCCTTCTTATTTTAATGAAAACAACTATTCCTATTGGAATGAGAGAATGACAATCTATCTTCAATATGTAGATATTGAAGTCTGGCAAGCTATCAAAGTAATGTTTCCTACTACTAATGATGTAGAGATGTGGACTGATGCTGATAGAAGAAATGCACAGTTGAATGCGAAAGTAAGACATCATCTGATTTGTGCACTCTCTACAGATGAATATGATAAGATATCCTATTGTTCTACAGGAAAGGAAATGTGAGACAAATTTCAGGTTGCCTTTGAAGGGAAAAATGAAGCAAAGAGACATAGGATAAGTCTTTTAGCACATCATAACGAAACTATTATCATAAAATAGAGAGAGACCATAGACGATTTTTTTCGATGATTCAACAATATCATCATAGTCTCGAAGAACTTGGGAAAGATATATCCAAATGATGAGCTTATAACAAATATCCTAAGTTCATTTTCAAAAGAATAGAGACACAACGTAACAACTCTAGAAACTGCAAAGGATCTAGATATTATTTCACTTAATTGGCTAAGATGAAACTTGATGATCTATGAAACAGGGCTCAGATGAGATAAAGGATTCTCTTACAGAAGAAGAATAACTCTAAAAGCTGCAGATGAATCAGCTCCATTGAATGGTAATGAAAGCAACACTGAGTTGTAGGTAAATGGAGATGATGAATTCAGTATTATGGTTATAAAGTATGCACATTTTTATAAAAAGAAGCAGATAAAGAAAAGAGAAGGAAACAAGAAATCTGGAAATAATAGGTCAAAAGGAAGCAGCAATACACAAAATACTCAAATTATATAGTATCATTGCAAGAAGCCTGGACATACCAGACCATAATGTTCCCCCTTTAAAAAGACAACATTGAAAATAGAAGACCTAGAAAGCAAGTTATGACTACAACTTAGTATGATGAAGATTTTGAAAATTTTGATGAAGAAGAGCCTAAAGAAGTAAGCAATACTTGTCTTATGGCTGATTCAAGAGAAGATCAGGTATACAACTCAACATAAGAAATTAACTGTGCTGTATTTTAAAGAGGTTGAGAAGTCTAAAAACAATGATGCATATTTGAAGAATAAAATTATATCACTAGAATTAATGAATAAGAGTATGTTAACTAAGAATATGTCTTTTTCTAAGATTGAAAATAACTATAAGCAAAAGGTATTCAAAAACAATTTTTTGGAAGAAAAAGTAAATCAGCTAGAAAATACATTGCTTGAGAATGATTATTAAAAAAAGTAAAAAAGATTAGAAGAAAAGGTTGTTGAACTAGAATTTGCATATAATCACCTAAAATATGTAAAGGAGAAATTTGTAGAAAAAAATCATATCTCTAGAAAAGGATCTAGCTAATTTTGTTGATAGAAAGAATAATCTTGATGCATTACTTAGTAATGGTAAAGGAGTCTTTGATAAGGAAAGAATAAGATATGATGAAAATTATAACATTAATATGTACAAGAACTTCTTTCTTAAAACAACAGTAGTCATAATCAAAACAACAGTAACCTGATGCATGGCAAAAATGACAGTAACTCTCCTTCATCTATTTTGTGCTTCTACTGTGGCAAACATAGATATATTAGTCACTTTTGTAACATATATAGAATGAGTAAATTGTCTAAAATATATGTTTATAGACCAAAAGGTCAGACTACTAACTTTAAAGGACCTAGAAAAATTTGGGTACCTAAATTGAGATAGTATATTCTGCAGATCTACTTCAAAACAATGACAAGAGAAAATCAATAGATAGTTAATAGTAGTTGTTCAAGACATATGATAGGTGAAATATCACACTTCAAATATATTGAAAGCAAAGATGGAGGTAATGTTGTCTTTGTTAACAGAAACAAAGCAAAGGTCACTAAAATTGGTGCCTTGGACTCTAATTCTATTGATAATGTTCTCTATGTTGATGGTTTGAAACATAACATTCTGAGTATAAGTCAGCTATATAAGAAAGGATATAGAGTCACATCTTATGCATCTCATTGTGAAATAATTGACAATCATAATGATAACATAATGTTTGTTGGTCCTAGAAATTAGAATATATATTGTGTTCAACTGGAAGACATATATTCTAAAAAGGTTAAGTGCTTTATTTCTTTAGAAAATGACTCATTAATCTAACATAGAAGATTTAAACAAGCTTCATGAGCATTTTATCAAAATTGTCCAAGAATGAATTAGTAAGAGGTTTACCAAATTTAAACTCTAAGAATAATTAGGTTTATGAATCATGCTTAAAAGGAAAATAAGTTAAAAGTAGCTTTCCACTAAAAAATGTTGTATTTACTAACCAACTGCTTGAGCTTATGCATATGAATTTATTGGTCCTACTAGAACTTAAAGTTTTTGCGGTAAACATTATGGTCTTGTTATAATAGATGATTACTCTAAATTTACATAGGTTTATTTCCTAGAAAATAAGGATAATGTTTTTGAAGTCTTTGCGAAGTTTTGCAGAAAAATTCATATTGAAAAGGGGTACTACGTTGCTTTAATTTAGAATGACCATGGAGGAGAATTTGATTACAAAAAGTTTGAAGATTTCTGTGATGATAACGATATATCTCATAATTTCTCATCTCCAAGGACTCTTCAGTAGAATGGAGTTGTTGAGAGAAAGAACAGGACCCTTACTGATATGGCTAGGACCATGTTGTATGAAAGTGGTCTACCTTATGGCTATTAGGCAGAAGCTGTGTCTACTGCCAATTACATTATGAACATGCGCCTTATAAAGCCTATTCTCAAAAAGACCCCTTATGAACTTAGGAAAGGAAGAAAGTTGAATGTTGCCTACTTTCAAGCATTTGGCTGCAAGTGTTTTGTGTTGAATAATGATAAGGACAACCTTGACAAATTTGATGCAAGGTTTGATAAAGCTCTTTTTATGGCATATAGCACTGTTAGTAAAGGATTTAGAGTTTATAACAAAAGAACCAAGATTATAGAAGAATCAATACATATAGTTGTTGATTCAAATGATGAAGAGCATCCTTTGATCCCTAAAGATATGCCATAAACTCATACTGCACCAATAGTGCCTTCAAATGCACAAGATCAATAAGGTCTTTCTAAAACTAGGACAGAAAAGACTTCTTTTCCAAGTACACCTCAACATGTACCTATACAACAAAGGACACTAAATATTCAAAGCAGAAGGACACTAAGAGAATGGAGAGGTCTTGATACACTTCAGTATATTATAGGAGATCGTGTAAAAGGTTTAAGAACCAGAGCCTCCTTCAAAAATAATTATGTTGCTTTTATTTCACATCCATAACTAAAGACAGTTAAAGACGTGCTTGCTAGTAAAAGCTGCACTGCAACTATGAATAATAAACTAAACTAATTTGATAGGAACTAGGTTTGGAATCTAGTACCCTATCCACAAAATAAATCAGTCTTTGGAACTCGTTGGATATTTAGAAACAAACTTGATGAAAATGGTAAGGTGGTAAGAAATAAAATTAGACTTGTAGCTTAAGGCTATAACTAACAAGAAGATATTAACACGCGCCTTCTATAGTATTCCTTCGAAGGCTCCTATCAATTCAAAAAGGGAATAGTAACCTTGTCTAGAAGGTGCAGTTGCTAAACGTTTCATGTTTTGAAAACACATGCGCAGTACTGTCAGTTTTTAGTACACTACTAACAAAAGATACAAGAAGCGATCACACCTCTAGGAATGTTGTGATCTTTCATCTTCACACAAAACCTACTCTTAGAAATTGTTTGGCATATCTCGAAGCAGTTCCTTCCTTCAACTTATCTTCGTTGTCCCTTAAAGCTCCTTCTCTCTCACTGCAATCGATCTCTTCATTTCTCAATTTTTTCAAAACAAAAATTTCCAATGTCTTTCTTTGAAATGGCACGAACAAAGTCCAAAGCTCAAAAGAAACCAAATAAACCCACTTCAAGCTATGGCGAAACATTACACCATGAACAAGAGCCTGAATCTTTTGTTCTAGAATCTTCCATGTCTCCCACATCAAAATCACCAAAGACTCATACTAAACCCATTGCTTCCTCTTCAATAAAAAGGTCCCAATTTTTTAGAAAATCCACACAAAAGGATCCCTTACACATGTATAAAAGAAAGAAGAAGAATGTGACACCGTCGTCGTTACTGGAAGAGACGATTTCTGATTCATCTCCCTAACACCATAAATTAAAGACTAAACAAACATATGACTCTCAATATAAGTCTGATGAAGAAAGCCCTGACTCTGACGACTCAAACCCTAGTTCATCAGAAGAAGGAGAAGAATAAGAGGACTCTTTACGTGAAAAGGAGCCTACTCAAGTAGAGCAAGCTTCTAGTAAATGGAAGTTGCCTATCTTATCAGAGAAAGTAAGTACCCTCTCTCATTCTCCAACTACAAGATTTTATTCTCCATTGTTCACACCTTCACCTTCATCTCCACTAATACACAAGCCGACTCCAACTTCTCAAATTTCTTGACCATGATCATCATCAACTCCTCAATCTGGTCCAACAGTTCCAAATTTTTTTTGAAGAAAGATGGATGATGATTCTGAAGAGGGAGCTCTTCACTTGGTCAGAAGACCATGAACCAGAAGTAGTATCTCCACAACGCAGATTGAGAAAGAGCCTTTAGTTGAAAAAGAAAAGAACTCCAACCTTGATGATGAATCAAGCAGAAGTGCTATAAAAAAAGAAGAAGAGAAGAAATAAGAAGAGGCAAGACACCTACTTTTGAAGAGCCCAAAAAGAATCCTATTACTTAAGAGGAATCTCTCTTCGAAGAAATCCTTAAGGCTCCAGGAAAAAGATCCAAGAAAAAGAACATCTATAAGAGAAAAGAAAGCCCACAGTACCTCCTAAAACCTTTCAATCACTAGAAGCTAAGCAAGATATAAAATGCACTACAAGAAACAAAAGGTGATTGCTAGGCATATTTTGCCTCCTCTTTTATTCTATGATATTGTTATTAATATCTTTGCCTACTTCCTTTCAGTAGGTTGACATAATTTCCTTACCTTGAATGAAACTGTGTGTGATGAGCTGGTGAGATCTTTATACACGCACATGAGAAAAGATATTATTGATGGAAAATTGGTGATTGTCTTATGGGTTTGTAAATGTGAGATTCTGATAACAGAAGAGATATTGGGAAATTTACTGGACATGGCCCCTATTGGTCGCACTGATTTTCCTTGCCACAAATGGGATGTTGCTAACCAGAACCTATCAGAAGTTGTTCAATCCATCTATCTTCATACTGGAAACACCTAAGATGGAAGAGCCTGGTGTAGACAATTGGATCTTCTACAAAGATGCCTGTTATCACTTTTTGCCACATCAATTTTCCCACAGAGCAACTCTGTTGAAAGACGTAGTCTCATAAACACCTATGTTATCTACAATCTGCTCAAAGGTAATCAAATGAATCTACTTGTTATGATTATTTGATTTATGTTTAAAAAAAGGGGATCATAAGAACACCAATGGGTGTTTGCCTTATGGGATGTTTTTGATGAAAATACTTACCCATTATGGAGTTTCGTTTGACGATTTGGAATTATAACTTGTCAAATACCATTCTTCCATTCCTTTCTATTTGGATACAAGCTAAAAGACAATGTTTGGGTGGACGTTAAGATATAACGAATTGCAGAGGTTCTGGGACGTTCTTAAGAGTGCCAGAATCCCATTATCTCTAAAGATGTCAACACACTTATATTTCAACAATAGCTACGAGGTATCAGGTTCACTCAAGACCAAATGCACGCTACAATGATCCACAGTATGGACAAATCAATGACATAAAGATCTTACTTCAGACCCTCGTTGACACTCTCAAGGAATATTTTTTTGGAAAACCATTTTTTTATCTTAAATATTTTGTGAATTTTTAATCTTGAATATTTTGTGATGGCCTAAATATTTGTATTGATGACTTTGTTTGCATGTTTAGTCTTGTTTATAGTTTATGGTGACTAATTTTTTCCCCTGAATATTTTTGCTACACTATCTCTTTTATTATTATATGGTTCTTCTACTTGATATATTTAATTTCTTTCCATATTTTTGATAATGACAAAGGGGGGAGAGTAGAGAGGAGATGATATATGATATATTTTGCTAATTTTGAAATGCTTTTATGTTTCGAAATTTGTTAATGTGATAGGGACTTGAGATTGGGCTTGATATTCATATGTTTAACTATATGCTTGCATCTAAGTTTCTTAATGGCAGTAAAGGTTCCTTCTAATCATGGTTGTGAGTAGGGACATAAAAAGATTAGAGGTACTTTTCGAAATCCTTCACAGTTACTTAAATATTTGGAAACTATATTTGCTATTGCTTGTCATCATAAAAAGGGGGAGACTGTTAGCTTAAGACTTTTATTTTAATGATTTTTATGATAACAATCAATAATATAACATTTCAAATATTTAGATTTGTTTAACCAGATTATCTCATTTATTCAAAAAGATAACTGTTAGAATATATTTTATATATTCTTTATTTAGTTTTGGCATTTTTAAATTGGACATATAAAGAACGGAGTTTCTGTTTTATTAGAAGTACATGTAGTTATTGCCTCCTTTTTTTATTTTAAAAAGGAATCTATGAGATATACATGATAAGGATGAAATCCTAAAAAATTCCATCTGTAGCTCTTTGGTTATTGTGTGAGTGTGGCACAGTGATGATGGGCGTGACTCTGTGATGATGTGGCACCTTGATGATGGATAGTGAATATACCTCCTATATTTAGTGGATTCTTTGAAATCTTCTAATATATGTGTATATCTCCTAATTATGGAAGGTGTCTAGCTATACACGGATGTTAAAAAAAATCTACAATGAGTTCCTTTTGGTTTTGACGCATGCGTGGATAATTGGATTATGTGACCTTGTGTGGTTCACGTAAATTATACAAGAGTTTTTGTTTTCCATAGGTTGCGTATATTTGGTGGCTGTGTGTTGTCTCCTTTGTGAGTAAGGAGTCTAGTGGTCTTACGCAAGTGGGCATTCTAGTTTTTGTGGTACAGCTATTGATCGGTTGTTGTTTTCTGTATGAGTCATTGGTGAACAGATTTTTATTGTTGGTCTGATTGCGTATGTGGAAGGAGGTTGCAACTGTTTTTCATTGTTTATAATTTTTGATAGGCAGTTCACGGATGAAGTAGTGTTGCTGATTTTCCTAGATAATTGAGGAAGGTTTTTGGTTGTGGTGCATAGGAAAATTATTGCTGATGGATGTGTGACTTTTTGGTGCAGCAACTTGGTTCTATTGCTGAATAATTTCAGATATGGGAAGTTGTCGTTCTTTGATTTATTTGTTATTGTTTCTTGAATGAAAATAGTTAGACAAATTCTCTGACGAGGTTAACACGAGTTGGTCGTGTTATCGGGAATGATAATCTTTTACGGGAAGTGAGGTTGAGAGATAATGTCAAGGGTTAAGTGATGTCGGCTCAGTAAAGCCTTGGGTAAAATTATTGTACTTCAGTGAAAGTGATTAAGTTGTGTGAGGGTCCCGCAGACGTAAGCAAGGTATGTCGAACTGCGTTATCAAATTTCTGGTATTTTTATTATTTCGGTATTGTTTGTTTTATATTTTATTGGTGCCAAAGAAATTTGTGGAAAGTTTGCGAAATAAGTAACCCCCTTCAGTTTTACAATAACGATATAAAAAGAGGTTATATAATTTAGTTATCTGTTTGAAATGAAAGTATAAACATTTAACAATTCCTATTTTGAAGGAACCATCTTAACAATCTTATTTGAAAAATCAAAATGATTCTAGAAAATCTAGAGTGGATAATCCCTGTCATCTCTGTACGGACGAAGGAACCTGCTATTCACCTGATTCGATGGTTGGCTTTGAGAGACAGTCAAAAGATATATAATGAACCAGATATTTGAAGGTATTGTCAAAGATAGTAAGGAAGACGTTTTAACAAAATCAAAGTCGATTCAGTTAGTTAGTCCATGATAAAATTGAAGCAACGACTATTAAAAGTAAATTCCTATTTAAAGGAGAGCTATTGCATTCAATTATTCACCATATTTTCTGAAATACATTAGTAGCATCAATACTCTCAAAATTCATATTCTTTGGTGACTGCTGTTGCTTGCAACTAAATATAAAAAGAAACCAACTTCTTGCAATACAAATTAATATAGTAGTGGAAAGTAGGGATCGTTTTCATGAGAAATTCAGACGTTAGTAGTTACGCAATAAAAGTGGGATTTTAAATTGTGAATTAAACAGAATTTAATTGGAATATAAATTGAAAAATAACTAATAGCAAAACAATGAGAATCTAACAATCAATAGGAACAAATCTTGGTTTCTAGTCTCCTTCATTATTAGACTTGCGTTGATCATCGAGACTAAAAATAACCAATTTATTAGTTAAGCATTCATCGTGGTAAATTTCTTTACCTATTTTCTTTTATATTTAGTTAACTAAAACATGTATTTGAATTAATTCTTATCAATCAATAACTTGGATACGATCTCAGATTTAATTAAATAATAGCTTTACGAATCAAGAAAATTAACGAACCAGACAACATACATACGATGTATATTTAACCTAGACAATTATTTTTCCTAGAATTATATCCCTAACGTAGTAGACAAAAATCCTAGTCAGTACTTTTGATTAAAAAATTGAATATCAATATGTTTAATCTAGTGATTGATTGAATAAAATCACAAGCTAGTTATGCATCTAGCTGTAAAATCAAACAATCGAATAATAATTCAAAAAATAATTAATACTTGACTAATAAATCGATTAAAATAAAGAACGAAAGTTTCTCAATATTCAAAGTTCAATAACTAGGATTCCGTAAACCAAGAAATAAAAGTTTAGTTACTCAATATCATAATTTTTCCTAACTATTTAGAGCTATCATGGGCATAAGGATTGTCGCGGGCGTTGGGACTGTCGCAGACGTTCTTCTCTTCTTTTCATGCTACCCCTCTAGTCTCTGACGTCAACCATCTTCGTTTTTCCTTCACTGTCCTCTTACGCAGCCTTCTCCCTATTCACTATTCATTGATGAGACAATTAAACCTTCACATAACTATTCACTTCTTTAAAACATACGCATAACCACCTCCAACGACAACGTTTTGGGTTGAGTGGTTTTATGAATTAATTCTTGGTCCATTGGTACTGTTCACACCCTTTAAACCCACACTTCTCTGTTTTTACATTTCCCTCCTTTTAGTTGTTGCATTTTGGTCTTCATTGTGCTGCGTTTTCTTCTTGCTTCCTTTACATTTAGCTCCTCTTTCTTTCAATGTTTGCACGCTATGCCATTTTGTTGCTTGTATGGTGGCCCAACGACTGCGTTTCGTTCATTCCAGCTGATGCATGCTTCCACCTACTAGGTATTATTGCACGAGGTCATGTCTAGTTAGACTCAACGCCTGGTTCAGCTATTTTTATCCTAAAATCTTCACAGTTCTTTCTATTTGGTTCCAAAATATATCTTGACCCATACAAAAAGATAGAAAATAAAGACATTAACACTCTCTGTACTTTAGAAAGTGAAAATACTCTATTGAGAAAGATCATTATTCATTGAAGCTCATATTGAGCATATCTCACTTTCATTTATTGAAAACTTGTAGAAGCTAGTCATATACTACTAGTTTAGAATGTTGAAGAATCTTGTAAAAGATGTACTTGTGAGTTTGGAGAGGCTCGTCAAATTATTACTTGGAGATTTTTAGTAAAATACTAAAGTTAGATACTTAGAAATTGGACGTAAACTTGGTTATAAGCCAAACCAATATAAATTGGTTATATCATTCTTTCTCTTCCCTTAGTTTTTAAATTTCCACGTTATAATTACTATTGTTTTGAAATTGTAAGAGGCTCCTTTTATTTTAAATTTTAACAACCACCTATCGTTAATTCAAATTGATAATAACTTGTAAAAATTCTCAAGTTACACACAATTCACCCCTCTTGTGTATGTTTATTTTATTAGTACAGTATTGCTAGGTGGTACTTTTCCACGGAGATGTGTCATGGTTTAGTATATGATTCTAGAGTTGCCAACACACTACACTTATCTGTTGAATGAACCTCAATCATTGAGAAGAGAGACTCAATCAACGCATGAGTTAGATTCTATATATGCTTGTCAAGTTACTTATTCTTTTTCACCTTTTCAAAAAAAATAGGAAAGGAGATAAAAGTTTAGAGTTTTGACGTATAGTTGAATAGCACTATGCAAGTATTAATATTGTCAACTAATTAACCAACAATCCTAAACGGCAATGCTTCTTAAATTGTTGAAGTGAGCAAAGGGATTAGCTATGTTTTTTATTTTGCAGCCAATAATTAAGAAAATAACAGTCGTCAAAGAGTGAAAGCTTTGTGTACACATATAATATTTCAATCTATGTGGCATGCTTGCAAATGACCTTCTATATATATATATATATATATATATATATGTAGGTATGTATAGTAGACACCCTATAAGATGATCGTTCAGAGGTAGGTGGGGGCCAATAATGCACTGGGCCCCTACCT
>JANZLD010000236.1:9743627-9754602 GCA_026413575.1 Erythroxylum carthagenense
GTTGTCTTTGTATTGTATTCATGGATGTCGGACATTTGTTATGCTATTCGATTTGGCTTCATTTGTGTACTTTGATTATAAGTTTGAATTCGATCCGTATCTGTTTCGCCTTTGATTGTAACCGTTCCGATTTGCTTCTTTCGATTCTGTATTCTATTTGCATTCGCTTTATTATGTTTCCGTATTTTGTGATTCGATTCCGCTTCGTTTTTTGTTTCGCTTTATCGAATGCTTTGTTTTCCGATTCGAAATTTCGATGTGAAATTTCTGTTTCCATTCGCTTTTTTTTCCTTCGTTCCTCGTTTTTCGGTTGGGATCCGGTTCCCGGATCGGGTCCCAACAACTATCTTATACAACTCACAAGGATAACATGACTTTGTTTGGTTAGAAGATTAACTTATACTAAACTTTAAATGAGATTGTGTTAAGGATAGAAGATTATTTTCGCATTTAAAGTTTTTCAGTAATAAGTTAATATAAATTCGATTATAACTTAAATAAACTATATTTAGGTTATATCAATTAACTCAAGAGGTTAACTTATGAATGCTTTTATATATTTTTAAAACTCTCAAATTCATTGTAAACGTTTAATTACTAATTTTAGCATAGTACACATAGATTCCATATTTCCATGTGTATATAAGATATTGAATTATATACTCTACTTAGGGACGGAGGTAGGTGGGGGCCAGTGATGCACTGGCCCCCCACCTCCAAGAGTATATATGTATATATATATATATATTAGGACGAGATTATTTAAAGGTTTGTGGTGTACTGGATCCCTTAAAATTTAAATATAATTAAATATTTAGACCCCTATAAGAGAGTTTTTGAGCATTCTCTTGGGTTATCTAGTCAAAGTTCAATGTACCAATTGGTCTATAATGGTGTGCACTTTTTTTTTTAAGTTTTATATTTATGAAATTTAGTAATCAATACGCAACTAATTTCTTCTTTAAATACATGACAAGAGGTCGACGTACACACTAGGAGTAGGCAACTTCATGTCGGTCCTACCATGTTAGGAGCACATGCAAAGCTCCGGCTTTTATTGCGTGTAATGTCCTCTTTTTACAAGTATTATTCAATGTATCCGTTCTTCAACTTTGGAAGCATTAACCCATATGATGGAATTTAATATTGATTTCTATATCTACAAAGTTTGATGTTTGTAATGTATCCCGAAAAGATAAAAAATGACTTGCGGAGATGTACAAAACATATGGTCTTGTACCTAGTTTGTTGCTGAAACTACCATGGAGGTTGGAGAGCATCATTCACACCCATTGTTCCTACCCTTTTCAATTTTTGGCTTAAATTAAATATTTTGTTCTCTTGCCTGCAACTTCAGGATTCTTGTCCAACTGTTACGAAGAATTAAGAACATAGTGTTGTTCTGAGGATCTTCTTTATATTGGCATTTTATGAAGATTTGCTGGGTATATAGGATGAACAGCCAAATATGTTATGTATTATCAAAGCAACAATACAGCGCTAGCAGAGAGGAACTTCAGCTTGTATTTATTGAACTGAATTTTCTGGACATTCTCCAAATTCTGGGAGAGTTTTGTTACAAGTTTGTTGGGTCTGTTAACAAGGATATTCCCTGATTGCAAGCTATGTAATGGTTATATAAACTACCCGGTATTCATTATTCAGATAGAGAAAATAAGAAGAGAATAATCTCTGTATTTTTTCACAGCTTCATTTCTTTGCACTTAATAAAATAATCTCTAGAATACCAAAACATTTCAAAGGATGGAGGGAAGGATCATCATTCTCATCATCAAGAGCTTGAGGTTGAGCTTCCATGCACCTCTCCTGAGTGAACAATTAGTTTGTACGTTCCTGATAATCGTTGAATTACTTGCATGTATAAAGTTGGACGCAACTGAGCTTTCTAGCTATTTGTTTTTGTCGACAAAACGCTCTCTTTTGGAAGAACAAGTGTTCAATGACTAGCTCAGCACAGGAACTCATTTTGTCTTTTAACACCATTCACAAATTAACATCTAACATCAGAAATTTTCAACGAGTTGTCTATTAACAAACTAATTTCAAGTTTTTTAATCAGATTACTTTCCAGACAGCATATATCAACCCATATGTATAACATTTATGAGAGTTTTTCAGGTTCTGATGGTAGGTGCACCAGTTTTAGTTTGCTAAGTGCCATGGAAAAACACCAATGGGCTATGTCCTCTACCATCCAGACCACACGTGAAACTTCCTCACGCGTACAGGTATTTTCCCAAGCACATGTCCACATTTTTAGTTGTAATATATAGGAATAGATTTGGCTCTGAAGCCCCAATAACATATGACTCCGACATCTTAAATAAAGGGATGTGCTTTGATCAAGAGGAGCATATAAAACAGGAACGAGAACAAAGAAAAAGACTTGGCTCTTTCTTGCCTGCGACCAAACCAAGTAATGCCAACAGAACAGATAACATCAAAGCATGAAACCTTTTAGCCATTGAACAAGATTAACTTCTTTTGTACTTTGAAGTAACGTTTTTTGCAAGTGTAGGGTAAGGAACGGAACTGGGGAACAAAACAAAAGGACCGAAAAGGCAGTCTCAGGAAACTCGTGGAACTAATTGTATCCACAAACAATAGGATGCATTGCAGGGCTTATGTAAGGTTCTGATGGTGAGATACATGGCATGGTGTTTCCTGTTTCTTCATGTTCATGGGGTCTGATCTAGATTATTGAAAGTTGAAAGGAGGCCGTCACGAAGGATCTGTTGATAGGCCCACCTGTATCATGAGGGAGTGCAATATATATGTCATCAGATTAAGATATTGAAAGACTGCCATCTTTTTTCAGATATGAGGTAGGACAAAGCGGAAACATGGTGACAAAGAAATGGACCCACCTGAGCTTGCGTAGCGGTAAGAGTAACAGCTCGAGCTATGAGAGGCTAACCCCACCATGTGCAACATCTTTAATGGGAACTTGTTTGATGGACGGGTTCAGCTAAACGTGGTGATTTTCCATCTGTAAGTTGAATTTTAAACCCCACAGGTTTGGGACGGTTGGGGAATTGTACGCATTCTAATCTTGATGATGCTCAGTTCCTTCAAATTGATCAATGATCACCTAATGCCGGAGCATTTCTTTAATTAAAGAGCATGGGTTTTAAGAACATAAATGTGTTGTAGTTAGACTGAACTTCAAAAGGATCTAATCATACTGTCGGACAATATACAATATTTAATTGAATGAGTTTATTTATCATAACATTAAAAAAGATATTACAACAAAGTGAAAAATTGCGTTAATTTTTATCACAAAGGTAAGTATTTGCGGGGTTATCAGAGGTTTTCTTCACGCTCCTTTCAGTGAGGCTGAGCCACCCGCTTTAATTAATCATTTTGTAGTAGAAGCGAGATTGTATGTAATCATACCTGAGGATTTTTCTTCTTTTTATTTTCCACGGCAAAACAGAACGAGGAAAAGACAGAAAGAAGGGATCTTTAAATTGGTCTGGATCTCGGGGAAATTCCCATTAGCATAGCCAGAGCAGAACCCGAACCCGAACCCGAAGTAAATAAAATCATGCAAGTGCTTATCGTTAGCCTCACGGCATCTACTTTATTATACACCTAGAATAAAACAGGACAAACTCTAAAATAAATAGAACTTCAATTACACCAGTCAACATGGGTCATTGTGTAATTTCAATCTTCAAAAAGCACAGAATTATCTGCTTATTTGATAATTTTCTGCATGATTTAGTCACTCTTTATAATGTTGAAATCACTTTCAAGTATCTGTGGTTAGGTTAGTGCTCATGTGCTTTCATTATCTTTTTTCAAATATACTTTACAGTTTTAATTTGTAAAAAAAGAATCAAACTTTTTTGCCCAAAAATCAGGCTGCGCCGAGCCCCATCGCTACAAACACCGTTGCCAATAGAAGCTAATCAAATAAAGTGTACAAGTTGCAGTGAAAGTGCCCATCCTTTGGTGATCGCCCAGCCCAATACTGACAGCCCAACAAGAATCAGCACGAAAGATGCTTTCTAACCAAATGAAATATTACATGTCCTCCGGACACAATTTTTGACGGTAATCAATTACATTTCTGAAAATCAGGTGGTCCTTTCGGAGACCTATAAAAACTCGTAACATCAATTTTATGATTTATATGTAATGCCTACACGAAGTAGTTGCGTTTTAATACCATATTCTGCTCACCTTTAGCTCTCAGTCCTTCAAACATTTACGTGAAAACAAAAAGAATGAATTTTCCTTTGTATTACTGTTTCCTCTTTCATCTCCTATTCATTATTAATGCCTGCGATTTTCATCCTGCCGCTGAAACTGATGCAGTCAATGGGTGCAAAAGAGTAACTTGGAATTGTGTGAAGCATTCAACCAGTTGACGCAAACAGATTTAGCAGAGGCCGGTATAATAGTTGGCTGATGCCTTGAAGGCTCTGAGATCTTTGATGGCCTGTTCATACTCTGCATGCGTTTCAGTTTCTTTCAACTCAAAATTGCAACCCCACACCCTAACACAGAGCCTCCTGCACTTGGGAGATGATTGCCGCAGATATGTCTTATACCAGTTAATAACATCCTCTTTTCTAATGCTTTTCAACTCTTCCGCTTCTTTCTCCGAGAAGTCATACATATATCTGAAAAGATGAAGGGCAATCTTGGTTTACAATTAGAAAAAGCACACTAAACGTACCACTGATGTAGACCCATTAGTGACACATTTTACAGGTCCTTGTATGGGAATTTGCAATCAAGAAATGCATTAAAAGCTTAAATAGACACTTGATTTGATTCACGAGATTGTGAAGCATCATCACAACTTGATGTCAAGTAACAATGCGCTAAAAGATCATGTGAACTTTGGAATTCTTATCTTCATTAATAATCTATTAGGGTATGGCATAGAAAAGAAAAGATGCAATATGATAGTAGCATAAAGTAGCAATATAGTGCATTTCTCTATTAGCTATCGAAAAGAATGGCCAGGTGGCTGCAATCTGACCAACTGTTTTGGTCCATTATAAGATACCTTTTATCAGTTATCTGATTCCAGAGCCGATTTGCTTCATATTGAAGGGAAGGATCTTTCTCCAGTAGCTTAGCTTCTAACCCACCCCTGTAGTCCTTGAAGGATGTATCATCAAGACCTTTCTGAAACACAAACAAATACTTTAGGCACATATATCAGCAATATTACCATTAGAATCTGTGTAAATAAGTTAAATTTGTTAGTAATGCCTCTCTAAATTTAAAGTATAGATGTATGCAACAAGCTCCTCTGGTCAGGAAGTCGACAACATAAACGAATTCATCATTGTTTTAACAAGCATACAAGTGCCCTTTGTGATTAACAGGGTATCTCGTCAACTGAAAATGTGCAAACCATTCGGCTGAGTATCTGAGCCATAATTTGATTAAAAAAAACACGATAATCATTTATTAGTGACAACATGGTGAGTATGGATGACAAAGCAATGAATATAAAGAACACAAAATGCAGCAAGCTCCTCTGGTAAGGAAGCCAGCCATATAAACGAATTCATCATTGTTTTTTTTTTTTTTTTTTGGGGAAGAATACAAATTCATCATTGTTTTAACAAGCATACAAGTGCCTTTTGTGATTAACAGGGTATCTCGTCAACTGAAAATGTGCAAGCCATTCAGCTGAGTATCTGAGCCATCATTTGATTCAAACAAACACGATAATCATTTATTAGTGACAACATGGAGAGTATAGATGACAAACCAATGAATATAAAGAATACAAAATGCAGCAATATTTAGAAGCAGAAAAATTGGATGCTTACCAACAACTCTTCAATTCCATTTATGAAAATTTCGACTCTTCCTTGAAGGTAAACTGGGTCGTACTTGGAAGATTGAACACAGAAACAAAATCCATAGACCCGATATGTTACCCTTGGACTACATTCAACAATATAACCAAGTTGCTCCTTTGTCCTGCAATCCAAAATAAAACAAAGAATTTGAAGAAATGACAAAAGATCAGAAGTCCATGACATCACATGTAAAGCAATATTGTATGACATAAATTTGCTATCTTTAGGTCATCTCAAAATTCCTCGTGCCTGTCCAACATATGCATTAAAAGGACCTAGAAGGAAAAAAAAAATGCAATCGATGGGCCCAGAACAAGAGTAATACCAGGCCTAAACCTAAAAAGAATGATTCATATTGGTTAACAATTACATGCTTTTCCTAAAAAGGCAGCACGTATCCTAACCAAGGAAGCACAAAAGAAAACCAACCAAAGTTTGCATTTGCCAGTCACCTGAGCTCATTAAAAAGTGGCTCTTCCACAATTTCATCAAAAAGATCTATCAAGGCCTTCAATTTTACTGATTCTAACCCCACTTCTGGCTCAACTTGGAAGTAAAGCTACAATGGACAGTGGGGAAAGCAAACCCTTGTCAGCCAAATAAGCAACACAAACTGTCTGTATATTTTACGCGAGTACCCAGAAAACTTGACTAATTTTCAGATACCTCAACCACAGAGTTTGTTTCACACTTATTCTTCACTTTGAAATCTCTGACTAGGTTCGCACCATAGGGAAGACATATCACCTGCTCTTCGTGCCTCATATTCAATGGGAGTGGTTGAGCAGATAGATTGTTTTTCAATAAATTTGATATGTTGAAGGCTTCATCTTCCAACAGATTGCCATGGCAAAGACCTTCAATAAAGAGCTGTACAAATTGTGTAATGAAGTGAATTTCTGCTCTAAAGGACAAATACAATTTCCATGACATGCAATATACCTGGGAACGAAGTATGGGAATGAATGCCTTTAAATCATTGAGTGACAAGTCACTTAGAACATGTAGTTTCTCCTCTACATCGTAGAAACTCTTGCACAGAACTTGAATTCTCAAGTAAGATGAATGATTCAAGGGCTTCATATTCGAATTCTTTAAATTTCTTATCATCTGCTCTTTAATAACCTGTTACATGGAGTGTTGTTTTAAAACAGACAGGTCGTAGAATCAATTAATAGTCAATCACAAGCACAATATTGAACTTGAGAAAGATATAATGCTGATTATTTAAGATGCAAATAAGAGTTTTAGAAAATAGTAACACAAGACAAACATTATAACTACCTCAAATCGATCGTAGCTTGGCAGAAACATCTTGGCAATCACCAAAATCTTAGACAAGAGAACTGAGATCTTATCATTGAAACCATAAATCTTCAGCTCTAGCTTATCACTTACAATAGTTACAGATGCATCCAACTTGGCAACGCAAGCCTGTGCGTGTATAAAATACCAGATGTAACCATTAATTCAGGAACTAATAGAGGCCAGGTACAAATGGGATGAAAAATAAAGCTCAGAAACAAGTCTGGCAACTTGATCCATTTGCAAGATCTTTGGCACGAATAAAATATGCTTAGGATTGGCATCTCCATCAATCATTGAAAGAAAAACATACATGTTATGAGAAAAATGTTGGAAGAAAAAGGTTTTCATCTTGCTCCATCAGAAAGCAGGAAATTATAAATAAGCTACCCTATTATTACAGAAACACAAAATTTTACGGCAAGAAAGATACGCAACTTACCTGATATATCACCTCATTCAGCTCGTCTTTAAGAAGGTGAACAAATAGTTCAGTAAGAAGACAATTCTTGACATTCTCATAACCTCTTTTCAGGTTTATCCGGAAATATGTATTTGCACGAGGAAGTTTAAAAGTGTTATCAAGCTTGTACCATAACTTTATTAATGGCTCATCAACTATACATTTAGGATAAGAAGTACTTTCAGGATCAATGTCTTTTTCATCAGCACGAATAGAGAAATCACAGGGAATAAACTCATTTTTCAAAGGTAGATGTAATGAAACATCAATTTCTTGAGGATCTCTCCATAGTTCTATCAAATGAAGAGGAATACACTCCTCAGTGTACCGTGACCTGAACCAAGGCTCATATTGATCACCTGAAATACAATTGAGAGAGAGAGAAATGAGTCAAAAGCTCCAGAAATTTATGTAAAGTTGAATTCTCCTTTGATTAAAAGTTACTATAGCTAAGTTTGAATGCCATCTTATTTATCAAGAATGTCCTTGTGGAACCACGTCAAAGATGGAAAAAAGTGATCACTTGATTCAGCAATAATTTACATCTGCCAAACAATATGTAAATTAGTTCAGTTATTACTTTTATGTGACAAAAGAAGAACATAATAAAGTCACTTAATGATGCTCAAATAAGAAGTCCATACGAAAATGAAAAGACGATAAAATTGAAAATAGAATAATATTACCTTGTGAATGTGTAAAAAACTTTGACAGCACATCAACCCTCATGTTTTCTGGTTTGAAGCAATCAAGAATATCTTTCAAGAGATCCACATCCCAGATCTTGTACAAGTAATCTCCATATATCACATGTTCTGCCGGATAAACAAGCAAATTCTCTGCAACAAAGAATTAGTAAGAGTCTCAAAGCCATTGAATGTATCCATATAATCTATTCATCAACTAAGCTGCAAACACTTGCATTTTGAAATGTAGAAAATTCTAAAGAAGCAATGAAGAAAAGATTGACTCCAAACAGAGGGATTGTCAAGGTTAGCTCTCAATATTAGAAAAGGAAGCACTAAACTAATCGATATTCAAAACACCATAAAAACTAGCAGAAGGGGAAAAATTTACAATGCCAACCTGAAAGCTCTGCAGCATAATCATCCTGTGGTTGCTTCTCTGCAAATCTGAATTCCATGTTGTTAATATCCTGTAGTTCCTTAAATATCCATTCTTGTGGACCAACTTGCCGTAAGAGTTTCAAATATTGATAAACAAAACCAATGATGTTGAAAATCTGCATAAGGGCGTCATCATGGATGAGGGAATTTTTGATAAAACCAGGACTTGGACAAATCTTGCTAAAAACAAAATGATGGTTTCACAAAGTCAATGCAACAGTGAAAAAGTAGTTGATAAAACTAGATAAGCACATGGCTTTAGTAGCTGCAGGGTGATGACAAGAAAATTGAACTTTATCGATCGTATGAAAGTGAAATGATGAAAACAAGTAACATATAAGGATAGACATATAAATAAAATTGCAATATTAGAAAAGATAGTGAAGTGCAGAGAAAAAGGCAATAAAAGGAAGCTGCTATGGTCAATGTACCCAATAGACCAGACCAATAGTAGAGCTAATTAATTTCCTCCAAGATTGCTAATCTTGGTCAGAATTGGTCTTTAAGAAATGTGCTATAACAGCACAAAACATGCTCACAAATCAACAAGTGTATGTCCCGTATATGAAAAAGGTGCAGAGCAGGTGATGAATGTTATACCTTTTCCAAGCCAGAGTCAGTGAGGTGAATGGAAATGCCAAAGATGTACGCTATAGAAGATCGATGCATTCCTTCATCTCCAACCCCAGCAGACAAGGAAGTTGCCCACCCTCTAGCTTTGAGGAAGGAATGCAAGCTTCCCTTGCCCTCTGCAAAGTATAAATTGTATTTACAGATTCATACTTGATAGAAAGGACAGATGTATGGGAGTCCATCCATATGTGACAAAAATATGAAAAAGTACTTCATCAATCTAGAGTAGCTAACAAAAACAAGAACAAAGCTTCAAAGAACTATTTCCGTCCTACCATCATTAACAATCCTGTGAGAAACACCGCTATTTACTTGCATATGAGATTCTCTTCTCATTGTTTCCTCTGTTTTCACAGTTCGTTCATCAAACTGCGAGCATTGACAGAAGTTGGAATACTATATCTTACCATGCCATGTGGTAGGACAGAAAGAAATTTAACAATCCTCTGAGAAACAGCACTATCTGCTTGCATACGGGATTCTATTTCATTTCCTCTATTTTGAATGAATATCACAACTCTTGGTGTTAGAAAGGAAAATAATGTAGCTCTTAACTTATATGCATACACAGCTGTGTAATAACTCACACAGTGGATTTATTAGGGTTCATTAGCTAAACTGAGAAGATTTAATAGAAGTTGAAACACTATGTCTTACCATGCCCAAGAAGATGTGCTAGATAATCTTCAGGTTTCTTCAGATAGTGCTGGCGAAGACAAGGCAGTGCCCATGTCAAGTCAAGCATATGAACTTCCTTAACTGCTTCCAATCGATAAAGTTTGCCAGCTTTCCAGATAGGACCTTCAACCTGAAACTTTGGCTTTGCTTGAGAACTTTTCTTCACATTGCAAAACAATTCTGTAACCCAGCCCTCAAGGATGTCAAGAGACTCTGCATTGCATAAACATGTCCATCAACATAAAAGCATTTGAAAGCTACGTGAAGAACAAAGAGTTCAGCTTCAATTAAACTGAGTGGCACTAAAAAATGATTGTGATTAAAATCAAAGGTGAAACATACTTTGGGAGCCATAATCCTTTCATATAGTTCAACCTAGTAATCCTTTCATTTATTTTATTAAGGACTAGATTCCATGTAGCACTAATAGTGTTTCTACAATAAGATTTCCATTAAATTATTCATTTCAATTTAGAATACACAGAGAGAGTTGTCCCAAGTACTGAATGGCAGTAGTATGTTTGGAAGATCGGATATGTATATCTCACAAACTCTACATTTCCAATACCAATTCACAAAAACTATCAAGCTCCATTCCCTACAGGATCCCTCATCTATTTGGCAGTTAGGCAATCATCAGGCCATTTAACCTTCATCATAAGAATTCAATTAACTGCGGTAGCAGCAGTACATCCATGATAGTAATTGATGCAAAATAAAAAAGTCATCAGTTCACTTTTCCTTACTAAAAAGAAAAATATTTATATCATATTTTGTTCTTATTAGTTTAGGGTTTAAGTATATTACGAAGTAAGAATAATCCTTATAAAATAGAAATCTATTCATATTTTACAAAATTAGTGGTTTTTCCTATTCCATGAGGATTAAGGTTCCAATAATTTTCTATATAT
>JANZLD010000236.1:9755076-9767529 GCA_026413575.1 Erythroxylum carthagenense
CCCAAAACAACCTTAAAGTTCAACTGGTGAGGGCTAAACCGGCAGAATGAATAGCGGCCGCTATATGCCGCGATCTGTCGCAAATCGCGGCCGCTTTAGCGCCGCGTTTACCGCAACACCAAACCGCTCCGCTACAAGGGTTTCTGTAGCGGGATAGCGCCGCTCCGCTCCGCTCCTCCGCGATCGCCCGCTATTAACTACTATGGTTCGATGCTAATGGAGCCACACCCGATGAGCCAGCGGCAGAGATTTCCTCTGACTCGACCTGCATGGCTCTAATCGTCCCGAAAGAAATCATTCCCTAGTGTTCTGTTCTTGCTCTGATACCATGAAAGAAAGTGGGAATAATTTTCACTGTACTATTGAATAGAAAATATATGGCCATATATAGCCTATTACAAGAGAAGTTTAAATCTGGAAATATATCCAGATATATCTAATCTAATCTAATCTGATCTAATCCCTTAATTTAAGGGATTTGAACTTATTCTATAGGATCTATATACAGCCTATCTATATCTCAATATAATCTAGATACAACTGTATAGTATCTGTAGAAGAATATTAGTATATCACCAACAAGAATATTCCAAGAGAGTTTTCTCAAGTACTGAATTGCAGTGGTGATACAAATTTTCTGCAAATAGATGTCAGTAGAAGAGTAAATAAAGAAATAAGTAGATGAACCCAAGTCAAAATGCTAGTATTTAAGATTTATTGATATGGAAAGACGATATTGGGTGACTAAAGCCATATTTGAGAGGTAACCAACTCTCCAACACACACAACATGACAAATTACCTAGTGCCCCCTCCTACCTCACTCATAGCCCATATTATACCCAACACCCTTGACAGAAAATCCTAATAACTTTGCCACCTCACTCATCTATAAGGTACTAGCATTCTAACAGAAAAACAAAGCCTGTAGTAATGCCAATTATGCCAACTGTCAGTTCCTTCTTTTTCCTTTTACACTGTATACAGATTAGAAGCTTAACAATACCGCCCCCTATGAGTTTCACCATATCCTTAAGGTGGAAAGTGGGAAACTATTGGGCGATTGTATCATAGGGCTCCCACGATGCTTCAAATTCTGGAAGATCCTTCCATTTAACCAACACTTCAGCTACAACATTTGATTTTCCTCCGACATGCATGTCCAAGATAGACTCGGGCTCTACCCTCCACTCTAAATCATCTTGTAAGACTGGATGAATGAGAGTTGAACTAGAGAGTTTAAGTTTGTAGGCTACAGATTCGATTTTTTGAATAATAGGATAGGGATCAAAGTAGCAAAGAGACAGTTTCTCACATCCTTCGAGCTAATGACTTGCTTCGGTAGGGGCAAATCTTCAAGTACACCAGGTTCCCAACCTAAAAATTTACGTCTCAACAACGTTGGCTTGAATGTTTCTTCAGACATGTCCGAGCTGAACCTAACTGTTATCTCATCTCCTTAAACATAATGTCTCGAACCTTTAATTGCTCCACCACCATAGAGTTAAAGGTGCTAGATTGCGAGTACTGCAACAAGGGAGGCAAGTCCTGACCATAAACCACCTTGAAAGGGGTGAACTTAGTAGAAGTGTGGAAGGTTGTGTTATATCAATATTCATAACAAGGTAACCATTGGCTCCAAGTTTTCAGTTGGATGAGCACAAAGCAACATAAATAATTCTCATGGAACTTGTTAACGACTTGGTTCCACAAAGGCGTCAACCACATTCAAAATAGAAAACAGATACTTTTAAGGTGACAAAGTGGGGATATTTACTGAACCTATCCACTACAACTAAGATGACAGTACACCAGCTGCCTTTGGCAAGCCCTCGATAAAATCCATCGATACATCTTCCCACACTTGCTCCAGTATCGACATGGGTTGGAGCAGCCTCGCAGTTGATAAGAATAATCTCTTATTTTGTTGGCACATTTCATAGTTCTCTACGAACTTTTAGATATCTGCTTTCATTCCTAGCTAATAAAGCTCAGCCATGACCTGCTTGTATGTTTTTAAAAACCCAAAATGTTCCCCTACTAAGCTACTGTGAAATTCTAACAAAATCTTTGGTAACAATGGAGAGGAATTAGAGATTACCAAGCAGTTGTTGTAATGTAGCTGGTTATAGACTAAACTCCATCCTAGTTTCTAGTTTCAATCCTTCCTTATAAGCTTCTTAATGGTTGCTAATTCAGGATCCTGGTCCACCTCACGCATCAACTCATCTACATCATAGCATTGTGCCACGATGATATGTTCAGAAGAATGGCTACTCTAGACAATGCATCCTAGTTTGTACTCAACTCTAGAACTCAAATCCTAGTAACTTAGGGATCTACTTCAGATGCTACTCTGTTATTAACCGTTATTCCACAAGGTGCTTCAGACTCGTTTGATTTGTCCGAATTATAAATCTCCTTCCCAACAAGTAGTGATGCCATTTATGTTTAGCAAACACTATAGCTATGAGCTTGCGTTTATAAACCAACTTCAACCTTGCTCTCCCCTCAATTGCTTGGCTAAAATAGGCCAACAACCTACCCTTCTGCATTAAGAAGACCCCAATCCCTGTCCCTAACACGTCCGTCTCAATGATGAATTGTTCTCCAAAGTTGAATAAGGCTATTTGATAACTACTTTGGTTGAAGATTATTCTGGAAGATTTGAAGATCAAATGGGATGGCCCAATGAGACTCTACCGTGGCAACAAGTCTACCATCAATATAGCTCGCAACCCAATACAACATGATAGAACAAAGTACATTAAAGTTGACAGACACTTTATCAAGGAGAAATTGGAGAGTGGGTTGATTTGTACACCTTACGTATCTACACAAAGTCAACTTCCAGACGTACTTACCAAAGGGTTAAGCAATCCAGTGTTTCAAAGCATTGTATCCAAGCCGGGAATGGTTAATACCTATTCAACAACCTGAGGGGCAGTGTGGAAAGACATAATATGTATGATTATGTCTATAAAATCTGGTACTAATTATGTACATAAAATTAGGATAAAGTATCCCACAAATCATGGGATCTAACAAATTTGTTTAAATTTATTTCCTATTTTGTACTAGGGTTATTGTATATGAGCTAATGTATGTCTATTAGTCAAATACGAATACAAATTTCTACTTCAAATTCTGCCAGCTATACTTCGTAGATATGGGAAGGAGCTAATAAGCAATATGAAGGGGCTGACATAAATCAACAACACACAGAACAAGGGAAAAACCTTGTGGGGAAATCATATTCTGATTTTGATTCCTCAAATTTAACAAATACAGCCTCTACAAAAGTGCTTGTTTTAGGTGGCGAAGATATTGGCAACCCTTGTTCAACTGTTCAAGTAAAATCTTCTGACCAAGATTTAGAAGATGCTTAGGA
Source organism: Erythroxylum carthagenense (assembly GCA_026413575.1). Taxonomy (NCBI): domain Eukaryota; kingdom Viridiplantae; phylum Streptophyta; class Magnoliopsida; order Malpighiales; family Erythroxylaceae; genus Erythroxylum; species Erythroxylum carthagenense. Next base: position 9,758,467 of record JANZLD010000236.1, read on the forward strand.
ATTTGATAACATTAAGCATTTGGCAATAGGAGCTGATCAGATCATTGAAGATGAAGAAAGGCAAGAGGTAGTGAATCCTTTTGGTGGTAACCCAAATCCTAAATCTAAAGAATCAAAACAATATGCAAAAACATCTAAATAGCAAGACTGAACAATTGAAAAGCAATTTGAAGCACCCGAAAGTAAAAAATGAGACACTATAACAGCATGCTGAAATAGCATAATTGGGAGCTTATGCTATGTTTCCTAGTGCAAGATCGAGTCACTGGCCGATTAACTGTAAAATCAAATTCAATCAATTGGGACTTTCCTTTTCCCTTCCTTGAATCTGTATTCCTTGAACGACCTATTTTGATGAATCAGCTCGTCTTATGTTTCCTAGTGCAAGATCGAGTCATTGGGCGATTAACTGTAAAATCAAATTCAATCAATTGGGACTTTCCTTTTCCCTTCCTTGAATCTGTATTCCTTGAACGACCTATTTTGATGAATCAGCTCGTCAAAGGGAGAGTGAAACCTTGGACCTCGTTAAAGAGAGAATTCGATCTTTATAATTTTTTGATAACTTTCTAGCTGCCGTTTTATTACTCCCATTGCCTTATAAATAGGCTAACTTATTACATTAAAATAGAATTCCTATTTTGTAGGGCAACTAAGAAAAATAAAAGGAAAGAACAAATAATAAAAACGTTAACAACAAACAACCCTAGATAAATCAAAATCTTAGCAGAATTAGAAACCAACGCTTAATCCCTCTGCTTCCTTTTATAAGTCTGTCCTATAAAGGTGTCCACAACAGCTTAATAGATTAAGCAGCAATTACTAAGGGTCCTAAACTTGTTGGCTTAAAACTTCTTGGTGTGAAGCCCGATTAATGGAGATCCTGTTGTAGTGGACACAGCATATGGATAAAAGAGGAGCTATGACTATTTTTATAAAATCAAAATTTTTTGTAGAGCAAAGACAACATATGCCTAGGTTTTTAGTTCAAAAAGAGTTATTACAGGTAATTTATGAAAACCAAATACACGAATAAAGCTTATGTTGAGAGCAGGTCAGATGTCTAAGCTGGATTTGAAAAGAACAAATTTACCAGGAAATTCAGCAAGAATATTTCAGCATTAAATTCATACATATAGCTCGTAAGGGAATTGTCGCGTTTAACCATGCTACAACACTGTTGCAATCTTTTATAAGTGGGAATATGGGCCACAAGTTATTTGAATAATTAAGGTTTGAAGGTGTAGCATTGAGGATTGAGAAGAATTTCAGGCTCTACTTGGCCATGAAAGCTTATCTGGAATTAAGTCCCACACAGGTTCAAGGGTAATGGTTGTTCGCAATGCATTTAGATTACAGAAGCACACTAAAGTTTCCATTATCATTCAGGCTCCTGATGTAGTTCATTATTATTACAAGTTCCTTCAAAAGGCAACAATGAGTTTAAAATGCAGATAGAGGAGTAGAATTTCTAGGGTGAGAGATTAGAAAGCTCAAAATGACCGCTAGAGAGACAAAGTTTCTTAAAGAAATAAAAGACAAAATAGCAAAGGATGTGAAGGGACAAACATGGCATTTGAAGTTGGGAAAGAAATCCAAGACTGAATTTGAGTATGATCTTATATTTTACTCAATTGAAGAGGCACCATAGGATGATGAAGAAGATGGATGTTTCGAGGCCATTAAGGTTCCAAAATAGGAGTACATGGATGGGGCAAAGATCATGAATAACAACATTTAGACGTTGAGGTCAACTCTAATCAATCTGGGGAGAATGATGCAAAATAAAAAAGAGTTATTAGTTTAATTTTTCTTATTAGAAAGGAAAATATTTCTATTTTATTTGTTCTTATTAGTTTAGGGTTTAAGTCTATTAAAGAATAACATAAATCCTTATAGAATCTTATTCTTATTTTGGAAGTTTAGTGAGTTTTCCTATTCCATTAAAGTTATGATTCCAATAATTTTTCTATCTCTATAATTAATCTTTCAATGAAAAAAGGCATAAATTTTTTCTAAAAACTTTAGCTAGTCAACTAGAAGGTTTGGTGATGCTTTCTTCCAAGAATGATTCTTAGATCCTAAGAGTAATTCCTAGTATTCTATCTTAGGAGTGATTCCTAAAAGTCTTCATTGTTCATTTCCTCCACGAAATTTCTAGCATGCAGCCTAAGTTTCCAGCAACGCAGTTCTGAAGTCTCAACAACTGCTACTAAAATTTGACTTGAAATCTGAAGTTCCAGCAATCCAACAACCCAGATTTCTAATTTTGTGAATTTTAGTTACTAGTTTGATATTTCTTTTATTCATATAGATCATCCAACAGTAAATCTTCCAAAGATTATTTATTCATTTCATATATATTGTCCTTCTTGTCACTCAGTCATTCTCTCCTCCAAGCTTGCCAAGAGAGTTCATTACATACAGTAAACTACAATCAGTTAAAGAAAGCTTTACCTCCTCCAATGACAACAAGTTTCATCAAACCTCCGTGGTAGTAATGTCTATACAATTTAAGAATCTGATCACGCAAATTTATCCCTTTCTCCAAAGCATCAGCAAGACTCTTCTTGCTGCCTTCAGTAAAACCAAGAGTATCACTGAAATCCATATATAGCAATAGACAAACACCAAAAGGAAGCACAGTTGGAGCAACCTACCCCAAAAGAATCTCCGAAATGGATGACCAGGCACAGATGTATGGCATTGAAGTTGTTGAAGGCGGCAAGCATCATTTTGCAAAACCTGATTAAATTCTGTAATCATTTTGATTCACATGTTCATCCTCAGGCAACGAATAATATGCCAGTAACACAATGAGCATGTAAAGCAAACAAAAAGACGGACAACTTTTACAAAGAAAATAGAAAAACAGAAACGTGTTATATACCAGAATCAACAGCAAGTATTTCCCTTTCCATGGCCTCCATTTTCACCAGAGGTGAAATAAAAAACTCAGAAAATCTGAAAAACCAAGAAAGCCTATAATCAAAATCTATGGTATACCCATAATGCTTAGAGACAGGATTATTCATAAGATAGGTGGCAAGCAGGCTAAGAGGCAACATTGGGATATCCTATGCACATTAAAGTACAAAAGCAGCAGACATGAATTTAGTCATTTATTGCATTACTCAAGATCTTAAAGAAATAAGCAGACAGCTACATTCATATACACATTAAGATTCATTTTTTATCCCAAATATATATCTGAATTTTGGGAAAAATATACATGGAAATTCAGAAATAAATCATTTCTACCCATATGAAGAGGTGACCTAGCAACAAGTGTTCTCAATCATGCTTTGTCAGGAAAAATGAAACAGATAGTAACATCTTCAAACATCAAATGTGAATAGTATTATAGAAGGCCAATTTGGCAGTCAACCATTGAGATAAGAATGATCAGAACACTCACAGTTATATGCAAGAGTAAAGAGAGGACCAAAGATTGATTATCAAATTTTTATCAATTTGTTTATTAAATCACCTTTTCAAGGCACCCTTAAGAAACTCGGGTTTGACTTCAAAATGGTAGCAGGTATGCTCAGTCTCGGTGTACGCATTTGATGATCCTCCATGCTTGGACAAATAACTATCATACTAGCAAGTGGAAAGAGTCAAACTTGTAGCCCTTTCTTTTACATTTTTACAAGAAGAAAATTAGATGCAACATTCATGTGTTATAGACTATTCACATAAGTTTATTTCACCACATACTTTTGCTCACTTTTCTTCATACAAACATATGAAAATACACACATGTTTCCTCCATATGGTTTCTCCACACACCACTGTGAAAAATATTGAAGCTTGGTGGTCTTTTTGTGACTCAATAAGACAATGCAACTTTGCTTCTCAAACCACCAGTAATCTAATCTGTCATTTCCAAAAGGATATGTCTAATTCTTATCTGGTTCAAGCATCAACCGTTTAAGGGACTGTATTAGTTTTTCCTTCTAGTTTCTTTTAAAGGGAAAAAAAACACACATGTCATTCCTCCACATTGTATTCTCTTCTGATCCATTTTGCAAAAACATTGTTAGGATAAGAAGATGATAGACAAACCTCATTTTCATCAGGAAAACCAATACTTCCCATGAATAGCATATGCTCTGTAAAAACATACAATTAAGACTGAGATCAAAATAAGGGGACTTCTTGTTAACAGTATTGAAACTAATAGGTAATGCAATCATCCAAACACTAAGGTCCAAACAGTAGATTTAGAAATGATCAGAAGAGCAGGCCATGCCAATGTGTAAGTGAAAACACGGGGAATGACTCATAAAACCCCTTCTTCACCAAAAAAGCTTCTCTTAATATGAATAATTCAAGTTTCATTTTCTAGAAATCAATGAAACCCAAAAAGCAAGGAATCTTCTTCACTTCTTCCACAGATGTCCTGCAATTCCGTGGTTCTTATTTTATCTGCTAGGAAGGCATCAAAACAATAATAACTTTTTGAATCCTAAGACACTAGTAATACGATGCTGACCATATGTAGATAGCGGTTCTCATTCAATTTATTCAATTTGTTAGTAGCACTTTATAACTCGAAAATTTTCCAAATACATAGCAGGGCATATGTTTATGTTTAGAGATTTTCAATAAGGGAATAGTTACATCTCTGAAGATAGAAAAAGTTACCATAGAGTGTTACTCTTTGAATGGAGAGAGTAATTAACGACTAGGAAAAAGTAAATAGGGTGACAAAGAAATTACAAAACCATGGCTGCATATCCTCATGGAATCAACTTTCAAATATGAAATGGAGGAAAGATTTTAACTTATAAAGTATGAACACCATATGCTTATGCTTATCCATCCTGGACCAGACAATGCATTAACATACAATCATAAGAATAGAGACAAACCTAGAAAATGAGCAAGTCCCTGAGCGTCAATAGGATCAGAGAAGCTACCCATAGCTACACACATCGCCGCTGCTGCCTGACCAGACAAACACACTTTAATTTCCCATAGCTTACCACATTTAACGATGAATGTTGTAGTTGCAAGTAGCAATTTAGAGTTCTATCGTATCGCTAGGAAGCCATCCGAATAAAGAGGAAAGAAATGGAGTAACAACCTTCTTAGCTTGAGAAGCATTTCCTTTTCCTTTTCCTTTTCCTTTCACGTCATCATCTTCTTCATCGTCGTCTTCATCTTCATCTTCCTCTTCCTCTTCGCCTAGGTCCTCTTCATCGTCGTCATCCTCATAATCATCCTCCTCCATTTCTTCTTCTTCTTTGTCATCATTTAGGGTTTTGGAATCAAGAGTAGGTCCGTCAGCGTAAATCTCGGGATCGTGAACGAGCAAAGCGCATAGGCCATTCTCCAACTCAACCACTCTGTAAAGCCGCCTATCGTTGGGCGATTTCACCACTATATCGTCGGATTTGAACGTGCAACCAGCCACCATTGGGAAGAGAAACCGAAAAGCAAGCGAAGAGAGAGTTAGAGTATGTTGCCCCCAAAATTTAGCAAACACCTTTCTCTATCTTCTTCTTCGTCGTCACCGAGCTATCCAAACATAATAACCCTTATATTACAGCTACTGCTAGTCACACCACCGTATAACCGTTAGGTATTAATAGTCCGCCATTTATTATCGTGCTGCGTTTCACCAGATTAGCAGTACTCTCTGACGAATCAGATTCCGCCACGTAGAAAAGGTTGATTGCGATCACCTGTATTTTGCTAACGTGGCGACTTTATAGTGGATCACTTCAAAACCTTACCTTCGAGTGTGAGTAGGTTTCGAGATGATTAAATTTGGTTGTCTGGATTAAAGCTCAAAAAGGTTGCCATATGGACATGGAAATTAGTGGTTGGATATTGGAATTTCTTCTTCGGCAACAGATTTTGGATCTCTCACTCAACAAGATCGTTACCAATGTCGATTTCCCTATCGCCAACAACAATCAACGATTGAAGAAGACACTGATTCTCCGGTCAATTGCCTCGGAGATCGGTAACGGCTCCGTCTCCGAGAAAATACTCGAATCGCTCGAGGTTCTCGAGAAGTTGGACCAGAGAGAAGGGGTCAAAATTGTCGATTTGATGAAGGCGGCGTACCGCGCGGTGGCAGTGGAGTGTACGGTGAAGTACTTGGGTGGGAGTCCTCTCAAGCGCGGCCAAGGGAGGTACTTCGAGGCGGTGGAGAGGATTTGGGGAGGGAGAGTTGAGAAATTGGATGAAATGGGAGAGAGCGAGCTGGTTACAGATGAGCTGAGAGAGTGTAGGAACGAGATCGAGGCTGCGATTTGTGATTCAAATGTGTGCAAGAGGCTGCTGGAGAGGAATTCGAGAAATGAGGCTCTGAAGCTGGTTAGGGCTTATTTAGGAGAAGCTATGGCGCTTATGGGACCTTCTTTTCTCGAAGCCATTGCGAGAACAGAGAGGGAGGCGAAGGAGAAGGCAGCGACAGAGTCAGCGGAAGAGTGCGCCGGTGACCGCAATGCGGGTGATACTGATAAGCTTACAGATAAAGGTAAGTGCTTTCGTTATCATTGACATATAATTGTGTTAATCCAAATAGGATTTTGGGCATTTTAATCAAATTGTGCCTTTTCGTCTGTGATTGGCGGCAATGAACATTCTTGATATCGTACAGGGAAACAGAAGAAGGTAGTACTTCATAAACAGAAGGGTATTTCTTCCCATCAACGTCATAAAGGAAAAGTCAAAATTATTGATTGTGAACAACTGGATGTGGACAGACCTTGTAGCAGGTATGAAACTGTGCCTACCCCTGAAGTTGATAAAGTGCAAGAATCTCTTAGACATAGTTCTATGGAGTTACAAGCAATTGTCAAGGACCCTCTTCCTGAAGCTTTGCATTTAGCTGAAACTTTGATAGCTGAAATGGCAAATAAAGTTCTCATTCAGGAAAATTCAGTTGAAACCCGGAAAGGAAGGGATGTAGATGGATCAAATTCATGTGTCGGTGCTGTAATATCTGAAGTGGCAAAGAAAAACTCGAACCAGGACACTTCTTTACAGAGCCTGACTGGAAAAGATGTGCTTGTGCCCATTCCATCAAACGACGAGACTGCTGAGCGTCTTCAAACTGAGGCTAGTACTAGAATTCCATGTCGCAGCAATCAGAATGAGCCGCCTAAACTCAGCTTAATGGAACGGAATAGTACAGCACATACCTATGAGGTATGAAGCCATTTTTCATCTTCAATCCACCGGTTTCTCTCTGGTTACGTGGCAATCAAATCATTTTTACTTTAACCAAGCATCAGTTGTGCATGTAATTTCTACCCTTCATTCCTAAGAATGACCGTGTTGCCTTCCATTGTTTCAAGCTATCTAGAATATCATTATTCTAATGTAGGGAAAATGAATTTTTTCGTGGAGACATGCAGATTCATGCATGTCTCATTGGTTGTGCTTGTGGACATTGGGTATCCGTATGGAATGAAAGGAAAGTTATATTGCATTGGCATGCTACCTCTCTCTCTCTCGCTCTCTCGCTCTCGTTAAACTTCCACTGAAGATCTAGTATATAGCTGGATGGATTAGCAATTGGATTAAATTTGGTTTTTTTAATTCAATTGCAAACATGTTGGGAAACGAACGTACTATTATTTCTTCTACAAAAGTTTAGCCGGACGAAACTTGCTACGAAGTGCTTAAACTTATCATCTTAAATTGCTTTCACTTCCGAGTTATGTTTCTTTTTAAACCTTGTGGTCCTATGTTTATTTACTTGCTCGTACACAATGGCTTTAATGTTGGTATTCTTTTTTATTTTTTAGTGGGATGATTCAATTGATGACTCGCCTGAAGGAGCTGTTAATTACGCAAGTAGATTGCACTTAGATAGCCCGAAGAGAAAGGTTGTGTCCCCATTGAAGAAATATGAGGTGGCAAAGCTAGCAAAAAGGAGGAAAATGAAGAGATGGAGCTTAGAAGAGGAGGATGCATTGAGAGAGGGTGTTCAGAAGTATGTAACTGACTTCTGGAAAAAAAATCAATTATTTCAATTTGGAAAAAAATTTTAACATATGCTTTGCTTCATTTCTTTTAGCATATGCTTTTTAGCAGTCACGACTTTAGGGCTGGCATATTATTTAAATAAACAAGTGGCTTTACCGGAACGCTGTTGCTAGGGATGAAGTGACAAGCATGGTCTGTTCTCATTAGTCCCATTCCCAATTTTGGTATCCAGCTACTTATGTGGATGCCAAATTGAGAAATTTTGTAACAAAAAACCGGAAAGTGGAGAGCTTTCACATTCGTACTCATCTTGTGCAGTTAATATTTCCATGCGTAGTCTATATTCCCATGAGCCCGAAGGATCTAGTAGTAATTGCTACTTCAGATAAGCACGATAAAAGAGTGTTCTTTTATTTTTCTGTTTTGATCCTTCTTTTGGAACTTCGTTTGATTTTCTGTGTTCTTGTGGGTTTCATTGGTGAAAGGTTTGGTAAAGGGAATTGGAAGCTTATTTTGAACTCGAGGAGAGACATTTTCGCAGAAAGAACTGAGGTAAACTTTTTTTTTAGCCTTTGGAACTCTCTATTTGATTGATTCGTGTTCATTAGTTCGAGGCATGAAATTCCCAAATGTTTTTCCCAGGTTGATTTGAAGGACAAGTGGAGAAACATGACGAGATGTTGAATTTGCAAAACCGGTCTCCTGTTTAAATATTTTTGTTGATAAACACTGCTGTACCCCAAGCCTTTTCCCTTTTTCTTGGTTATGTTATACTGAAGCACACTTGAGCAGTTCAGTATTAGACTTTAGCTATAGGGTAGTTGATCCGTGAAGAAGAATGGTGTATAGTTCTCAGGTTTGATGGTTTATGACATTCGCTATAAGGGGTTCGACTTGTCGACTGAATATATAATGTAGTAGGTGAAATCATATATAATTATGCAGCCACTTTTTTCTATTCACTACTTGTTTATAATTGGATGAAGGCCTGTTTGGAAATAGCTGATCAGCTATATTTTGACAAATTGAGAGGTGAAAAACAAATGATATTTGATGAGGAAAATGTATCTATTTCATCATGCCCGATATGTACATTTGCTTGAGCTTTTA
>JANZLD010000236.1:9832848-9846861 GCA_026413575.1 Erythroxylum carthagenense
CATATATCGCTATCATTCATCTCATCTTCCAATTATCCTTCACATTACATCTTACATATGTATATTCACCATTGATTCAACTTATAGATGTATAATCATCATAAAATTCTGATCTTAATCCTACTAACACATTCTTATGGAGGATCATAACTCTTGTCATATTAATCAAACAACCACTTAGGTTCCAATTTCATATTCTTAAGATCATAGCAATTTCTGTTTTCCTTACATTCTACTTGTACACTTTAATCTCATCATTTCTACTTGTCTCCCTACTTTCCTCAAACAATCCATGCTAATATATTCACATATATATCAATTTAAGTACATATCCACAACAAAATTTCGTCACCATATTCATTAATATAATCATAAATAATGAATCTATGTCAATCATATCGGACTACGTAATATTTCTTATTTCTAAATGTCCACAAACTTTCATTTTCTCACATTCTGCCAGATCATCATTCTCTTATTACTATTTCTATCAGGTCAAGCTCTTAACAATTTTTCATGTGTGTACCTCATACATATGCGTCTTGACTAAAGATCAGTTGCTGTTGCATGCTAAGACATGTCAAAACACATGTAACTTGATATATATTTCCAAAAATGCCCATGTAAGATCCTAATTCTAAGCTCTAATACCATAACTGTTGGACCCCGTTTCTAGAGTCCAACTCAGACGACATAAAAACGTGAGCTTATTTCAATGAAATCCTTAACCATCATTGATTTCTCTTCTTGCTCTGATATCATAACTATTGGGCATCATTTCCGGAACCCAACTCTTGTGAAAACATAAACCGTGCACTTGCTCTTGTTACCATGCATGGTTATTCCCATTTAACCCTCATTAGTCATCCTCGGTTCATCTTCATTCTCTGATACTGTAGTGTCGGGCCCTATCTTCCTAATCTTTCTTATGCTAAATAAAATATTCTATGCTTAACTTCCATCCAGATACTGAACATCTTAGAGGCTAGGTTAAAGTTCTATTCCTTCAGATCATTTGATAGCTCTATGACTCTAGTTTATTTAGAGACAAGAGTCATCTCATTTGGAGGTCAGATAACAAGGTTATGGCCAAAAAAATCAAACTAGTTCTGTCTTTAATTATATTGAACCTGTTTCAGGACAAAAGGCATATCTTGCTTTAGGAATATCAAATCAGGGTCATTCTTAGAAGGTTCGAAAGAAGAATTCAAGGTTTACAACTTTTATGAAGACTTTGAAGATAGATTCTATCATCTGAAGGGTCAAAAATGGACCAGATGATGGTATAAGACGAATAGTGTATAGAAGAAGACGTCTCGATCACATAAGCAAAAAGCTGACGAAACAAAAGGCAGACGAAGCAAGAAGCAGACGAATTGAAAAGGGTAGACGAAGCATAAAGCAAACGAAGCAAAAAGCAGACAAAATAGAAAGTAGACAAAGCAGAAAGCAGATGAAGTGAAAAGGCAGATGAAACAAAAAGGCAACTTAAGACGAGCAAAGTCCACTAAGATAATGCAACTTTTAAGATAAAGCGGAGTCAACTTAAGACGAAGCAAAGTCAGCTTAAGACGATGCAAATCTTAAGACGAAATGTCTTTACAGATGATACAACTCTATAGATGATATGACGTCATCACAGATGATACGTCTTTACAGACGATACATCTTTACAGACGAAATGATATCATCACAGATAATGTGACGTCATCACAGAGGATACGTCTTTATAGACGATACATCTTTACAGATGATACATCTTTACAGATGATACATCTTTATTCTCCTAAGCATTTACCCTTTCTAAAGACCATAACTTTCAATCCAGAGGTCCAAAAATTCCATACTATATGCTGTTAAAAAGCTAAAAGAAAGGCCTATAACTTTCTAGAAGACAACTTGGTCTAATTTAGCCTAGTTCAGTCCATATTTTCCCCTGAAGTCATAATACAAATTTACCCTATGGAAGGCTTGTAATTTTGCATTTCACAAACTTGGAATGTCCTGAGCTTAACCATTCAGTTGCCAATTTGACTTTATTAAACTCTCAAAACTTAACTCATTTGCCTCATCACATCCCACTACATCTGATCAATCATAATTTCTGTCTTTCCTTCCCTTCAATATCACTTAGGCATATATATATATATATATATATATATATATGTATCAACAATTCATGATCCACAATCATCAACTCAAGATGATAACTTCTTCACGTATATCAAATTTGAACCTACTTCATCCATACATCATTCATATTTCATTTACAGTAAAATAATAAAGTTTTATAGGTCTTTAATTGCATTCTAAGCCACATTACATCACTGTCTCAAAAACTCAAATTACAAAAGGTTCTTGAACAAAAAACTTATTGCTTTCTCAAAACCAACTCAAATACAATTTAAGCAAATTTGGAGAATTTCCCTTAGGCTCTTGATTACTTAATCTCTTAGCTATCACATGAAGATGGGGTAAAAAAGAGGGGTGAGCTTGAAAGCTCATGGGTAATAATTTTATAACAAGAATAAACAAAACTTTTGAGAACATTTTACTTGTCATGGTAAACTTTCAATAAGCTCATAAAACACATGTTTCTTAGACTTTCATCCAAAAATCCACAAGTTACAAAACATGAATGCATCAAACTTGTTAACATAACTTAAACACATAAGCACATCAAAATGGTTTGGGTAGATTCATAAACATGACGCACTGCACATTTTCACATAATGGTCATGTGTAGTCGTAAACTTGAGGGAGTGCATGAAGGAGCTCCGTGCCACTAACGGGTAGGCGGGAGAAGCCTATAACTTGGTCAATGTGCACGTGACATTCTTGAGGGACTACCACAAACCCACACAACACATATTTCATAAACATGGTAAACTTGTTGCCTAAAATGGCACTTCTTGAAAACTTGCTTTTCATATACTTGAGATATTTTAAAAGCCATTCTTGAAAACATGATTTCATAAACATATATCTCTTCAAAGAGAAATCCCTTTTCAAAGTTTTTATTTCATCAACCATCAACACAATTCATATACAGCCATGTAGCACATTCTTACTACATTAAAAAAAAACAATAAATGCACATGAATAAAGTAGTTGAAAATCCTTTATTGTCATTTCTTGAAAAAAAACTTTAAAGGCTTATTGCTTAATTATAAAAGTGAAACCCACCTTGAATTTCCTTACTTATCACTTGTTGAAATGTGCCTCTCCTCTTTGCAAACAACCTGAGGTACTAAAGGTTCTTTCCTGCAGTATCTTTAATGTGTACTCCATGAGATGATCTAACTAAATTAGGTCTCTTTGATCCCCTTAGCTCTTCATCAAATAAAGAGATCTTTGGCTCAAATGGAAACTCTTCTCTTCCTCTACCTTTCTCCTTTCTTGAATAACCTCAAAATCTCTCTTGAAAGCTAAGGAAATTGAAACCCTAGCTTGTTTTCTCTTCTTTCTCTCTTTCATTTTTTCGTGCTTCTCTCTCTTCTCTCTTTTTCTCATCCACACATCTAGCTTCTTCCAGAATCCCCCAATTCATGTTTTCTCCTTCTCTTAAATGTAAGACCACATTTTGGTCTTGTCCTTCCAAAAATACCCCTCCTCTCCTTTGGTCTTCCCATTTTTCCCCTTCTTTCATTTTCCTCCTAACTCCTTTAATCTTCTTAAACACCATATTAACTCTAACTTAATTCAAACCTTTCCTTATATGACTTATGTTCTTTATCCTTAAGTGTCTTGCCAAAAACACTCTTGAACATTCTTATAACTTTAACACTTTAATTCAATCAACCTATATGATATAATCTTTCTAACCTCAACATAATAATTAACTCCACAAACTTTCATAAAGACCTTATAATTAACGTAAATCATACTTATTCATCAAAAAAAATTTGGGGGGCCAACAAAAGTGCTTTTGAATTTTACAGCCAAACACTCATTTTTCTTAAAAACAACTTTTGCAGTGAAAAAAGTGCTTATTCACCCTCCAAAAGCTGAAACAAAGAGGCAGACGAATATGCACTGCCTAGCAATTAACCCCAATCCTATGCAGGAGAGTCTGACATTAATCGCTAAACTATGCCTTTGAGAAAATTTCACCATTACACCTTTCAAACTGCTTATTAGACAATACTAAATTTCTTAAAGCGGTTGCTTTGAGCCTCATGAATTAAGGCTAGTAAAAAAATGAAAAATCTAAGTAATGCAAATTGAATCAACTAATATAAGCATTAAACAATTCCTTTAATTTAGGAGCTTAAAATCATTAAGGACGACATCAACAATAAGAAGAGTAAAAGTGACTTATAATAGGTTATTATGCCAGAAAAAGAAAGATAAGGCTAAATTTGGTTTTCTAGGGATAAAAAGTAAGGTAGACTTATTTAGGTCAAAAATAGTTATCCTAAGTACCCTTATCATCTTTATACACAAATTCATAAAAAATGTGGTTTCAACATATATTCAAAAGTAAGTTCTAGCATAAACAAGATATGTTTGATAACACACAACAAAAATATATGTATGAGCACAATTTTGATAAATGTTCTTAGGCTCAAAGCTCACGTAGTGTCAAAATGTATCAAGTCTTGCGCATTTTTATTTAACAAAACTAATGAAATATTTAAAACAATTTAATGAAAAACACTAATCATGTTTGTTTCTCTCATGCATTATTTATTAAACCAAAACTGTATCCCAACTTAAGGATTATTTATAATAAAAAAAATTAGAAAAGTATAAGGCTATCATGACGAATAATCAATATATGAATCATAATATTATGAGTCCAATAAAAAATTACATAGTTCATCATAATATAAACACTCACTCCCCTACACCTAAATCATACATTGTACCCAATGTATGCACAAGATGATCACATGCCACAAAATAATAAAAAGAAAAGCGTAAAGTAGAAGACTAGTGAGCACTTGAAAAGAGATGTACTATGGTGTCGGTGAACATAGTAAAGCATGTGATGCACTATGTACTAGTTGCTAAAAAAAACAAAAGAAATTAAGGTTTTACTTTTTTATAAATAATAATTTTTAAGTTTTAATTTTAAAGATTTTTAATTTTTAAAAAATTAACATTTGTTTTTATTATTTTATTTATTTTAAAATTTTACAAATTACTTTAAAACCAAATAAACTACTGATATATATAAGGTGTGATCATGCCTTATGAATGTTAGTATTCTGGAATTTTAGGGGTTCCATTCTAGAAAGCTAAATTGCATAAGGTGATCTCATCTTATGAGATTTAGTATTATGGATTTTTAAGGTTAGAAAGTTAAATCGCATAAGGCGTGATCTCACTTGATGAGATTTAGTATTATGAAATTTTGAGTCTCTAATCTTGACAACTAAATTACATAAGGCATGATCACGCTTTATGAAATTTAGTATTATAGACTTTTAATACTAATTTCCCACTTAAGCCAATAAACAAATTTATTAAAAACAAACCAATGAAAACTATATATAGCTAAAACAAAATTAACAAAAACTATCATATTTTAGATTGCCTCCTAAAAATCGCAATTATTTAATGTTATTATGTTTACACTTTCAACTTCCTTTTGTTGTTCTCTTATTGTTCTTCAACTTCCTTTTATTTGTGCATAGTTTTTTTTTGTATATTTTGGAACATTCTTGATGGCTTCTAAAAGTGGTATATAGATTTCCACCTTTTTGAAGGTTTCTAGGATCTCTCTTTTATGTTCCTCTTCTTTTGATCTAGCCAACCTACTAAGAAAAGGAGGTACACATGCATTAATTGATATTGATGAAGATAAATCATCTTTTACCTTTATTGATTCTTGAGTTGGATGTTTGTCTTTCTTTTCTCCTTCATCATGCTCTTCTACCTCCACTAATAAGGAAGATCTAGCTTAAATATCCTTACCACAAAGTCATTGCACTTACATTCTCCTTAAGATTCACCACTGTTTAGGAAGGTAATTTTCATGATGCTTGTGCTTCTAATTTACTAACAGAGGTGGCTAATTGAGTGATATGATTTCCTAAGTTTTGAATGCTTGCTCTTATTTCCTGTTGACATTGTTAAGTATTGGTAGAGAGTGCCTTAACAATTTCATCTAAAGACATACTTAATTTGAAGATTGAGATTGAGCATATATAGGGGCTTAAGGTTATCTGCTTAAATTGTGAGGTTAATATATTTGTTTCCCTCCTTGATTTCCATAGCTAAAGTTTGGATGATCCCTTCATCCTAGATTATAATGACCATAATAAGGGTCATATTTTCATTGAGGTCGACCATGAAATTCCCCTATAGTGTTAGCTTCTTGAAGTGAGTCTTGTTGTAATGTAGGACATATATTCGTAGGATGTTTAAAAAATGAGTATATTTTGCACACTCGTGTCAATTGCAATTGTTCTACAGCCATTTGACAAACTAGAGCATCTACATCTGAGTTCGCGTTACTTACTTCATTCACACGCTTAACAGCTCCATCCATCTTTATCCCACACTGTCGAGAATTTTTGGCCACATTTGATATCAATTGTCTAGCTTCTTCATATGTTCTATTTACCAAAGCTCCTCCACTAGCTATATCAACCATATTCCGATCTATTGGAAATAGTCCTTCATAAAACTACTGAATCAAAAGTTGATAAGGAATTTGATGGCTTGGGCAGCTGTCATATAACTCCTTAAACTATAACTGCTTAAACCTTTCTCAATATTCATATAAAATTTCTCTAGTGAATTGTCTTCTCTCACATATCTCCTTTCTGATATTGGTTGCTCGTGATATAGGGAAGAATTTCTCTAGAAACAATATTTTCATCTCATTCCATGTTGTCACAGAGTTAGAGGGAGATAATATAATCAATCATTTGCCTTATCTTTCAATGAGAATGGAAAGACTCTAAGATTAAAATATTCTTTTGTCATCTCTTATGACTTTATTCTAGAGTAGTCAACATGAAATTCCTTTATTTGGGAGTACATGAATCAAACCACATTTCACTTACAAGATCAAGAAAAATCAGGAGTAAGTGAATCAAACCAAATTTTAATTTGAAATCTACCTCAACATTTGAAAATTGTATGTATAGGGGTTGTTGATTCAAATTTCGTGCTGCTAACTCCATCAACGTTCAAGTATTAGGATTTACCATCTTTTCATCCACTCCTTGAAAAACTTCACCAACTGTTAAATATATTTCAACTTTCACTTTTGAAGGTGAATGACCACTTCTTTCCTTAAATGATGTGCTATCTTCTCAATTTCTGAATTATGTTGCAATTCATTTGTCTGAGAAGAACAAATTATACAAGACAAAAGTTTAGCAGTAAATTGTAAAATGATACTAACAAAGATGTCAAATTTTAATGGGATTGTCAAAGCCCTCAAAATTAATTTTGATTTTCTAATTTCTTATAGTAATCGTGGAACCAGGTCGAATCCTTATAGAACTAAACACTAGTTTCTTAATTTCAATTAATAAAATAAAGTAGGGGGCTTTTGATTAATTAACTAATTAACTAAAATTAACAAGAAATCAAAATAAATCAACTGAATATAAAAGGGAGAAATTCAAGAATATTTAACTCCGATTCAAGGGAATGATCTCATCTAATTTTAACATTGATCATTGGTTTAAAAAATAATTGTCATAATTCAAATAGTTAGTATGAAAAATATTAGGATAGCCATATTAAATCTCAAAATTTTCTAAATTAATTGATTCAAACCCAACATTCAAACCAAAACTTACCATCAATTGACTGTATATGATAACATTCAATATGCTAAACTCTAAATTTAATAATTAAGATAAGTGCAACTATTTAACTTAGTTTTCTTGTTTATAATAGTTACAAATTCATAAATAATCTATATGCTACTTATACCAATCCTTCATAATAATTATGAATCACTGAGTTTAGGGATAATTATTAAATGATCAACATCAAATTAATTTGTCATATCAATCAATATTAACTATTCATAAAGTTAAGAATATCAAAAAAGAAATACTTGAATTAAAACATGAAAATAAGCTTAGAATAAAACCTCATAAGGTTACAACTAGAGTTTTGAATATCTTTGAATCAGAATATTTGAGTTTAGCTACATATGACTTTTGTTCCAATACCAAAGATAGAAGAAAGATGAAAGATTGAGAGAAAAGTCAAAAGAAACAAAAAGAAGAAGGATGGAGAGGTGAAAGACATCTTTCCTATAGTTTTTCTACTCTAAACTTACTCTAGTTCTATCTTGCAAAGATTCTTATATAAAAACAAATCCAAAACCCTATTAAAGTTTCCTAATTGAGTTTCAACTCTTCAAGTGAATCTGACATTAGGCGTGATTTCACCTTATCCAGTATAGTAATCTATCGGCTTTGTTTTTAATTTTACCAATAATGTTCTAATATGATGCAATTTTCACTTCTCATCTCTTAAAATAAAACAAACATTAATTTTCTTAGTTCAACGTCAAAATATATCCAAAACAGAAGAGATAATTATAATTAATATATCAAAATAATATCTTACCAAATGGTAAACTAATACCCTTAACAATAATACTAAAAAAAAACTGATAGCTTCATCAAAGTGACTAGGTAAGAGAATAAGCTAATACTTTTTAAATTCGTAAACCTTTTCCCTCTCTCTCTATATATATAAAAGAAAAGAAAAGGTGTTGTATGTTCAATTTTTAACTTTTATTTGTGTAGTTTAAAACTCATAAATTAGATATTATTTTGTGATATCCAAAGATTTTCAGGTTTAAAACTCCTGTAGTCAAATAACGAGCCTTGTTTCTATACTTTAACAATGTGATTTAATGATCTCCGGAGGTTGAAAGCATCTTGAAGTTAAAAGACCCTTGAAGACACTGTGTAGCAATTTATATTAAAGAGCTACTTGGTTTCATTTTTATTTTTATTATATATTTTTATTTTTATGTTTATTTTAATTTTTTTAACGAAACGAAAATCTCTTTAGTTGTTAACGTTACTATAGATATATTTTTATTATTGATAATAAATAAATATTATATAAATTTGAAGATAAATTAATTTTATGGATTAATAAGTGAATAATTTTATTTTAATCTCTTATATATTATGTTTTAATAAATATTAGTAAAAATTTTATTATATTTTATAAAAAATAAATTAATAAGTAAATTTTATTTTAAATTGACTCCACTCTTTATTTGCTCTGACTCCAATAATTGTTCGTATTTGTTGATAACCTGTCTTCTTACATGTAGGAACTAAAGCAGTATCCCACTTTGCTAGTGGAAGTTTGTGCTGTTGCTGTTGACTCATTTGAGGGAAGAACATATTTTAGGTTCATCTGAGGTAAGGGAACTGGATGGAAATCCAAGAGTTTTTTTTTTTCTGTTTGTTGATGAATGGGTTTTGGAGTGAAATGCATATTCTAGTTATCCATGCTTCTCTAGAGTTCACATTTGTTTAGTCTACTGGTTATTCAAAGTTCAAATATTTTAAAAGATAACATATAAGGATAAGGCAGTGGATAAATTCTTCTGCATGAGTACCAACTATAGGAGATTTCTTCTTTATTCATACTTCTATTTATTTAATTTTCTTTAACATTTGAACTCTATTTCATATTGAACTTCAATCGGGATAAACTCTTCTTCCAAGCTCGACCCTTTCTCGGAGCAATCATCTACGGGTCATATTGAGGTTGCACAAGAGCCACCATACTAGTCATCGATGCTACCTTCTCAATGGCCATAGCAACCGCTCCACTGTCTTAATGCACATTACCAGTGTCATCCCCCTGGTGAACATGGTCTGGGCAAGCATTGACCAAATGTCCAAATTTCCCATACTAAAAGCAGATGGCAGGCAAGCCTTCATACTCCACCTGGATAAGCCCTCCATGCACCATAATTTGTGACATTAAAGGCTTGCTAAGATCAAGTTCAATAGCTATGCGAGCATATTTGCGTCTCGAAGCATTCTCAGTCGAATAATCTATCTTAATGACTTTGAAGATTGCTTTCAAAGTAGAAGAGGGATAGTACTTCACATACAAACTCTATACACTCCTATTTTTATGAAATAATTGTGTATCCCTCCATCAAAAGTTGCTGATCCAAGACTTGGACCAGCAAAACCTTCTGAGGAAGGGATGTCTACCTTGAACTCATATCAACACGTTCAAGTGAGAGGGCCAGATGGGAGGAACAGATGGGAGGGAGAGAGGCGAGGTATTGAAATGTTATTTTTATACTACGTGTAAGAGAGGGCCAGCTAGGTTGTTGATGAGAATGAGATGATGGACGACGATGAAGATGAGGAGCATGTCGGTGATGACGTGATGGAGGCAACCGAGGAGGATGTTGAGTCCAACTTTCCTCACGCCTGGATAGGATGCAACTCTGCTGAATTCGGTCAACTATATGCCTCCGCTCCCACTCGTTACAACAATTAATGTGAGTGTTACCTGTATCCTTGGGGGAGCATACGGCCTCTGGGATTGCTCGGCGTTTAGGTATTGTTTGCATTTATATTATCAATTCATTACCAGCAACAGCAGTGTCTTCGATTTTAACTTGTTCATATACATACATTTGTGTTTCTTGATAACTTGCATCCTTTCTTGAACCACGGCGATACCCGGTAAGATTTGTATATCCCGATTGCATATAACTGTCGTTATCAGGTTTCTGTTTGCTTCTGGTCAAGGTTCTGGTGGTTTTTCACTGGCGGCTTAAGGTAATCTTGTTGTTGGAAATAAATTAAAATTTTTGGAGTTGTTTAAATTCCTTTAGAATAGGTCTTAGATTATCTTAGAATAAGTCTTAGATTATATCTAATGTTATCTTATAAACTAGATTTGGTGGTTGAAAATTTTATTTTAGTTGTTTGAATTTTGTCTATATAAGGCAACCAAGTTTAATAATAAAATTATGGGAGTGTTACATATTGTTTAAACTTTCTCTTATCCCATCTCTTCATCTTCTCTTCTTTTCTTCAAAATTCCAACATGGTATCAGAGCCTTAGATTCTTGAGAGACCTGAGTGATTAAGTGAGAAAGCAAGAAAATGAAAAAAAAGGTGGAAAAAGCTTATCTAGCAAAGGTTCCATTATCAAAGAAGAAAGGAATATTCTCCAATATAGACGCATCATAGAGAGAAGTTCTCTATAGAATTAGTTGAGAGAAAGTGCTCAACAATGTCAAGATGATGAGAAAATGCATCATACAGTGAAGAGAAGGTGCTTCACAAATTAAAAAAAAATTAGAGAGAAGTGCTCTATGAAGATAAGTAATGAGAGAAGTACTCATGTTGAAGAATAGGGAGAAGTGCTCTATTGAGAAGTTTGGAGAGACGTGCTCCAATGATTGTAGGTTGGTGAGAAGGGCATCAACAAGATGATGAGAAGTGCATCAATGAGAAATTGGTGAAGAGAAATGCTTCACATAATCATTGCAGATTGATGAGAAGTGCATCAATAGGTGAAAAGAAGTGCTTCACATAATATTCTGAAAATGGGGAGAAGTGCTCCATTCAAAAAAATTTGAATTAAGAGGAAATGTTGGAAATAAATTCAAATTTTTAGAGTTATTTAAATTCCTTTAGAATAGGTCTTAGATTATCTTAGAATAAGTCTTAAATTATATCTAATGTTATCTTATAAACTATATTTGGTGGTTGAAAATTATATTTTAGTTGTTTGAATTTTGCCTATATAAGGCAACCAAGTTTAATAATAAAATTATGGGAGTGTTACATATTGTCTAAACTTTCTCTTATCCCATCTCTTCATCTTCTCTTCTTTTCTTCAAAATTCACACTTGTGTTGTTCTGTTTTCTTTTCCTTTCTGTGGTTTTCTAAACATAGAGCGTTATTCTTGCATGGGAAGAGTTTTCCCTGTGAATTTTTTCTTTTTAGCTGGGAGAGCTTTTTTTCTTTTGTATTGGGGAAAGACCATCTCATAGAACGCGTTCATGTAGTTCCCTGTAACGAACACAGTATTGTCTTCATCAATGTAGTTGTTTTGTGCCACTATTGTCTCTTCCCTTCCAGGGTTGTTTCATCGAGACTTGAGTGTCGCCTCTTGCAGCTTTTCTGTTTTTGTTTTGTGTAACAATTCGTACCAAAGTCAGAGTCGATGCTTGACGATTGTGGCTTGTAAAAAACAAAAAAGCTTGTCTGTTAGCTGTGTGTCTTTTGGCTTTAGCATAAGTAACCTTTTCCGCCAACGATAAGTGTATATCTCACGGTAGTCGAAGTTCAGAGCTGAAGATATTATCGCCATCGCTGGTGACGGAGCATAAGACATCGAAGTGCAAACGATTCTGACACAGCACAGACTACAGAGGGACAAATCTGTGCATCGAGCATCCTGACACTGGGTAAAAGCAGCTGTGAGTACCGTTTCTTGATTATGCACAAATCTATGTATCGAGCATCCTGACATTAGGTAAGAGCAGTTGCAAGTACCGTTTCTTGATTTTGCAATCTCTATTAGTGCACCATCCGTTATTTACGATTTCTTTTCAGTTATTATTATTATTATTATTCGTATTACTATTGTTATTTTTATATTTATCATTATTATTATTTATTATTTATTATTGTTGATATTTTTTAACTTTTAGTTTATATATTTTTATTAAAATTTAATTAAATTGGTATTTGCATTTTTATTGGATTTTACTTTATTATTATTATTATTATTATTATTATTATTATTATTATTATTCCCCGTTACTTATATTTTCATTTCTTTTCTGTTTTTACTTAATTGTTTCTGTCACCTGCACCATTTGTATATTGTCTCATTTGCATGTGGGTCCATTGGAAACAGCCTCTCTATTATGTAGGGGTAAGGCTGCGTATTATCGGACCTCTTCAGATCCTGCTTTATTGCGGGATTTCGGACTGGGTGATGATGATGATGAAATTAATATTTATTCGTTAATGGATTTTAAAAAAATTTAATATAAAATATATTTATTAAATAATTATGAAATTAAAAATATTTTATTTTAAAATTTTAAAGCAATTATAAAGTTTGAAATAAATTAAATAATATTAATTATAATTTTATAAATAATTAAAATTAAATATTTAATTTATAATAAATCAGATTATGGCAAGAAAGCAAAAAATATATTTATAGTTTACGTAGGTTATGAAAAATAGAAGAAATCAAAACTGTAATTAAAAATTAAAAACTCAAACCAATAGTTTTTTAAACTAAATTTAACTATAAAAATAGATAGACAAATATCATGTTAATATTTGTTCGAGTAGAACGGAGTTTGAATAAAAGAAGGAATATGACATATAGAAAATATATATACATATTAAATTATGATGATGATAATGATATAGTACTATTATATTGAATTTGGTACCAAATTAGATTAAGATATGATACTGTACTGGTATCGATTAATATTGAGTACCATTTCGGATAATTTTTAAAATTTATAAAATAGTCCTTGAATTTTTAAAAATTGCAAAATAATCTATTAATATATACTGTATATTTTGTAATTTTATATTAACCATGTCTCCAAAAATCATAATAAAATTTTAAAATAACAATAATTTATTTATTTTTATTAATAATAATTTTCACATATTTCACATATAAATAATAATCACAATTAATATGAAAGAATCAGTTAATATTCGTAAAATATATAATTAAAAGCAATACAAAATATTTAAAATATTACAATTTCATCATATAATAAATAATAATTACATCAAAACATCAAATAAAAATAATAAAGATTCTTGACTCTCTAACTATTACAATTTACAACAAGAATTCTTAATGAGGAAACAACTAACTAGAATTGGAACCTGAAATAAAAATATATTATTTAATTTACTATCAATTAAATATATAATTTTTAATTATTTAATATAATAATTATTAATAAGAATTTAAATAATTTAATTTAATATTATAATTAATTAAAATTAATTATTGCTAAAAATTATAACTAATTT
>JANZLD010000236.1:9888985-9901157 GCA_026413575.1 Erythroxylum carthagenense
ATTATTGTTATTATTAATTTTATAATTATTATTCTTATTATTATTAATTTTATTATTTTAATTAATTATTATTATTATTATTATCTTATTATTGTTATTAATTTATTATTATTATTAATTTATTATTATTATTATTATTATAACGATAAAAGAGTCTTCAAAAAATAACCATATTCTTGGAATAGCTAAAGATACCCTTTGATGATCTTTAGCTATTCCTAAAAGTTGAGGAATACCTAATCTTAGGAATAGGTATTTTGATATTTTTGTCTAACCAAACAAAAAGGAATAGGAAAGTTTTAGGAATAGACCAGGAATAGAATTCCTATTCTTGTGAACCAAACATGCCATTAGTTCTTACTGCAACTCTATCCAAGACATTCAACCTCTCATAGTGATTGCCTACTAAGTCCAGTGATATCATATTTCTTTAGTTTTTATCTTTTCATCTCATTAAAGGGATTTTATTGTCAATCACATTTAATGGGTTTTATATTCACTGCGAATAAATAATTTGAATAGATTTATCATTTATCTAATTTTGAGATAAAATCTCAATTTTATCATTCAATTCAAGCGTTTATTTTTGTTTTTCTTTATAGAAGTTAGGCATTTATCCACCGGCACAGCCCAGGTAAGCTTGTCGGTTAGCTGACCTTGGAAGATTTTAATGGGTCCTAGATGTGTAGTTCCCATTGCCATGATTTTTGATCACATTTACCGTCTACAGATTATGACTGTTGAATATGCCTAAAGCCTTCTTTTTTTTTTTGGGTATAAATAGGGGAACGCATGCATGGCCTGGCCATCTCAACTGATCATTCATCACTATCTATCCTTCCCTTGTAATAGCAATGGAGAACAGCACCGCCATAATCTTTTCCCATTTCCTAGCTCCAGAACATGGAACCTCTATGACCTGCTTAACACCCATTCTTATCATGATCATCTTGGTGAGTTTCCAAGCACTGAATGTGCGATGCACTGACAAGTCCAACAGACATCAACTTCAACTCCCTCCTGGTCCTAAACCATGGCCTGTTATCGGATGCCTTCCTCAGATGTTAAGAAATAGGCCAACTTTTGCATGGATACACCAACTCATGAAGGACATGAACACTGAAATTGCATGTATCCGTCTAGGCAACGTTCATGTGATTCCTGTCACTTGTCCTAATATCGCTCGTGAATTCTTGAAATCCCAAGATGAAGCTTTCTCTTCAAGACCAGATTTCATGTCAAACAAACTCGTTTCGAAACGGTATTTGACAACGGCTTTATCGCCTTCAGGTGATCAATGGAAGAAAATGAAGAAAATCCTTGTTACAAGTTTTCTTTCGCCTGCAAAACATCAATTGTTTTATGGGAAAAGACTTGAAGAAGCCGATAATCTTGTTTCTTACTTGTATAGTCAATGCAAGAACAACCCTGAAAAAGGTGGCCTCGTAAATGTCAGACTCGCTACACAACACTATTGTGGGAATGTGATCAGAAAAATTGTATTCAACAGGAGGAATTTCGGGAAGGGAATGAAGGATGGTGGACCTGGCATAGAAGAAAAAGAGCATATTGATGCAATTTTCACCATCCTTTCTTATCTCTTCTCGTTTTGCATCTCTGATTATATGCCATCCTTAATAGGGCTCGATTTGGAAGGTCATGAGAAGGTTTTGAAGGAGAATACTGACATTGTAAACAAATATCATGATCCTATAATTGAAGAAAGGATTCAACAATGGAGGAATGGCATGAAAGACCAAGAGGAGGACTTGCTTGATATACTCATTGCATTGAAGGACGATAATGGCAACCCTTTGTTGTCAATAGAAGAAATAAAAGCTCAAATTACGGTAAGCTTTTTAGCTCTCTATTCCCGCTCTCTCTCTCTCTATATATATGTTACTGCGTCTTGTTGGATTCGGGGGGACAAGGGCATAATTTGCCACGTAAAATTTGTATATTATTAAACAGTTTTTAGAAAACAAACTTCTAAAACCATAATTTTGTCACCTGACTAAAATTATATTATAGTTCTATAAAAGAATATATAATTTAGTTTTATATATAATGACAATCCTAAAATTAACAATTCTCTTATTTAATTATTAAAAATTTCAATTAAATTTTGTCAAAGTTGTAGTATCATTTATTTAGTTAATTAAGTAATTGATCATTTTTTGATCACTTTTTTTAAAAATAATTTATTAAGAAGTAAAAATTAAAATTAAAATTTAAACTTTATATTCTATATTTAAGAGCTCAATTAATATTTATATATTTTTAAAAATATTATAAAATAATCAAAATTTAGTATTTATATGTTATTTAGTTCCATATAGGTGTGCACTTCACTAAACTTTATTTTATTTTATTTTTATCTATGAAAAAACTGCAAAAGCTTAATACATCATCACATAAAAATAAAATAAACACTATTCGTACGCATCCTCTACGCCAACAAGCTTGTGCAATTCTTTTAAATCAAAGAAAAAATTCATTTATCCAGTTATGATTTTCCATAAATTAAAAAAAGTCATTCACCTAAAGTTATTGCAAAATAAAAATATTAGTTTGCCTTAAATTTAATTGAAAATATTCTGTAACAGTTTATGTACCATTATTCTTTCATCATAATTGCTTAAACAAATATCTTATGTAAATTTGGTAATGTTACGAAAAGTATGACACTCATAATCGACAATTGTTAATTGGTCCAGGAAATAATGGTGGCGACGGTGGATAATCCATCAAACGCTGCAGAATGGGCGATTGCAGAGATGATAAATCAACCGGAGATAATGAAGAAGGCAGTAGAAGAGCTTGACAGAGTGGTAGGAAGAGAACGACTGGTTCAAGAATTAGATTTTGCAAAGCTCCAATACATCAAGGCGTGTGCTAGAGAAGCCTTTAGGCTCCATCCATTGGAACCATTTAATATTCCTCATGTGTCTACAGTGGATACAACAGTTGCCAACTACTTCATTCCCAAGGGTAGCCACGTTTTGTTGAGCCGAATGGGGCTTGGACGCAACCCAAAAGTATGGGACGAACCATACAAATACAAGCCAGAACGTCACCTGAGTAATGGTGATGATGTGGTGCTCATTGAACCTGAGTTGCGATTCATATCATTCAGCACGGGAAGGAGAGGGTGCATAGGAGTTAATCTTGGCACCTCCATGACTATTATGCTCTTTGCAAGGCTTCTTCAAGGGTTTAGTTGGAGTGCACCTCCTAGCAAGTCAACCATTGATCTTAATGAGTCCAAAACTGGGCTCGCACTTGCTCAGCCACTTGTTGCACTCGTAAAGCCTCGCTTACCACAAGCTTTGTACCGAGAATTGACAAGTTGCGTTAATTATTTGTAGACATGAATTAAATGCAGACCACTTAATAATATAGGTCAATAAATTAATCAATAAGAGAATTGATATTCTCACTTTATATTTTTAGGCACTCTGGAGTTTGAATTGTCTGCCCCATTTAGTAGTATCTATTAAGATATTTAGTATATCTCAATTATTTAACTTTGGCATTTTTGATTATTGGATCTTCAAGATAATGTTTAAAACTTCAAATCAAGATATGGTGTAAATAAGTAACACTCCTTATTTGACTTAAATTCTAAGGTAAGACTTGAAGTGAGATAGAAGTCTATCTTCACTGGGGGTGTACCAAAAATCAAGTTGGTTTTCATTGAAGGATTTTTGGAAGGTTGCTGTATTGTGGTTGCGTGAGTTGTAAATGTGACCTTCTATTTGTACAACACTGTGATTTAATTGGTTTTTGGGGATATAAGATAAAGGCAAGCAAGTTTTCTTATGTGTTGGAAAAAGGGATTTTGCTGGGAGTATAGTACATGTCTTTATTTGATGGCAATGGGGTATCCACAGGTGTTGCATTAATTTAGTATGGAGTTAACTGAAGTGTCGAATAGACATATGCAGTAAATATGTTCAGGATGTTTTCAATTGGAAACTTCAATGAGGAGGTAGGAAGTGTTCTGATGTCCAACCCCAAACGTTAAACTCAACATGCTCAATCTTCCACTCTTCTTGTATGTCCCTCTTGTGATTCGCAGACTACTTCCCATATACCTGAACACAGTGACTCTTATCTAGACGTTATGTGCAATGTTGACACCATCCACATACTTGTAATCTTATGTTAAGATATATGCTGATTGATTACTATAAGAACTCTATCTTATGAAGACTTTTTGAGCATCTCGTGATTAAGGGGGCTGAAGTGTCTATTGCCTTGAGTGTGCTTATTGGTTGGGTTGTCGATGGAGATTCTGGTGTCATTTTGGTGCTGCCTTTTGGTTTTATGAAGTGTGGTTTGAGTGGCTCCCTTTGAAGATTCAAAAGTAAGGCACAAAATCCCAATAGCTGACTACGACAATTTACTTAGTGAACGACTTTCAGATCTAACTTAGAAGGAGCTGAATTTATCGAGACATTGTTCCTTCTTATCTCAAGTGTTTTTATTTTTGTTTCTAGATAATTTTAATCACTTGAGTTATTTATTTATTATTCTTTTGTTAAAAGATTGATTGTGAAAATCTTCTGTTGAGGTTAGTATGAGGTGGTCGTACTATTGAGTATGAAATTATTTCACAGGAAGTGATGTTGAGAGATAGTGTCAAGGGTTAAGTGGTGTCGACTTAGTAAAGTTTGGGTAAATCTATTGTACTTCGGTGAAATTATTAAGCTGGGTGAAGGCCCCGTAAATATAGACAAGGTGTGTCGAACTGCATTACTAAATTTTTGGTGTTTTTTAATTTCATTTTTGATTGCTTTTGCTTTTATTTGTGCTAGAGACATCCACAAAAAAATTGGAAAGTTTGCGAAACAATTACCCCCTCGATTTTTCAGTATCATTTTAACATTGACCCAAATTTTATATTATAGTTTTTCAACAAATACCTTATTCTCAATCTTAGTAAAGAATATATATGAACTTTAAGCGATAGTAAGCAAGTTCATATTAATTAAATCATTTCAATAAGAACAAGAAACGAGCCATTGAATATAAATCAGGTTGCCTTTGAATGAAGCAATATAATATGTAGTATCTCCTCTCCAAAAGGGAAAAAAATTAAGAACACAAAATGAAATATAAAAAGAAAAGAGTTATGATTGAATATCATTATTTCGCTCTAAGTTGGATGTGTATCGCCCATCTTCTTTATTGTAGCGATCCCAGCCTATAAAAGCAAGAATTGCTTTATCAAACTCCAAATATCTTTGTTACTAATTTTTGAAATCAACACTCAAGGTACCCTTCTACTTACACCTTAAGACAACAGTAAGACCATTCAACTTAAAACAATTATCTAGTTGTATGGTTTTTGTGTTGATAAGATTCATCATGCTCAGTATTGGCCCATCTAGTTGCATGTCCTCTTAACAAGGATCACAATTGATACCTATTTTTCTAGTGGTGGACTCTGCCTTAGTGTGTGTTCTGCTTTTGTTTCCTTCATTGTCCGAAATATTTTCATGCATCCTTGAAGGGCTTACTATGCCATTCATTTCTTATTCATCATTCATTCTAGTCATTCTTATCTTTCTACAAGGTTTCTACTTCGCATTCTGGTTGGCTTTTCTTTCTACACAATATAAGGGTTTGTTAGGCAATGTATATATTTTTATCCTTAATGTATAGTAGATAGCAATATTCTAGGAGATTTCTTAGGTGATTGTTTCCTTGTATAGCTCAAACACTCTGTATATATTGGATGTACTACGTGATTAAAGGCAAGGATTTTTTACTATTAGAACTTTACATGGTATTAGAGCCACTTGGTGGTTAGGTTACACAAAACAAAACAAAAAAAACTGCTGATAGGCAAAACACTGAGAGGCATAGATGACAAAGGATGGAGAATAGACAAACTAAAGGATTGGTGGCAATGACAACAAGAAAGAGGAGCGATGACGAAAGATTAACGACCCCTCATCGCCTTACTTTTTGTACAACCTAAATATTACAGGCTAAATATCTATGGAGTTGCTCTCAAAGGTGAGTCAAATTATCGTAAATGGGATACAATGATAAAAAATGCTTTTTGGGCAAAACAAAAATTTGGTTTTCTTAATGGCGCGATAAAATAACCTATTCATTATAGTGAAGATTTGGATGATTGGTTTAGTGTGAACTCGATGTTAGTAGGATGGATTATGAATTCGATTGATGTTGGCTTATGTTCTAATATAGCTTATATGGATAATGTATGTAATTTGTGGGATGATTTGAAAATTTGGTTTGATGTTGGATATGCTATATATATGCATGAATTAAAAGAAACTATAGGGAATTGCAAGCAAGTAGGGATAATTGTGACTAGTTATTTTGGTCATATGAAAGCCTTGTGGAATGAATATGCTGGCTATCGTAATATAACTCAATGCACTTGTGGTGGATGTTTGTGTAACTTGGGCAAGCAATATTTGGAGAAATTGGAAATTGAGAAAAAACATTAATTTTTGTTGGGTTTGGAAGGAACAATGTTTGGAAGTCTTAGAACCAATATCTTGAGTATAGAGCCACTTTCTTCACTTAGTAACTCTTATCAAATGGTGATAAAGGAGGAACGACATAAGAAATTGAGTCAGGTACTAGAGGAGAGAGTTGAAGCTGTTGCCTTTGTTGTTTAAGGGGGAAGGGGTCGTCGCAGTTCAGTGCAAGGGGGAGACAAGGAGAAGGTAACATGCTCTTACTATAAAAAGGATGGATATGATGTAATGAATTGCTTTAAGCTAACTGGAAAATACCCGATCGGTGGTTCAATAATGGACGCAATAGGGGCCGAGGTGGATGAAGTGGTGCTCAGGTTAAGGATAAGGTGGGATAGGTTCACAGGTAGCCGTGGCAAATGTTGTCTAGCTTACAAATTTTTAGCTACAGCTGTAAGCAGTAACAGTGAGGCCGCAACACAACAATTGTCAGTGCCCATGCTTACCCAAGAATAATGAAGGGCTTGCCTTGCTTACTCAAGAACAATGAAGTGCTATCCTTACTATGATAAATGAAACTAAGCAAGCTAAAGGCCCTGAGAAATTAACAGGTATGTAGACCTCTTTTGATTGGCTTCTTAATATAGGGCCTCTTTTTGTATGACTGGCACAAAATTATGTCTTGTGGACTTGGCTAGATTGCCTCTTTGGCCAGTTATTTTACCTGAAGGTGAAACCATGAATGCTACTCATGTTGGACGTGTGATTTTGGGTGATAATATTTAGTTGGACAATGTTCTTTATGCGCTATGCTTCACTTATATTTTGATTTTGGTAGGTAAACTTATTGATGCATTGAATTGGTATTTCATATTTACTAACGAGTTTTTTATGATATAGGACCACACTTTAAGGACACTGATTGAAGCGGGTGAACGATACAGTGAGGTCTATTACTTAAGTGTGCAAGGCAAGTGCAAGCACATCAGGTGACTAAAGTAGTCACCTCTGATTTGTGGCACGAGCATTTGTGACATCCTTCTTCTAAGATAGTTCATCTGCTTCCCAAGTTAGATAATTTTGGTGATGTTTATGATCATAATAAATTTTGTGATGCTTATATGCGAGAAAAACAAACAAGAGATGTGTTACTTGTTAGTAGTAGTTGCGCTTTTAATTTTTTTTTGAAATGGTACATTGTGATGTTTGGGGACCATATAAAACTCCCTCTTCTTATAGTGCACATTACTTTTTGAAGCAAAATTTCATGTTCTAAAAAATAAGACCCAAGAGGTTTAAACTCAGTGTCATTGTCTCTTTGAACATTTTCATTTGTGTATTAAATTAAGTCTGAGCCATTAAGAAAAAAATTATAAAAATTTATATAACCTCACTTTTTTAGCTATCAAATAAATCCAAATACCACGAGAATAGTCATCACCTAGTTATTTGTGGCAATAATCAAATTGAGGGTATTACCCTTGTAGCCAAAATGGTGACTGTCGTACTATTTTAACTATTGCTATTGCTTATCATTGGGAATTTCATCAAATGGATGTCAATAATACTTTTCTGTATGGTGTCTTGACTAAAGAAGTATATATGCACATGCCTTCTGATTTTTCAGCATCCCATCGTAGTAAGGTTTGTCCTTTTCATTGATCCTTGTATGGTTTATGGCAAGCACCTGGTTGTTGGTTTGCCAAGTTGACAACAACTCTCAAGACACGTGGGTTTCGCTAATCTTATGCCGACTACTTACTTTTCACCTTGCATAAGGACTTTGAATCTTTCTATGTTCTTGTATACATTGGCAATCTTCTAATTGCAAGGAACAATCCTGTTTCTATCATCATCTCAAATCCCATCTAAGTGGTTGTTTACCCATGAAAGATTAAATATTTTCTTGGTCTTGAGGTAGCTCACAATTGTGAAGGCACTTTGCTATGTCAATGTAAATATGTGTTGGATATTCTCTTTGAAGCCTATTTAACAGCTACTAAATTGGTGCGCTTCTTGATGGAGCAAAAATCACTAACTTGCTTTGGCTTATGGGCACTTTTTGTTTGATCTAGAGCCTTATCGCCGTCTTATTGGCCGTTTAATTTGCTCAACTATAACGCACCCCAAGCTCAACTATTATGTTCATATACTGGTGCAATTTATGCAACAGTTGCAGTCTGAACACTGGGAAGCCGCCCTTCATGTCTTGCTATTTGAAGGGTAATCCTAGCCAAGGTATACTTTTACGTGCTACTTTAAACTTATAGTTATATGACTATTGTGACTCTGACTAGGCTAGTTGGCCTTTGAGTTGTCATTCTCTTATTAGTTATTTTGCCTAGCTTGGTCAGTCCCCTGTCTCTTGGAAGACCAAGAAGCAACACACTATGTCGCGCTTTTCTGCTGAAGTTTAGTATCGTTCCATAGCCATTGTTACTTGTGAGTTGATTTGATTTAAGAGTTTGCTACATTCTCTTGGCGTTGCACACCTGCAATCCATATGTTTATTTCGTGACAACAAAGCCACTCTACGCATCGCTTCCAATCCTGTCTTCCATAATCGTTTGATTGCTATTTTCTTCGAGACAATATTCAAGATGGGGTGATTTCCATTTCACATATTCATTCAGCTCACAAATTTGCTGATATTTTCACCAAGGCTCATGACTCCTATTAGTTTACGTCAATTCTTTCCAAGTTTGGCATCTACAATCTGCATGCTCCAACTTAAGGGAGAGTATTAGGCAATAGACATGTTTGTATCCTTAATGTATATCTATATAGTAGATAGCGATATTTAAGGAGATTTCGTAGGAGATTGTTTCCTTGCATAGCTTAAACACTCTGTATATATTGGCTGTACTACGTGAATGAAGGTGAGGGTTTTTGTCTCTCAAAACTTTACAGGTTTTAAAGCGAACTTCAATCATGCACAAGTTACATGTGCATGTATCTTTATGCTTGCCTTTCCCACTAGGTGGTTGAATGCAAACAGTACAAGTATAGCCATCTTAGTGCCATGGATGCTTTGTGGAGGGGAGAGCGGGGTGGGGTGCAACTGATGTCTCACCTCTATCACTAGTACTGTCTCCCAAAACTGTAGCGTTTGCCAGAGCATCTATAAAGCTAGAATGCTTACCATCTTGGATTGATTTATGAAATTCTCTTTTTTTCTTAAAATCTGGAGACATATAAACAAGAGGAGGTTCAGAGGACATTTAAGTAACAACTTATTAATATCAAAATGGACATTTAATTCCCATATTTTTAATTGAACTTATGAAATCATATATCAAGATTATTAAGCAGTCATGTCCCTAGTAATTTTCAATTCTATAGCCATTGAGTTTTCTAGAGCTAATGTCATAATTTTGCACTTATCATGCACAAAAGATATTAAAGTAAATTATGTGATCAATTGACTAATGGCCGGAGTATACATAAGAATATATGCATATATAATTTTCAGAAAACATGCAACCTATTGTAATGCATAGATACATAATGGCTCAAAAGATATATTTGGCAAGTTAGCGACAAACCAAATGCAAAAAGCACAAACTGAGGCTGTATCTTTGCTCAATCTTAGAAGAATATCCAAATCCTTAAAACTCATCTCCTATGGTTTTAAAACAGGTACACATGCGATCACTTTGTACATCATAAGCAAATGCATAGAGAAGTCAATGAACTTTCATTAACGATTTTCACATGAGAATTTCATAATGATAAGACTAATCCAGAAAAGGGAAAGGAAAAACAAGTTATCTGATTGAATCCCAATCATTCTCTGAGCATGTCCAATTCGGAGGAAGAATGGCATCCAAAGAAAGTTTACGCCACTCTTCCTGATCCCTGCAAAAACGTCCTGTCAATTCATCACCAACGAATTATAAAATAAAATTTTATAAAGAAAATTGAAATTTCTCCATTTTAGTTGACCCTTCAACCTCTAGGTATGCTAATTACATAACTGGTCGAAAGCTCAACCAACTCCGAATTTAACAACTATTTTATGAAGTTGAATTGTCTTCCAATATTCAAATTTAGCTCCCTGTTTGACCGTTGCATGTTCAAGTGCACTCATGCTTGCAATTCAACTCAATGTAGTTGTTTAGTCAATAATGATATAAATTTATGGCAAATACAGTGTAGTAAAAAAAAGAATCATACTGAAGTATATGAACAAAAAAATTGAGACAAATAATAAGGATAAAGAGCCATGAAGAGAGATAACAACAAAACAACATAATAAAGCCAGTTCTTTTCTCATTAATTTAAAGTATAAAAGAGGAAGGGAAAATAGATGGTAAGCCCTTAGCCATCATCCATAGAAAATTCTGCCCCCATAGTCATCCCTTGACTCAAATAAATAATTGTCAAAAACATGCAAATGTCAGACAAATCTCAAGCTCATTAAGTTTCAACTTTGCAAAGCGGAGGGATATTCTTATTGCGTGGTCATTGCACCAAACTGACAAAAGAGAAAAAAAGAGTTGGATCATCCTTCATAATTGAAAACATAATATGCACGTGATTCCCACCCTGATGATTGGGTTGTGATTATGGTGTTGGAATTATGCTCATGACCTAATCGTTATGTAATAGATTGAACACTTTAGTTTTGTGATTATTAATTTTGATTAATAACATGGCAAATGAATTTATTATCATATTACGTTTATTATTTTTATTCTAATATGATATGTCATTGATTAAATTTATACACTTGCCATCATAATGGAGATTATGATAATGAGAGTCAAGTCTTTAGGATTTAATCTAAAAATGTTCTTGATCATAGGATCATCAAATAAGGACTTTAATGATCCGGTTAGATTAATATATATGTAATAGTATCTATTGGATAGATATTATTAGATCTCATTTACTAAGTTACATATATAGATGATGCATATAGAGATATGATAATTGAACTGACCAAATTGAGAATTCCCAATGGTTAATATTACCTATGAACTGTCAAGTGGGATATTCTTATAAGGATTTAAATGTATAATTTTCCTTTGATCTAAGATCATCATGGTAATCAATAAGTTACTTATTACGTTTTTTATGTCAGACACCTAGTGTGTAAAAATGCTAGTTGAATGATCATTGGATGTAATTAAGTACCTATCTGATTAGTGGTGAGTCAAGATGTAGCGTCCCCTTACTGCAGGGTACCCACCGGGACGCCCGGAGGTCATTCTGGCACATATACGATGAGGGCACACTACAATCGATCACTACATTCCCTTCATATAGCATAGTAATGTAATTCACTTATAAAGCATCATAAAAAGATCACAATCTTTTTAAAATAAACTTTTTCCTCATTACATTTCACAAAATCGAAGTCTACATTGTCTTTCAACATTATCCATATGTACATCATCAGAAACCTAATACAATAGTACTACGTGAATGAGGAAAGTGTATTAAAGTTATCTAAACCACCCAAAAGAACCCCAGCTGATAGACCTTTGAGCTATGACCTCTCTCACCAATCGCAATCTACCCGGCTGGTAGAGCCTCTTTAGCAGTTAGAGTCGTCTCTCGGTCCTGAAAAGACAACATTGCAATTTTGGTGAGTTTTACGAACTCAATGAGGTAACCATCATCGATGGGTCACTCAATTCATGCATCACATCATCGCACATAACATAATATTCACTTCATTGCATATTCACAATGTATCACATTGT
>JANZLD010000236.1:10046057-10062618 GCA_026413575.1 Erythroxylum carthagenense
TTTTATCTTTCCAACGGTATATAGTATGAAAATTTTGGATATCGGAGTCAAAAGTTATGATCCTTATAAGTGGAGACGTTCTACAGAAGAAATGAGACGGAAGAAAATGAGACGGAAGAAATGAGACGGAAGAAATGAGACGGAAGAAAATGAGACATAAGAAATGAGACGGAAGAAAATGAGATAGAAGAAAATGAGACGGAAGAAATGAGACGGAAGAAAATGAGATAGAAGAAAATGAGACGATAGAAATGAGACGATGGAAATGAGACAATAGAACTAAGACAAAAGGAAAGGGAGATGATACAGAAGTCAGACGATAGAATTAGCCTTCAAAGTCTTCATGAAAGTTGTAGATTTGGAAGCCCTCTTTCCAATAGTCTAAAAATGAAGTCAATTCGACATCTGTAGTGAGAGTTATAGCAATTGCGCCAAGACATATACAATACTAGTAAAGATATGAACATGTTGGATTTTTTGGCCATAACTTCTTCCCTAGACACCTAAATGACTTGATTCTTGAACCATTGGATTCGTAAGACATTGGCCTACATCTTCACTAAGAATCATAGCCATTTGAAATGAATGGAGAAAGATTGAGTGTAAAGAGTGGGACGGGTGCAGTGAGTGTGCTTTTAAGTAATATGAACTGTTGTTATTTCACTTAACATACTTCGGTATTTTGATGATTTTTGAAGCCCTACTGATCCAAATGAGATGATTTTTGTTTTGTGGTAAACTGGAGACATGGGGCTATAAATGGGATGAAGAAATTGTTGGTTAAATACCCAGGATTTGTCATGAACATGCAT
Organism: Erythroxylum carthagenense; assembly: GCA_026413575.1. Taxonomy (NCBI): domain Eukaryota; kingdom Viridiplantae; phylum Streptophyta; class Magnoliopsida; order Malpighiales; family Erythroxylaceae; genus Erythroxylum; species Erythroxylum carthagenense. The sequence goes on from JANZLD010000236.1 coordinate 10,046,870, forward strand.
TGTACATAATTTATGCCATACATGTGCATTATTGAATACTTATAATTATGTAAGTTGTGATATTGTGTATATTATTATTTATAGAGGGGAAACTGGAACGTCAACCTCCAGACGTTGTCGGATCTTCCAGGCACTAGCTTCAAAAACAACTTGTGAGTAACCTAGAGGGTCTCACTCAATTAACTGTTTGCTTTAGAATATGTTTTGAATAATGACATTGATGTGGTTTGATTGTGTTGATTCCGGACAAGGAAGATTCGGTGATTCTAGTGTATAAATGAATTATTAGAGTGCTCCTTGTATGTGAACATGCTGAAATAAGTACTTCAAATGTATAAATTTGTGAATATGCATATGAATGCAAAAGTGTGCTCAGAACCTCTGTTGAATGCCGGACTACGGGCCGATGATGAATGTGATCTAAAATGTGAACGTGCATCCATATGATTGACTGAGGTTATGTTATGACAAACATTCATTACATGAATGCATGCAAGATAAAGGAAGTTATGACCGGAGTCGCCAGGGTAAAGAGTTTAAAACTCAAAATGTGATTAGAGCCTCGGGCTCGAGTGCGACTGTACCCGGTATCTACTAAGAGATATGGGACGTTATATGACACAGCTCGGTATCCACTAAGGGATATGAGCTAGTAAAAAGGCACTCGATCGTAACTACAATAATAAATGAAAGTGAGTCTCACGTGTATTGCAATTTTAATTGATATGTGTGTTTTGTATGAACGATATGACTATTCTAAATGTGGGATGTGATATATTGTGAATATGCAATTAGGTGAATATTATGTTACATGTGATAGTATGATGCATGAATTGAGCGAACCATCGATGATGATTACCTCATTGAGTTCTCAAAACTCACCAAAATTGCAACGTTGTCTTTTAAGGACCGAGAGACGACTCAAGCTACTAAAGGGCTCTACCAGTCGTATAGATTGTGTTTTGGTAGGAAGAGTCATGGCTCAAAGGTCGGTCAGCTGGAATCTGTAGACAATTTAGATAGACTGCTTATACCTTCCTCTCTCATGTAGCCCTTTGTATTAAGTTTGATGTTGTACCTATGGAGAACGTTGAAAGACAATGTAGACTTCGATTTTTTAGAAATGAAATGAGGAACCGTTGGTCAAAAAAAATATTGTGATTTCTTATGATGCTTTAAAGTGAATAATGATATGATGTCTTACGAAGTGAATGTAGTGATTGAACGTAGCTCGCTCTTATATGCACCAGAATGACCTTCAGGCGTCCCGGTGTATACCTTGTGATAAGGGGGCGCTACAAAAATTCATACACCACCATGTAGCAATTTCTCAGATCACTCAAAACATTGAAACTAACATTTATAAAGTAACTAAAATCATTTTACTTTCTTGATTTGTAAAAACGTTAATGGCTCATGACTTTATTATAAACATGTAGCCCATCTTGATTTCCTTGCTTAAAGACTTGCTCAAAATGCTTCTTTTCTTGTTCCTCTTACCTCTTTGATCCCCTTTATACAATAACAAAAAAATCTCACTCAATAAGGTTTTCAATTGAAAATCCCACAAAACACAATCACTAAAATTGGCACTAGAATACTTAAACCCATGGATTTTCTAAACTCCATAAACTAAAATCCTTTCAAAAATCTCAAAAGATTTAGGTGATCTTACCTTGGTTCTTCACCAAATGAAGAGATCTTTTGCTCAAATAGAAACTCTTCTCTTCCTCTACTATTTCTCTTCTTGAACCACTTCAAAATCTCTCTCAAAAGCTAAGAAGTGAAGAAACCCTAGCTCAACTCTCTTCTTTTCTCTCAACTACCGAAATCTCTCTTCTTTCTCTCTTTGATTTGTTATTTCTCTAGCTCTCTCCCAATTCACGTTTTTTTCTTCTTCTTCTTAAACAAGACCGCATTTTGGTCTTGTCCTTCCAAAAATAACCCTCCTCTCCTTTGGTCTTCCCATTTTGCCCCTTCTTTCATTTACCTCCTAACTCCTTTAATCTTCTTAAACATCATGTTTAACTCTAACTTAATTCAAATCTTTCCATCTAATTTCAAATCTCTATTTATACCCATCAAATTAATAACTCAATTCTAAAAATAATGAAACAAATAAATCAACAATAATTGAAAAAATTCAGGGTCCAACATTTCTCGTTTTTACATGTTTTCTTTAATTTGCTTTCGTTAGTTTAACTTCATTTTATTTTCTTGTTTGATAAACCAACCAACCATACCATAACCTAAACACCGTTTAATTTTATTTCAAAAGCTTTACACACACTCTCTATGGAATCTACCTAGACTCACTACTGTTATAATAGTAGGTCTACTTTATTTTGACAAGCTTTACAATGTGTTGTCAAAAACCCTACTCTTTCTCTCTTGACTCGAATAACCCTTGTCACTATAGACTTATAATCCTCTCCCTTCTTCTTTGTTATTCTCTTTATTACTATTGAGTTGCCAACTCCTCTGTCCCATAGGTTCTTTTTTTCTCTCTTCTTTACTCATCATGCTATGTTGTTAACTATTTTTAGATAAATCATGTAAATAATTGTATTAGTTGCAAACTTACTGAGTTTTATTCATTAGAAGTCTACTTTGACTTTTCTTCTTAAAAACTCATCTTAAATATTTAAATGGCTGGACTCCACGTGTTTTCAAAGCTTATTAGTAGGTAAAGGTTGGAGAAAAGGGGATAGACAAATAGGAAAGGGATTAATAGCTCATATCAGTGTCAGTGTCGAGGTGATTTAGATTTCGGGCAAGCTTCAACTACTTAAAACTCAAAAGGGGCCTAGGCTTAAGTTGCACGAGTTAAGTTTGATTAGACTTTGAGTTAGGCTTGGACAACACTTTAGGATGGTAGGTTGAGCTAGGCTGGGAGTAAACCTGGTATGACCTGGTCATTGTCATCGACACTTGGGCCAGTTTGGCAAAAATGTTTAGTAAAATTAGTTATTTAATGTTAGCTATTTATATTTAAAATGACTTACCAGGATATGAATTTTAAAAAAATTATAAAAACATGAGTATTACATCTTAGTATTTTTTTAATATTAGAATTTAGATATTTTATTTACAAAAATTAAATTTATAATTTTAATTAAAAAAATAAAAACGCATAATTATCATCATCATCATCATAATCATCACTTTCAAAAGAAGAATTATACGAACATTGTACACAAAATCAATTGGCGCTTTGAATAAATATTTAAATTAATGTAATACTAAATTAAAAAATACTTTTTATTAGAGATTAATATTTATTTTTTTGTTTAGCCACGAAGTATCCTAGGAAGGTCTCAACTTTGGAAAAGCACCTTTAAGCCATCTATATCCAGACTAATCTCCGCTCACACCAGATTAGCCCATACGGGGTAAAGTGCTGGGGGTAAAGTGCTGGGTCAAACAGATTTCTCCATTCCCAAGGCTTGAACTTAAGACCTCTGGTTAATATTTATAAGGACATGAGTATTACATCTTAGTATTTCTTAGAATATTAGAATTTAGAATTTAGATATTTTATTTTACAAAAATTAAATTTATAATTTTAATTAAAAACATATAATCATCATCATCATCATCATTTTTAAAAGAAGAATTATACGAACATTGTGCACAAAACCAATTGGTGTTTAGAATAAATATTTAAATTCATGTAATACTAAATTAAAAATACTTTTTTATTAGAGATTAATATTTTTTTAGTTTAGCCACGAGGTGTCTTAGGAGGGTCTCAAATTTAGGAAGGCACCTTTAGACCATCCACACCCAAACTAATCCATCATCATCATCATCATTTTCAAAAGAAGAATTATACGAACATTGTGCATAAAACCAATTGGTGCATAGAATAAATATTTAAATTCATGTAATACTAAATCAAAAATACTTTTTATTAGAGATTAATATTTTTTTAGTTTAGCCACGAGGTGTCCTAAGAGGGTCTCAAATTTGGGAAGGCACCTTTAGGCTATCTACACCCAAACTAATCCATCATCATCATCATCATTTTCAAAAGAAGAATTATACGAACATTGTGCAAAAAACCAATTGGTGCTTAGAATAAATATTTAAATTCATGTAATACTAAATTAAAAAATACTTTTTTATTAAAGATTCATATTTTTTTAGTTTAGCCACGAGATGTCCTAGAACGATCTCAACTTTAAGAAGACATCTTTAAGCTATCCACACCCAGACTATTTCCTGCTCCCACCGGATCAGCTCGTAAGGGGTAAAGTATTGGTCAAACTGATTTCTCTATTCCCAAGACTTGAACTTGAGACCTTTAAATAAGAGATGAGAGTGTTGAACTACTCACACCAACTAGTTTGACTTGTTAAAATGGCAACTCAACTTATATATATATATATAAACAAGTTCCAAAAATGAGACGAGATGAGCAATAAAAGAGTAAGGAGTCTTCTGTACACATTCAAGTTAGCATTAAAGGGAAGGGATAGGATACTAAACACAAACGATATCAGAGAATACCCCCCAACAACCATGGAAGCCATTGCAACTTAGTCCACGTAAAGGGTATATTGACTTTTTTATACATTATATTCAGCTGAAGACAAAACACTCTTATCTATGAGTTTTTACAAAATCAGTTAATTGAGTTTAATAAGCCAACTTAATCAGTTAATTACCAAATATATCCAATAGTTTTTTAATATAATTAAACAACTAATTTGAATCAATAAGTTAAAAAATAGTTGATAAACTATTTACCCAACTAGTCCTTGGACTCCCTCGACTTAGAAAATTCAAATTATACTACCACAGTCGTAATAAAACAAAAGGCTCCAAACGTCATCATAAGGATTTAGACAATATATGCACAAGTGACTAATAGCTTCATGATAAAGAATAATGGAGAAATGAGGTGATGATGAGAGTGGGGATCCTCACATTAAACAGGTTAAATAGAGTAAAATTAGACAGAAAATTTGAACTTTGATAGTGACTAGTTGAAGCTCCGTTAAGTCCCATGCTACGTCACACAATAATAAAACAAACATCCGAATTTAAAGATCCAGAAATATCCAATCTTCACCGCCATTAGTGCCACACTAACATTTAACATACAACACCACCGTCTAAACCATATGATGAGTCCTTGCAACTATTAGAGAAAGAAGCAGAACTACGTGGAAGCAAGTAGATAAAAGAAGTCGGTAACAGAGAAAAATAGGAATTGGAAAAGGCATCAAAAAATCCTAGCAAATATATATACGTTAGTCTTCGGACTCGAATCCAAAATTCAGTCTAAAGTTTAAAAATTAAAATCAATCTAAAATCTAATCAATTCAGATTAAATTTGTTAATTTTGAATTGATTAAGTCCAAGTCTCGCACAATGTGTCATTCTTACCCGTGGCTTATCCATTGGAATTTCCGCCTTCCTGTAGAATTCGAAACACTTGCCATATTGAATAAATGTGTATGCGTAAGTACGATCGATTGTACCTCCTGCTGCATACGCCGCATTGGGTGTGCCAGTTGCGGTATCGGACTACCGACTGGTTAATCGTCACCACAAACCCACCGTTCAAATTTTGGTCTAATCTTTGTCAACGAAAGATGAGGACATTTCATTGAAATATCTCTATGATGTCGATGGATGGGGTAATGTTACAAGGAAAAATGATGAGCGAGCTGAGCAATAGTTAGGAGAGAGAAAACGTTGTCGTCAAAAGTTAAAGGAGACGGATGATATGTCATCGTCCGATAAAAGAAGTGAGAATTGCATCAACATCTGAAAACATTATAACGAAGAAGATGAATATAATGGAATTAACTCCTTCCTTTATTGAACGACGGCGTACCTTTGATCTCTATAATTCTTTGCAACGCTTTCTCTCCTTACCATTGCTAATCTGGCGCATCATTTTTCCTCGTAACGCTGTTATGAAGGAAATACCAGTAATATTATCGGGGAATATCCCCTCTAGAATAAAACAATAATTCGTTTTTCTATAATTTCAAACTTTGGACGCACTTTTCTTGGACTCTTAAATCAAGGATTCGCTGAACTTTTTCATTCCAGATGCAAGGTCGTAAGAGGCCAAGAATTCTCCCATATCAAGAACTAATCAATCATCCAAAGTAATATCTTTTGCATGGGAAGATATTTTCCAAAACATACACTACAGACATGAGAATGGGCAACAGGAAGCTAACAAGTCACAGATAGGAGGGGACATTGCACTCAAAACCACCTGTCAGCATATACTCAGCTGTTATTCTTTCTCTAGTATCTGACCCTTGTATATAATCATATCAACCGTCGTTAGCTTTTGCCAAAAGCGATGAAGCATAGAATGGAAAGATGAGTGATCCTGATGAAAAGCACACACATTCTTCTTTCCACCAATAAGCTTGTAAATCCTCTATAACATCCTGTAGATTTTGCACGATAGACGCAGAAATTGACTACATCGAATCTTTGAAATCAAACGGGGATTTACATCTTATATTCTGGTCAATATCAACTAATGGCAAAAAGATGAACGTACCTTCTTCAAGGTGTGTGCGTAGATGGCCCCTTCAATGCTTTCTGCAACCACACAAATTGTAGGACGCGGGATTCTAGTATCGCGACGGTGGAAGATGAGTGGTTAAGACTCATATGCGTCTTAGTTATCACTTTTTTGCCTCCAGTCTCCCCATTTTCTACTTTAGCGTAAGGATATTGGCTCAACATTAGAAGGGATAAAGAAGCGTAAAATTGGGCTGCTTAACAAATATCAGAATACCCGAGTTCGATATTGGAAGACTGGAGACCAAAAGTAAGATACCTTGATTCCAATTCTGAGGAAGAGGAACTTCAACATTTTGTTCAGATCTGACAACAGTGAGAACTATTTTACTGCATAATAACTTTTAGTTTGTATTATGATCCAAAAAGAGCAACATTTCATTTAACGTACACTTTCTCATTGGCAAGGTTCTCGGGTTGGCTAGGAACCTGTACAGATGATGATGTCTCTGATATTCCTTCTTCCTTAAAACCACCATTCTCCCCTGGTTCTAGAGCATCCATCATCCCCATCTTCTTGCCGTCAAGAAATTTCTTTTTTGTATCAACTTTTTCAACTTGTTGAAATTTTGATTGCCCCCCATCTTTACTCGCACTTTTCTGGGCTGATAAGTCTTGACTTAATGTCTCCTCAAGAAAAGGAGCATCATAAGATGAAGTTGGAGACTGATCGACCAAAACTGTTCGTGAATATGGTGACTGTTTACAAAATTTCTGCTTAGTTACGCAAAACCCAACCCTAGAGTAGGTTGGAAAATCTTGTGACTGCATGTGACTGGATGGTTGACAAAGGGGTATATCTTCCTGCTGGAAACTGCCTGAATTTCCACATTTTACCGGACTCTCGGCCCTTGAAACATTAAAAGTATATTTAGCTTCAAGATGTGGATCAGAGAAAGTAAATGAACTCCAGCTATCTCCAGTGAATAGCTTTGTGGCTGAGAATGGATACTCTGTTTCTGAAGCTTGACATGCAGAACTTAAACCCAATTTCCTAGCTGCTGAGCAATGTTCATGATGTAACCAAGTTCCAGATGGTCCAATTGTCTCCTGACATGACGAGTTCAGATTACAGGTAAAATTTGTGTCTGACTTAGCTGGCATGCGTGTAGTTTTTCGCGCCATCCATATGTTGTCGGCTTTCCACATATCATCCATATTTCTTGGCTGTGTTTCTTTGCCAAGAATGTTATTGCCATTAGAGTGGGTGTCAGAACTACCGAAAGTACTTTGACGTATGCTACTGCTTTTCACTGTAAGGTTTGACAACAAAATATAAGTGGTCTCATCTCTCAAAGTCACTAAAAATCTGAAGTTCGAACAAGCCTGGAACCATGAGCTATCTTATAGTAAAGATTGTGACCTCCAGTGGATGAGCATGATTCTTCACTGCCGATTTGCAAAAGCAAATCAAAATGTCAAAAAAGAAAATGAAATCATCTTACGGCATGTAAAGGGTGCTGGATTGAGAAAGCTCGGACACTTACCTCAACGAGCTCAAGTTGTCTCTTCCAGACCCTATCTTGAAGCAATCAGGCTGGTCAGCTACGTCGCCAAAACAGAAATTTACCCGAGCAGACCTATGCCTGCCAAACAAGAGAATAACTAACTTTATACCCTCAAAATATGAATGGGAAATATTACCGTAGGGAATAGAAAGCACTAGGGATCATGAATACAACGAAATGAACTTTCTGACAATTCTGGGATATGAAAACCATTTATACACAAATTAGAGAAAACCTAGATAAGGAAAAGCCTAAAGAGTCTAGATGTATCTTATCAATGGAGATATATCACGTTACCGCACCTTTTTTTAACGCACCTTGCCCTCTCAGAATCTAGAAAATCAAAATCGTCATCCCACAATTGGTGGGTTGGATCAGGTGTATCTGGTTCCCAGAGAGGAACAACAATCAAAATATCAAATGTTAGACCTGTATATTGTTTCATCTTTAAGTTTCAATAGCAGAAAGATATAGTATTCAGGGAGAGAGAAGTAATGATCCAAATGACACTTGATGAAAGTAAAAAGGGAAAGAATGACAAAGCTGCTTAACAACCGCAAGGATAGTCAAAAGCATAATGGAAGAGAGTTCACATGAACTAAATCGGCAAAGAGAATAGCAATGAAATTAGAAAATTAGTTGCAGAATGATGATTGGTAGTGATGTTTGACAGAAAAGAAAAGCACGAATCACATTTTCCACAGAATAATAGTCCATTATCGCTACTGTTATATGTACCATGGTCGTGGTGTACAAGTAATGTGCGTTTTAGAAATCGAGTATCAACCAAAACACCAAAGCTGTAAGATCTACTATATGTTTCTTGTACAATATTTAAGATAGCAGAGACAAAGAGCACCTAAGATATTGAACTGGGTTGCTCCCAAATCATCCCTGCACATATATATATAGTGGTCAAGCTCCGAATGTTTGCCTATGACTGGCAAACAAAGTCAGATGTTAATACAACACCTTTTCTTAAGCCAATGGGGACTTTTTATAGCATAAGTCGGTTTCTGAAAATCAGTACAGATGCTATCCATTTGATATGGCCAGTCCCTCCCAAACATATCAGCTTCCCTCCCATAAAGAAAGTTGGTATTCAATAAACCAGAATGAGCTGAAAAAAAGTGAAAAGCAAAAGAGACAGGAAGAAAAATATAGAGGAGAGCTAATCCATTAGAATTACATGTATAATTAAAATCAATTAAAGCAGTTCTTCAATCTCATCCCCACAGCTAAAACTGTAACTTCTAGAACCAACACAAGAAGTTACCGGAAAATATATTTATTTTGTAAGACGAAAGTCCATAATTAAGAAGCCAAAGAGGAACATAGGAACTCAAATTCACACCAAAGAGGAACATAGGAACTCAAATTCACACTTGCTTTTTATATTCACCATTACAGTTTGATAGGCACAAATTTATGCCAAAGAAACCGTGGTTTATTTCCGTAGGGTTGCTTCTATTCTTTCCACAAGAAATTGAATTCAACTTTTTGATCTTTAGAATTTTCACCCAGAAAGGACGAAATTCTAGATGCATCCTCAAAAAATGGATTATGGAACTCACATATTAACAACAATAAATGAAAGAATTCAAAATTTTGAATGCCACAATCTGTTGCATTGCTTATGACACAAGGCATGATAGATTGATAGCTTATTCGATACACGAAAAATCAATTGTCAGAATATTCAGTTGAGATTACCGTCCATAGTAATGTCACTGTCATGCTCAGTGCTAAAATATTCTTTTCTGTCATTGAAGGAGTCCCATATCTCAGCACTCTTGCCGTTGAATTGAACATGGTCTTTGAAGCTGCACAGCTTCTTCCTTGGGTTGCTATGCAAATCCTCAACCCCTGTCAAAAACTCCAGAGAACTACCACCTAGATTTGTGCAAGTTTCTTGCATTAGTGTATCCTGCATGAAGTATGCCGCCTAATCAGGAGTCAAAAGTACAAGAGAATAAGAAAAACAAAATCGAGTCATCTAAATAAAAATCTTACTATAATGTGTAATCTCGATAGTCACTCAAAACATACGGTAGTTATTAGAACAATTAAACTTCAATATGAAGCAATTGCAAATATATAACAGAACTGAAGTTGAACAAGACAATTTCATTCTAGTTGCAGAAATTATATCGAGAGCCAAAGAATCATTCAAAGAGAAGTACTAATTTCGAGAGGGTACTAACTTCACAACATCAAATAAAGAGTTACCGAACCAATAAAAAAACGACACAGCAAAATTTGCCCAGACCGTTGAAGGCTATAATCGTGATAGAGATGCATTTAGTAGTTTCTTACTGCTCCAAGTCCCGGGTCATCCACCACACGAGAAATACTATTTGATGTATTTAATCTCCCATAAGCCATTACTGGGGAGTAGACATATGAGTTACATCTGTTATTGCTCGCCAAAAAAAAAGTCAGATTAGCAATATAAAGTGTGAATTTCAATGACTGATTGTCTAAAAAAGTTCATCAAATTGAAATTATTTGCGTGTCATAAAAGAAATTTTGGCCTTCTTATCATATCATGATGAAATAAATAAAAAAGTTGTTGCATGCAACATATTACATCAATAAGCGAAATTTCAGACTGGTCCCAAAGGAGGAACTGCAGGCACTGATGTTCCATTAATCAAAAGATAGTTACAACTAGAATCCTAGTCTACTGAAGGAACATCGAGTTAAGAAATTATCTTGACAAAAGCTTCTTTCAGCAAAGTAAAATTAGATGCCAGTGAAGCATTAGAAACTCTTCCAGGGAAAGATTGCAAGGATAAATACCTGTTAGGTTGAGGTGAGTGGACAGGCGTTTCTGCTCCCACTTTACCCAAACCTGACTTGCAAAATCGTTTATTCTATATTATGACCACTCATAGGACTTGACCTAGATTAAAGTTCATCAAGACAACCACTAGAAATGCATCATCTGAGCAATTGAGTAGGCGTTAATAAAAAATGCATGCATTTTTTACACTACAGCTAATACGAGATAATTAAATAGAAACTTAAGTTTTTTCATGATAAGTTCCAGAGAATAAGCTTCCAAAAATTGCATTTCCCTGGAATAAACAAAATTGTTTTTGGTGAACCAAACAAATGACGTCTATATCTTTCCACTGAAAGAACTGTAAGTTGTTTGAATAACTTGATTAATTTCTGCATCTTCACTTATCTATAGTTTTCCACTAATTTCTCAATCTTCACTTCTCTATAGTTTTCCCTTCCATACCGATTGTTAATTATTTTGTGCCTCCTGCCTCAGGACAGAACCTTAACTGCCTACTTCTAGTTGAAACAACGAGTCGACGGCACATAAAGTCCCAGATACTTTGCAGATGTTTTTGTAGATATCATTTTATGCCACAATATCCACATATGGCTAGATTTATTTGTACCAAATGGAAATGGAAAACGTCAAGGTGTTGTTCAGTGGAAAAGCAGTCTTCATGTTCTAAAACAGCAACATTGTACCTTCAACGGAAAATGCAACATGAGTTTCAGCTATCAGACTGTTTTCTAGTTTTCCATTTGGTTCACCTTCCTCAAGCAAATCTAAAAGCGAGAACTCTGAGAAAACTCTAAAAATTGGTCATGAAGCAAATAGTGAAGTATCCTTATCAAAAGCCAGAATGGAAGTGAACTTTCTGTCTGACAAAAATCTGGTGCTTACCTTGTTGATTAGCTATCTTCTGAGGATCCAGTTTCTCATGAACTCCGTTACAGGCACCATTCTGATTCACGTGCAAGCTAAAAAGAACCGTAAACAAATTTGGACAAAGCAAATCATCAAGTTGGAGAACTAATAGAAACAACCTGTGAATAAGAGCATTCCAACCTATTCAGCCACAATCTAAGAAGTGGCTGTTTAAGTTTAGTGTCAATCACAAACTCATTTTTGGAATCAGATTATCATTTTGTACTAGTTCATTTCAGTTTACAGGTCACAAGCAGCATTTTCACGTGCAATTTAAAGAGTGCTAATTTTCATGATGCATGTTCATGCAAATGTCTTCACTCTTACTTTGGTGACACCGTCTCCACTTGATGGTCTGATGGATTCCCTGTCTCACAATAATACAAAGGTAAACAAACATCTTATACCTCTTAACATAGTCAAAAAGAGTATAATGAGACGGATTGAAACAAAAAGCTCCAATGTTATCAATTACATCCTATATCAGATATGCCAGAACATGTACTTGCTTCCTTTGGCTCAAGAGAATCTGCTGGCTTGATACAGTTGGCAAGAATTATTGGCGGATTATTGATGCAATACTTGACAGCAGAAGCACTGATCTCGTCATTCTTGCCTTACGTATTTGAACAAAAAGGTAACATAACACAACATGAAGTCCCCAAAATTTCCAGAATAAAAAGTAAAGAATGCAAAAATGGATTAAGCAATTGAAACAAAATGATAAAGAACAAAGGTTTAATTAAATATCCGCAGGTCATGTCAGATAGAGAAAAAAGGTATGTTTGTTTATTTAACGACCAATGTCAAACTGCTCCAGGGTACTAACTCATCAGCTAAGTGAGGCACACAACCTATGATTGATAATCTGAAAAAAAAAAACCACATGTTTTGTAGGAAATAATATGACTACTGCAAGTTTTTGATGATTAGGACATCTCAGACTAAAATTGTTTACGGAAGACAGAACCATAGTACACAAGATGAGAAATTATTTTCTCGTTATTCCATAATCTCCTTTGCAGAAACAACGATGTGGTTGGTAATGAGCTCTAATATGGATGATAAAAAGAAACAAAATTTTTAGAATACTGGAAAACTTTTAGCTAACTGTTTTCCTTAAAACTGTAGAGCTTGTAACAAAGCAGAAAAAACAATTAATTAAAGCTGACAGCTGAGGTTACTTGGAAGAATTGTTTAATATCATAGGGAGTGATATAAATAGTAGGGAGTTAATTATCAGCTTCAATGGTCAGCTTCATGAACAGATCTTAATCAAATGTAAATCATAAAATATGACTCAGAATCCTTATATGTGAAGTTAAGTAGTTAAATCAGGCAGAGGAATGATGAAAATGCTATATTAGATTGACAAGTCTTGTACGTCCGATACCATCGGGACAATGAGAGCCACACTCCTGAGAATCTGTAGAGAAATTCAGAAAATTGAGAACATCCAGCGAGCGACACTTTGTGTGAGTTTGCGCCTCTCCATTTGATCCTGCTCCGAAGTTCGTCAAATTAGCGTTCTGACGGAGTTGCTGTCTCCTTTTTTGCTCAAAGTATTGCTTTTGCCTTGACAAAATTCAACAAGACCAACAACAAAAAATCATTCGAATAAAAAGTCATCGGTAATCAAAAGAAATGCGATCGCGAGTTATAAGTACAGCAATCTAAAAAGTCAAAAAGGTAAAGTTCCAAAATGAAACCATACTTCTTATATGTTGACTTCCTTGACTTCAAGATTCTCACGGGGACATGAGGAATATTCAAATGTCAGAGCCGAGTAAAACTTCTGAAGATTTAGTTTGCTATCTAGAATTATGCGCTTTTAACGTTCAAATGTACACTAAAACACATACATAATTTGAAGTTTAGTAGAATAATTAGATCAAAGTCAATCGAAACACTCACTAGTCGAGTATTTCCATGCAAATGATTCAGATTAATGAATTAGCAAACAGAGAGGAAAGACAAATGAAACGTAAACTGAAACTTACAGTGGAAACTTTTCTTCTTGAGCCGCCCATCCATTGCAACATTTTCGATCTTGTCCTAAAGAAATTCGAAAACAGCATTCAAACAGTTCATGAAGGAATGAACAATTAAGAGAATCTCTTGCAGGAAGCGAAACAGAGAAAGGACGTAAAAGCTTGCTATGATGACGAATTTGGAGAAAGTGGAATCAGGAGCTTCGAGAAGGCACTTGATCGCTGGAAGAAGAGAAGTAACTGACTTTGTGCTGTTGAAGAGCAAGAACACGAGACCACGTAATAAGGACAAGCATTCGGTGCATTTATTCACCTTCTTATCTTGTTAGAAACTTTTGTTTTGCGTAAAAGTTTCGGTTTATCTTTCGTTTTGGGTACATTACAAATTGTTCCCTTCAAGCCATACTTTGAAATAATACATGAGCATAATTAATTGTTTTGTGAAGAAAACAACAAAATAGAACAAAGTTAAGTGGTAAAAGCAACAATAAAATCTGTGAAATGAGAAGTTAGATTTTAAAAAATATATATATGTATATATATCAACAAAATTTAGTAAGTACACTGGGTCGAATCTCAGTTTGACTAAAATTTAACTGGAGATCTTTTAAAATTTTCTAAGTTCTTATCCTAAGCTCCATTTTCAAACATTAGCCACTAGAAATTTTTAAAATTAAATCTAATATATAAGTTTATAAATTAATTAAAAAGTAAGTTTATAAATTTATTTTAAAATAGAAATATAATCTCCTATATTATATCATAATTTATAACGAAATATAATTAGATAAATAACTATAAATTTTAATGATTTTAATAAGATCTAAAAACATAATATAATATTAATATTAATTAATTTAAAATCAATATTAAACAATAATTATAAGTTAAAATATTAATATTAATTAATTTAAAATCAATGTTGAAAAATAATAATAATTTAAAGTATTTGTCAATTATTTTAAGTATTAAATTGAGTTTTTTATGTTGAATTTAAAATTTTTTAAACTGAAATATGAAATGAACTCAATCTTAAAATTTAGAATTTTTAATTTACAATTAGTGTAAGACACTAAAAATTCATTCTAGCTTGCACCCAAATAAATACGCACTTGGCTTTAACGTGTGAATATTTATTTTGAAAATCGTGTGAAGAGAAACAGGGGGCAATGGTCTGAAGAAAAGAATTTTACACAATATATAAGTTTATAACCATACAAGTGATATGACGTAAGGGTCAAATACTTATCAAAGAATCAAATACTGGCAACCACACAGGTTGGTGTGAGTAGTTCAGCACTCTCATCCTTTAATTAGAGGTCTCGAGTTCAAGTCCTGAAAATGGAGAAATCTGTTTGACCAGCACTTTACTCCTTACGGGCTAACCCAGTGCGAGCGAGGATTAATTTGGGAGTGGATGACTTAAACGCGTCTTCTCACAGTTGGAATCCTCCTAGGACACCTCGTGGACTATAAAAAAAAATCAAACACATGTTAAAAAAAGAAACAATGAATTCTATTTTATCAAATTCTATCAAACCACTAAACTTTCTCCTAATCTATCTCTAATATACATTATATATACAAAATTATGAACTCTCTAGTTTAACATTTCTTCTTATAAGTGATATTTGATGAAGTGATTGTCATTTTCAATATATTTTTTACTTTATGAAATGCAAGATTGATCGCTATGTATAAACTAAAATTACATGATTATCGCAATGTAACTATATAGGTTCTTTACGAACAATTCTCAAGTCTTTTAAGAACACCTTTAGCCACCTGAGCTCACTTATCGTCACAAATATGGCTCGTTACTCCGTCTTGGCTAACAAATGTGAAACTATGCTTGTTTCTTTGTTTTTAAGAGATTGCTGACTTTTGTAAAGATTAATAGTCTTGTAGTTTTTTGTTCTTACTGAAGTAGTATAGCTAGTTACTGTTAGTTTTATAGTTGGATAATTCATAGTA
>JANZLD010000236.1:10108425-10119407 GCA_026413575.1 Erythroxylum carthagenense
ACATGAGTGTATTTTTTTGAAACATAAATCCGAAGTAGTTGACAGGTTGATCCTCTTTTATGCCATGATCAAAACCTAATTTTAAAAAACCATCCATATTTTACGTTCCGATAATGGAGGGGAGTTTGTAAATTCACATATGAAAAGTTTTTTCCAAGAAAAAGGGTTAATCCATCAGATCACCTGTCCACATACCCCAGAACAAAACGGTATCGTCGAAAGAAAAAACCGTAGCCTTCTTGAAATGACCCGTGCTTTACTTCTTGAATCTCAGGTTCCTAAATCATTTTGGCCTAAAGCTGTAGCCATAGCCACCTACCTCCTAAACAAACTTCCAACCAAAATCCTAAATCTCAAAACCCCGATTCACACCCTTGCCAAATTTACCAAAATACCCCCGATCCTTACCATTCAGCCTAGAATCTTTGGGTGTTCAGTCTTTGTCCATACACCTAAAACCGAAAGAACCAAATTTGAACCATGTGCTGTAAAGTGTGTCTTTGTGGGATACGGAGTAAACCAAAAAGGGTATAGATGTTATGATCCCAAAACCTGTCACATGTTTACTACAATGAACTGTGACTTTCTTGAAACTGAATATTTCTATAACAACCAACCTCGTGGTCAGGGGGAGAGTGAAATTATAGACACACTAAGTTGGTTGCCAAGTCCGGAAGCGGTTCCAACAGAATCAGTTAACAGTACTACCGGGCCAACCTTTGAAACTTCTATACAGTCCATGGAACTCATTGCCTCATATAAGACACCTCCTCCTCCCTTGATACCTGAGGTAAGAGATTCTAAAATTATTGAGACTCCCGTTATTGAATCCTCTAACATTGATAATCCTGAGATCACAGAAGAACAGGAAGAGGATGCAGGGAGATATGTTTTACCACCGAGGACTAATAGGGGGATCCCACCAAAAAGGTATTCTCCGGAGAAAGGAGTACGAGAATCCAGATATCCAGTGGAAAATATAGTAAGGGGGAGTCTATCAGAAACAACCCGAGCCTTTGTGATGACCTTATATGCAGAAGAGGTTCCTAGCACTGTGGAAGTTGCCCTAAAGTCAAATAACTGGACAAATGCAATGAAAGATGAGATGGAAGCGTTGACTAAAAAAAACACTTGGGAGAAGTGTCAATTGCCAAAAGGGAAGAAACTAGTAGGGTGTCGTTGGGTCTTCACTATCAAGCTCAAACCTGATGGGTCAGTTGAGAGGTACAAGGCACGGTTGGTGGCAAAAGGATATACACAAACATACGGGATAGACTACTCAGAAACTTTCTCCCCAGTGACAAAGATGGATACGATCAGGGTATTGTTCTCGATAGCAACAAACAAGGGATGGCCTCTCCATCAGTTCGATGTGAAGAATGCCTTTCTACACGGAGATCTAAAAGAAGAAGTGTATATGGAGGCACCACCCGGGTTCACTAATATTTTTGGAATTGGAGAAGTATGTCAGCTGAAGAAGTCACTGTACGGCCTTAAACAGTCTCCGAGAGCGTGGTTTGGGAGATTCACTATTGCAATGAAGGGCTATGGGTTCAGACAGAGTAATTTAGACCACACGTTGTTCCTTAAACGACGAGGTAATTTGGTGACCTGTTTGATTATTTATGTCGATGATATGATCATTACAGGGAACGATACAGAAGAAATGGCAAGATTGAGAAGGAACTTGTTTACTGAGTTCGAGATGAAAGACTTGGGGGCACTAAAATACTTCCTTGGGATAGAAGTACTCTGGTCAGGAAAGGGAATATACATTTGCCAGAAGAAGTATATTCTAGATCTGTTGGCAGAGACATGGATGATTGACTGTAGACCAGCTGACACGCCCATTGTGGTGAATCATGGACTTTGAATTGTTGAAGGAGCTGAGTTGGCAGACCGAGAAAGGTATCAATGTCTGGTAGGGAAACTAATTTATCTGTCTCACACTCAACCTGATATAGCATATGCAGTTAGGATTGTGAGTCAGTTCATGCATCGACCCCAGACAGATCACTTAGAAGCTGCACTTAGAATTGTGAGGTATCTGAAGGGCACACCAGGTCAGGGAGTATTGTTCAAAAGAAATGGGCACTTGGAGATACAAGGATACATATATGCAGATTGGGCAGGTAACCCTGTAGATAGAAGGTCCACATATGGATATTTCACTCTTGTGAGTGGAAATCTAGTCACTTGGAGGAGTAAGAAGCAGAATGTGGTAGCTCTATCTAGTGCAGAAGCAAAATTCCGAGGAGTGGCTCGAGGCTTAGCTGAAATACTTTGACTACGGAAATTGTTAACTGAGATTGGTTTTCCTCCGTCCGGAACCTGAAAGATTTTTTGTGACAATAAGGCTGCGATCAGTATTTCAGAGAATCCAGTTCAACATGATAGAACCAAACATGTTGAGGTGGATAGGCACTTCATCAACGAGAAACTGGAAGCAGGAATAGTGGAGTTACCATTTGTCCGATCTGAAGATCAGTTGGCTGACATCCTGACAAAAGCAATTAATGGAAGAATTTTTGGAAATATTCTGAGCAAGTTGAGCATTGGAGATCCCACTACTCAACTTGAGGGGGAGTGTCAGAATATGGTAAGGGATCAGAGAGATTATCATATCCCTTACATCTCTTGGTCAACAGTAACAGATCAAGTTAGCACCTGTACAAGAGAAATTGTAGCAATCAGTGTAAATGAGCTTTCCATAAATAACAATGTAACACAGTATAAGAACATAGCACTGTAATATGATAAATCATTCTTCTTTTCTTCCAATTACGTCTAATTTAGATACCAAAGTTTTATGAACTAAAAAGTCACTTTGGATTAACCAGTGATCATTTAGAGGAAAAGCTTATTGTTCGGAGAGTCAACAGCATCTCAAGCTACTAGATTTACATTGTCACAAACATAGATATTATGCTAACTTACTGTTCAGAGAGTCAACATCATCTCAAGCTATTAGATTTTCATCGTCACAAACATAGACATTATGCTAGGTACGTAAACAGTGGCATTCAACATCACTTCTCTCCCAACATTCCATCATTACACAAAAATGGACATCACGTGAAAGATTAAAATGATCTTGGCTTAGCCACGCTAGTGGAGTGTTTTAGAATGTGCAAACTGAACTGCCCACCTTTTTCAGAGGTATCAATCTTAGGAGGCAAGAGCTCAAAGTTCTGTACTAAGCGTCCAACTGTGATACCCAAAATTGGCAATGCAAGTATAATTCCAGGACAGCTTCTTCTACCAACTCCAAATGGAAGGTATCTGAAGTCATTCCCATTGGCCTCAACTTTTGACTCCTCTTCCAAGAACCTCTCTGGCCTGAACTCTTCGGGGTTTTTCCAGTGTGCAGGGTTGTTTGCGAGCCACCATGCATTCACCAAGATTTTGCTCTCTGCAGGAATGTCGTAGCTACCGAGCTTAGCATCATGGAGGTTCATGTGGGGCACAAGTAAAGGGATTGCCATTCTGAGACGTAGAGTTTCTTTGATCACAGCCTGAAGATATGGGAGGTTGTGAATGTCGGGATCGGTGATTTGGTGACCAGGTCCAAGCACTGTGTCAAGTTCGTTCCTTAACTTCTTCTGGATTTCAGGGTGGTTCACAAGCTCTGCGATTGCCCACTCTATGGACCACAGTGTTGTCTCGATTGCTGTCCCAATTAGCAGAAATCATTTTGACATCATCATATTTATTTGGTACATAAAGAGTCGTGAGGATGATGGAATTCTTTGAACCAAAGGTGAGGTGAGAATAGCATTTCCTACAGTACCAAATTTGAAGCTCACACCTTGATTCAAACATCTGTCTCTATTCTGTTTCTGACATGGCTCACAAAAGAGCCACGTACGATCTAAATTTGGGATAAGAGCATATCAAACATCTGTCTCTAATCTCTTTCTGACATGGCTCACAAAAGAGCCACGTACGATCTAAATTTGGGGTAGGAGCATACTCCAGGTTTGACTTTGATTTGTCTTCGTTTAAGACATACTACTGATTTGTCTTCTTTGTTGAATGAAGCAAATTTGATTACGGCCAACTGCCTTTTTGGTTGCAAAAGACTAACATCCGTGTACGTGTAATTTTAAGTTTCCTTCGATTTAAGAAACATCTACAATTCTACATACGTAATAATATTTGCCGAAGAAGATGGCAACGAATTGTCTAATCCCGAAGTAAATAGTCCTGCGTCCTCCTGACACAGGCCATTCCCCAATCCCTATTCCCTATTCCCTCACGCAAGTTATGGCTTCTCATGCACAGGTCACCATCTAAGCTAACCAGAGGTTACAAATACAAAGACGCAATTAATTAATTTGATTGTCATAGTAAAGAGAAGATTAGAAGAAAGCAAAAGAAAAATGAGGTCGATAAAATTACCAGCAACATTGATGTTTGCAACGATGTAAAGAACGTTGTCCTCGTTGATCTCTCCCTTATGCTGAGCGTCCAATATGTGATCTATTGCGCATTTCAGTCCTCCGTTGCTCATGCTCTTTGTGCTTGCCAGTTTCCTAGAAAATTTGTAAGTTAATAAAATATTATTCAACCTCTCATATTTTAAGAAAGGCTACAAATCGCAACTTATTAACACTAAAAACAGAGCCGTAAAACATAAAGAGGTGCCCCACAGTTTTATGATATAGCATCCGTGTAATCATGTGTTATATCCCTGACATATAACCTAAGATTTCCCTAAACCGTGTCTGGTTACTAATTCTAATGCCAATAGATGCTAATTACTTAAAACTAATTTCTTTTTCTATGAACAAACAAAATACATAATTATAAGTAAATATTATAATTCACTTAGTAGGACCTTAGATACCGTGGAATTTAAAACAATGGAGTCCATGCTAGCTTGTTGGGATTTCCATTGCGGACAAGTCAAGCTAAATGAAGAAAACAGTACAAAACAGAACAATTGAAAGAAACTTCAATCCTTGAAGATTTCATGAAAAATGCCAAATGTATCAAAACCGAACATATTAACAATCAAAAAGAAACTGTTGTTACTTAATAGAAACGAAGAGAAAGGAACAAACTATTGGAACTTACTTTCTTTCATCGACGAAATAGTCCTTGAAGAGCTGAAGCCTTCTATCTTTGACCTCTTTGCACATCCTCAAGTAACCTCTCAAGAAGGGTCTGAGAATGGGGATGAAGTCACCATAGTTGTACTCGAAGCTCTGAGCCAATCTACTTCACTCACCATTCAAAGCCTTAAGCTTTACGAACAGAGGATCTTCCTCACTCTCGAATCTCCTATCGAACATGATCCTGTACATGTTGTTGTACATCAAGAGTTGCAGTCGCCTCCTTAACACAATCCCATTGGTGGCCGATTCTGGGTTCTTTTTAACATCCTCCACAACGCTCGCTGCCTCAAATTCCCAACCTTGTCTGTATTGTTGAACAACCTTGTTTGTAAAAAAAGGAACAGTCAAAATTCTCCACATCTTCCTCCAGTGCTCTCCGTACACCGTGAACACCATGTCCTGTCCCTTTCCGGTGAAAATGTCGAACACCACATTCCGGGTTCGAGACCCGAACTCAACCCCCTGTGTGTGCAATACCTCTTTGGCGAGTTCCGGTGAAGAGACCACCACAAGATTGCGTTGGCCCATGCAGAGAAGGAAGATGTCACCAAACTTCTTAGCCAAGTCGGTGAGGTTACGGTGATTCAAGTCATCACCAACCTGAAGCCAGTTACTGAAGACAGGAACAGGTACAGGACCAGGAGGGAGCTTGAAACGTTTGCCACGTAGTTTGGAAACAACAATAGCTGCAATCCATGTTTTGAAACTCAGACCGGACCGGCCGGTTCGACCGGTCTAACCGGTGACCAGTCCAAAAGGGTCTTTTCTAAAAGGGGTAGATCCATAGTTATTAATATGAAAACAAATGATTGACAATCCAACGAAAGGAAAAGAAACCACGAGTTGTGTGGCGTCTTCGGGAAGAGAGTTGGGGTATTTATAAAAACCTTGGATTCTTTGTCTAATTTTATGGTATTTTATTATGTTCCATAAATTTCAGCTATTTATTTATGTGAGTCCCGCATAAATAGATGCTAGACTTGTATAAATAAATGACTGAAATTCATGTAACAGAATAAGACACCATAAAATTAGACAAAAAATTCCGTCTCTTTATAAAGAGTGGGCAAAGAGCACGAGTTTGTGTAAAAGTGAGTTTTTTTAAAATACAAGGGAAGAGAAAAGTAGGAAAAACTAGGGCAGAGATGTGCGATACAAGACTCCGTGAGAATCATAGGACATAGGAGCGATGACAAGCGACAACGCCTCCTGAAGGATGTGAACTCCGGGGCTAGAATAAACAACAAGAGCGGCAAGACTGTCTGCACTCTAATTGCCTACCTGATGCACATGTTGGAGTTTCAAGTCCCAATCACGACGCAACAGCTCCCGGATACCTGTCACCAAAAAGGAAAAATCAGTCAACGGGAACTTGGAGGAGAAAAGGATATTGATGACCTCCAAAGAATCCATTTCAAGAATCACTCGCCGGAAACCCAAGTTCCAAGCCAAGGTAAGACCCGAGTGGACGCCCCAAAGCTTCACTGCTAGGGGTGAGCACCGTCCAATGTGCTGCAGAAAGCCCCCGCACCACTGGCCGCGCCAATCCCTGATCAGCCCACCTGCCGTGGCAAGGTGAGCCCCAATCTTGACGGCTCCATCGGTATTGAGCTTGACCCAGCCCTCCAAGGGTTTAGTCCAGCCCACCAAATGGTCCACCGCTATCCCCTAATCCCCGTAGACACGCCCCTCCATGATACTAGCTCTGAGAATCCCATTGGCATAGGCCAAGGCTGCCCGGTGACCATCGGTAGGCCAAGTGAAGTCCTCCTCAAAGATAGTTTTGTTGTGCCATTTTCAAATGAACCAGCAAGCAACCTCGAAGAGAGAAGGCCATTGAAGCTACTGGATATGGTCGCTCTTGCACAAGTTGCTAGTCACCCACTAGTCTACTTCCTGACGAAAGAAATCCGGGTCGTGGAGCACTGAGAAAAAAGTACACCAGAAAGCTTTGACTTGACGACAGTTCTGAAGAGCATGCAAAGTAGTCTCTTCAAGGCCATAGGAAGGACACTAGCTGTCTAGCGTAAGATGTCTGGCTACCCACTAGTGGTTAGTCAAAATTTTTTGCTTAAGCAGCAACCAAAGGAAGACCCGAATACACTGAAGGCCAGCCCATTTCTATACAGGAGCCCAGAATCTGCCAGTCGCCTCCGAATCGGTCCCCTCTATAAGGGCGTAAGCAAAAGCAATAGTGAACTTACCGCTTGGGGGAGGGCCCCACTGAAAAGAGTCCACCGCGGTGCTAGACTAGGGTAAGTGGAGAGCCGTAATTTCCATACAGACAATGGAGGGGAGGTATTGCTGGAATCGGTGCCATTGCCAAGAACTGGCCCCAATTAGGTAGTCGGCCACGGTGGCGTAAAGATCCATCTCCGGAGGAGAAGTGGTGGCCACAGAGACTAACGGACCCCGATCCGGCACCCAAGGTTCCAACAAGAAGAAGATGTTTCGCCCATTCCCTAATGTTCACCTGTGGCCTTGGCGGACATAGTGCCAAATCACCGAAAGACCCCTCCAAGTAGTGGAGGCCCGGGATCTGTGAAGAGAAAGGGGGAAATGAGCCTGATCGAGACAATACTTAGCACGTAAGACTTGGACCCATAACGAGGTAGGTTTAGTAAGCAAGTCCTAGCCAAGTTTGGTCAAGAGGGTGTCGTTAGTAGAGCGGGGACGTTTTAAACCGAGACCCCCTACATTTTTTGGTTTACAAACGTTCTCCCACTTAACCAGGGGAATCAGTCGGTGATGACTAACACCTCCCCAGACGAACGTGCGCGTAAGACGCTCCAACTCATCACAGAGGTGTTGGGGGAGTCGAATCGTCTGCATGGTGAAAATAGGGAGAGTAGAGAGGACCGATTGAGCAAGGGTGACATGCCCAACAAGTGACACAGTCTGGGCCTTCCAGCCAGAGAGTTTCTTGTGAGCGGTGTCCACTATGTGCTGATAGATGCGCCTCGTGGTACGTTCATGGATAAGAGGAACTGCAAGATACTTCCCCAGGTTGGTCGTACGTGTGACATGTAAAAATTGACTCAGACGACGAGCAACTCCAGAAGGAACATTTTTGGAAAAGAAAATCTTGGTTTTGTCATTGTTGACCTTTTGACCCGAAGCCATACAAAAGGTCGCCAGGGTATTAGCTATGAGCTGAACCTGGGAATCAATGGCTTCGGCAAAAAGGACCAGATCATTAGTGAAAAACAAATGCGATATGGGAGGATCGGCGACCCATCTTGATCGATTTCCAATTGCCATGGTTCACCTCCTGCGAAATGAGATGACCTAAGCATTCCATACACAGGACAAAGAGGTACAGAGATAGGGGGTCGCCTTGGCGAAGCCCACGAGAGGGACGGAAAGGAGAAGACTTAGTGCCTTACCAGGAGACTTATAGAGTGACCGTCGTCACACACTTCATAATAATATAGATAAGCGTAGATGGAAGCCCAATGTCCGACAGCGTGCTATGAATAAACTCCCAATTGAGCCTGTCGTAAGCTTTCTCCAAATCAACCTTGAGAACGAAATAGCCAGTCTTCCCTTGTTTCTGACGCATCGTGTGGATGACCTCTTGAGCGATGAAGATGTTATCCGTAATATGGCAACCAGGAATGAAACTACACTAGGTGTCGGCCACCAAATGTGCTAGTTGAGGTTTAAGGCGGTTCACCAGGATTTTAGAGAGAATCTTATAGAGAACGTTGCAAAGGCTAAAAGGCTTGAAGTGAGCCATCCTAGACGGGGAAGGGGTTTTGGGGATTAAGACCAAAATCGTATGGTTGATGTCCTCGTCCCAGCGATCGGAGCTTAAGACCACCCGAATATAAGCCACAACTCTAGGCCAGACAGTCGCCCACTATTTTTGGAAAAAGAGGGCATTGAACCCGTCAATTCCCAGGGCTTTATGAGGATTCAGAGAGAAGACCGTCGTCTGGACTTTGAGCTTGTAAAAGTGAGTTTTTAAAGGATTAAAAGAGACACATTACGTGGGGTGTGTGGCTGTGCTTTCTTAACGAAAGTTGAATGCCGGACTTCGGTCCGATGATTGTGAAATCTTGCTTGAGCATTTGTATAAGATTGTGATTTATGAGATTTTGTGAAATTGTTGCATTTCGTAAAATGCATGCTTAGATAAAGGCATCGTGACTTGAGTTGCCAGTATCAAGCACCTGCACGTAAAGCTTTGCTCCGTCATATATGATTTGGCACGTAGAGCTATGCTCCGTAATATATGTTTCTAACTGAGCCCATTAGGTCAGTATTTGTATATGAGATAGGCACTCGGTCACAACATTAATAACGAATGTGGAGTCTCATATATATCTGTATGTGTTTATATATGATATGATTCGTATTGATAAAATGATGTGCTATGACAGTGCGAGTATTTGACATATTCATGTTCTGTATGTAATTTGTGTATGTGAATCCGGTGAAATCATCAATGATGATTCACTCATTGAGTTAGCAAAACTCATAAAAATTACAATGTGGTTTTTCAGATACGAGACAAGAGACTTAGTGTTTATTCTGGATTAGAAGAACTTTTTGGACTAAGTTATGGCTTAGAGATCTGTCAGCTGACGTCAGAGAGTTATAGCTTTATGTTGTAGTTTTTGCTTAAACCCGTATGAGATTTTGTAAATATTTGTTTAGTGGAGACAGTGTAAATAGTTGTGAATAAATGCAATGAATGGTTTTAAAGTTTGATGATATCTGATTATGTTAGATGATGCCATGTGTAAGTTGGATATATTTTTGCTCTAACATGCCATTATCATAAGATATGTACTTGAATATTCTTGAATATTTGAATATGTACTTGAATATTCTTGAATATTTGGATATGTACCTTGTGGTAATGGGATGTTCCATCGTAGCCCGCCCGTGATCCGGTCAATTTGGGTTAAAAGCAGAACGCGAGAAAGGAAAATTCAAAAGTAGAAAGTAGAGAGAGTGCAGGGCAAAAAGTAGAATTATAGAGAAGTTTTAAATAATAGTAAACTAAGTTTTGATATATGTGACTATATTTTCACATCTAATACATAAGTATTTACATATTAATTTTAAACAATACTTCATTTAAATATTTATAATTACTATATATACAATTTAATATTACAGATACTTAATTTACATAAATTTCACCTAGTGAAATGTATGTATACTTAAAAATCATATTAGCTATCTTCTTTACTTATGATTTGATTTTGATTTTGCAAATTTATTATATGATAATATATTTCAAAATAACTAGATTACATTAAGAATTAAGAATTTACATATATTAACTAAATGAATAAGCTTAACATTATATATATTTAATGTGAACATATTTTAAATTAATTAAAATTTAATAATAAAATATTTTAAAATTAATATATATTTTAAAATTATTTCTAAGTTCACCCTAATTTCTTACATTTCAAAATTTGATGAATCTAGCTCGCTATACAAAGGTATAGTTCCAATAGCTTAATTCTAATATTCTACTAAGTTATTTGAGAGGAGCTTGGGGCTTAGATCTCGGAGCTCCTCTCATCTAAGCTTCAGCTAGTGATGCCCCCGCATCCTCCTGGTTTCCATTGTTTGTTTTGTCATTATTAATGTTCAATAATGTTCTGAAGAGAGTAGGAAACTCCTCCTGGGGAAGGATAGCTTGCCTCCATCGTGATCACTCTTGTCCATATGAGGCAGGCCTTTGAAGGCCAGTCGGCGAGGCAGGAGCCTCCCTCTGGTGGAATCTTTTAGAAGAAACAAAAATTTAAATATAAGGCATATAATAATAATAATTCATATTGTTTAATATTAAAATTAAGTGAGATACTTAATTTAAAAGCTCCTAATACAATAAGC
>JANZLD010000236.1:10174004-10190540 GCA_026413575.1 Erythroxylum carthagenense
TTAACTTCTGATTTTATTGTAGAATTTTACAAAAAGCTTTAAAGATCTATTCAACCCCCCTTCTAGATCGCTTACAAGAGTCGCCACCGATCAGAGCTTTTAGCTCAACGAGTGAAAATGAGCTTCGAGCTCATAAGTGATTCAAAGCCTCAGGCTCAACATATAATGAGCCCTGTATCTACCGACGGATAAGGGACAGATATTAATGAGCCCTACAATGGGACAGTTTAGGCACTCGGTCACAGCAAAATAATAATAAATGAAAAGTGAGTATGACATGTATGTATCAAATATGAAAAGTATGAATGTGGACTTCTATAAAAGTGTGAATGTGAAATTTTGTGAAAGTGCATTATGAAATAAAGTTATATGTATGCAAATTGTGAAATGTGATCAAATATGCAACAATGTGAATATATGTTATGTGAATTGATGTTGTTGCATGGATTAAGTGGATCATGGATGATGGTTACTCATTGAGTTCGCAAAACTCACCCAAAATTTGCAATTATTTTTCAGGACTCAGAAGAATACCCCGTTAGGAAACGGGCATATAGCGACCGCTTGTGAGTGAGAGAAGAGGTCGGGATCAGTTGCGTCTGCATTAGTGTCTGATAATTTTTGTATAAAATTATATTTTTTCTAAATTTTTGTATAAATGATTCGGTCAATTTGTAAAGGCACCGGACTAAATTGATTTGTATTTATAAGAGGGCCCTCGTGGTCATTGTATTTACCGGTCATGTTTATGTAAATTGTTTTCTGCATAATATAAATAATGTATGTGTATGTTTCAAAAAAATTATACTGAGATTTGACTGAGTGATGTAGCACGCCACCCTCGCAGGACACGGACTCGGATATCACCATCGATGTCGAGTTCGGGTCTTACGAGAGTTGGGGGTTACATAGGGGTTGAATTGCTTACTAGTAGTTCTTTGTCGTCATTTTTCTCTATTATCACCGTGTAAAGATAATTTAAGTGATTATCAGATGAATCTAAGAAGCATATGGATGTTTCCTATTATCTGTATTAGCCACCATTTTTACAAAATCGCTGGAAGAAAGGTCTTTATATCTATCGCATTCTCTCAGATTCTTTAAGATTTCGATGTTTAATTGTCCTGTCAATGTTTTGCTCTTAATGGCATCTGCGTGTTTGATAAAATGCACGATCTAAATGTACATTGGTGTATGCTTGTTTTCTATTTAAGGCTTTTGATGGGATATATCGGTTCAATATTTCCTTAAGAGCTTCATGTCAAGGTTTTCTCAAATGAGCTTCTCTTAAGATTAAAAGGCGTTTTATATTTATCTTGGATTCAAAGATATTTTTCCATTTTCACATATTTTTGTTGGTTTAATGAATATTCGTATACTAGATTAAAATTGTACTTGGATATGTGTTATTGATTTCTTGAGATGGCTTTACCAATTAAACGCATTATACCATTTAGCTATCGAAGTTCATTTCTCATTTCATGTGTCTGGGATCAATAAGTTGGAGTTCTCAATTATGAATTTAGACTATATCATTGCATGTGCCTGGGAATAATAAGTTGGAGTTCTAAATCATGAATTTAGACTATCTGGAAGATGTTCTATTTTTTTTTCTTTTTGGGATATTCTAAGAATGCTTTCTAGCCTTCTCCCATACAAACAAGCCAGGATGCAAAGAAGGCTAAGTTGCAATCAAAGATTGGAAAGGAAGTTGCATCTGTGTAAGTTTATTGCTCATAAATTCTGCTTTGGCTAATAATTGATTGTATGTCAAACTCAAACATAGGTGATTTGAGCGAAGAGATATCTTGATCAACTTAGTGTTCGTTTATGAGTGTTTCTGTTTTTCTATTTTTGGTTAGTATAAAGAAAGGAGGTCCAAATCCAACATCAAATATACCACTGGCTGCTATGCTTGAGAAAGCAAAGGAGCTTAATGTGCCAAAGGAAATTTTGGAGCGCAATATTAAGAGGGCTTTTGAGAAGGGTCAAGAAGCCTATATTGAGAAAACATATGAGGTTCTTATGAGCACAATCCTTTCAAATGATGCTCGAAACAGAAGGAATAATTGTCTTGGATTAACTATATTTTATCTAATAATGTTTCCATACAATGATTCGTCGATTAAAAAGAAGTTTGCTTCACTTTCAGTTTTATGGTTTTGGGGGTGTTAGTATGGTAGTGGAGGTTGGTTGTTTTGTTTTAGATGTAGTTGCTTCATAATTCAGTTTACTATTTCATTTGCTCTAATTTTGATATGATTTTTAACTAGTGCATAATATTGATGTTAACTGATTTGGGCCAAGTTGCTATTGGTATCGCATTATAGCCTGTTGTTACATATCATTTGCGTTGGGATTAAGAACTTTCCTTGAGGAGCAGTCTCTCTCCCTCTCTTATGTAAGTTTTTTCTTTTCTTTTTGGTGCTTCCATGAAGATTTTTGTTGTTCTTTTCACTTTTTTTTGTTGTTGCACAAATTTAAACACAGCAATTTACGGTTTATTTTATATGATTGCTTTACTATTTCTGTATGTTATATGCCTTACGATTGTAGTTGCCAAGTGAAGCTGCAGTTAGTCATGTACTTGAAGCTCCATAGCTGCGTGAATAGAATGAAGGGGCCACTGTTGTTGGTAATCCTAATACTTTACTTTCAGCTTTGGTTAGTCATGTACTAGAAGCTCCATAGCTATTGTTGGTGAAGACATATTGTCAACTTGTAGTAATCAAAAGAAGCACAAGAAAAGTCAGAAGTCTAATTCATTTAAGGAAGAACTTTCAAACAATATTCAGTCCTTTAGTGAAGTTTTCATAGAGGGATCTCTTCTTCAATCATCTCACAACCGAAAGCACTTGGCATTTAATATATTGCTACTTCTTCTCTCAAAATTACCCACAATATTTCTTCCTTATCTTATGTCTTACAAACTTGTACAGTGTCCGATGGATGTTCTTTCAACAAAGGACTCTTGGTAGTCAGATAATAGATGAACCCTCAGATTAATTAGTGTATTATGACATGTTTGCAAATTGTAATTAATGTATTTTGATATTAATTAATGTATTATGATATATTTGCGAATTGCAATTAAATAATACGTTGTTTGCAGGTATGAAATTCTTGTGATACATGAATAATTATTAAAATTAATGATATACTAAAAAAATTGAAGAATTATTAAATTAATAAAATTCATAAATAATATTGAAATAGTTATTAAACAAATAAGATTAAAAATTGTATTTAAATAAACAATTATTAAAATAAAGAAATTATTAAATTAATATAATTTTCAAAAAATAGAAAAATAAAAATAATACAAAAAATAATAAAAATGTTGTGGAAGAGATTCTGTGATGTTTCTAAAAACGTCACGGAAGACATTCTGCGAGTCCAAAAAAACTTCGCAAATTCCTTTACATTCTGCGACGTTTTAAAAACAACGCGAAATGTTAGAGATTTCACGAAGTTTTTTATTGCCCAAACTTTCAGTGATGTTTTTATAAATGTCGTGAAATATCAGTGTTTTCCAAAATATTTTTCATAATACGTCACGGATACCTTTTGCTTACACTACATTCCATGATGTTTTTTGTGACGTTTTTTAAAAATGTCGCAAATGCTCTTCTGCGACGTTTTAAGACCTTTTGTGACGTTTTAAAAATATCACAAAAGGGTTTGTTTTCTTGTAATGTGTATAAACAAATGGTGATGGACAAGAGATACGTTGGAAAAGACTTGAAGAACTAGTTTAAAACGTTGCAAAAGGACTTGTTTTCTTGTAGTGTGTATAAACAATTGGTGATGGACAAGAGATACGTTGGAAAAGACTTGAAGAACTAGTTTAAAACGTCGCAAAAAGGCTTGTTTTCTTATAGTGTGTATAAACAATTGGCGATGGACAAGAGATACGTTGGAAAAGACTTGAAGAACTAGTCTTGATTTCGTAGTTGTGCTTATTTTTTTCTTATTTTGTTTGTCAGTAAAGGAGTTTTCTATATTGGTAATTGTTTGTGGACCGTTGCTTTCAGTGTGACAAAATTCAACAACGGCGGGATAAGGAGATATTGGAGTTCTACGTTCACTTCTTCAGTGTCATCTATAAAAAATAATTTTCGAATAAGTCCATTTTTTCAAAATTTACAATACCAGCTGATAAAATACCTGCTAGTATCATGCAAAAATCGCTATTTGATTGAAAATATGTAACCCTTGTTTTCATGTAAGAATTTATGTGCATTAAACAGATCTTTCAAGTTCCATTGTTACTAGACCTTGCTGTAAAATTATGAAGTTGTACACTGTTCTAGGAGGTGGAGGGTTAATGAAGGAAAAAATGGGAATAGTTTGTAATGACAAAGTTATTTGTATTGGTGGCATTTTTGGCATGATAAATGGTACATGTTGCAGGTAATAAATAATTTCATTTGTTTCCGTAAGAGTCACTTCTAAATTTATGTTTATTGTTTAGCCAGATACTGTGGTGGACATGGGGAATATGACAACTTATCATAATAATATTTCTAATTTTATTTCATGCGAGTTTTTAGGAACTTGGAGATCTTTGCAATGTTTATTGGAGATGAATTTGATGTTCATGGCATTAACTTATATGCTTATATATAGGACATTAGATATTGCACTAAAAGAAGTATAGAACATTTTATTAGAATTTTTAATATAGATAGAGTGTAGAGTCCATTAACAATAATTAAACTTGGGTCAACTATTGTCTAGGATAGTGTATTAGTTTGGAAACAGGTTTGCAGCATGATTTGGATGGGTTCAAGTCACCTATTCTCGTTATTATATTCCTATCCTGTTTCATGAACATCAATTCATTCATTTTTTGTGAGTCTCATTTATTGAATGGATTGATACTTATGGAACAAAATAGGAATAGAGTAATAGAAACAGGTGATCTGTTCCTGATTTAGATACCGCCAAACTGTAGTTCAATGCATGGCAACAAATTATTGGTTTATTCATGTTTCAGTTTTTGCTTTATCTTTTCTCCTGCTGAACCAAAATAATGGGATTACCAGTGGACTTAGCTCATTGGAAGCAAGTAATCTGAAACCAACCTCTGTTAATAATATTGAATCTGATACCGTTGATGGGGGAAGACTTGCAGAATTGTGCAAATTCATAGATGCTAATGAACCCAATCTATTGGCCCAGTTTGAGGGCGTTCACACAAGTGTACATCTTGGAAAATTGAGAAAGGAAGAGACAAAACGTTCAGTGGGGAAGGTTGACACAGGCATCTTGAATGTGGCGCATCCATCTGTTAGATCATCAACATTCTCAAATGCAGACAATTCTGGATCACTATTAGACATGAGAGACGTGTGGATCCTTTCCATTAACAGACAATAAAGAGGATGTGCACTTAAACAATGCCATTCAATCATAACTCTTTTCTTTTCATATTTCATTTTGTGGCTGTTGCAGTTCTTAATTTTGTTTTGCACTTTTGGAGAGGAGATACTACTGATCATATTGCTTTACCGTCGAAGGCAACCTGATTTATATTCATTGTCTCTTTTCTTGTTCTTTGTTGAAATGATATAATTAATTTGAACTTGCTTACCCTCACTTGCTCAAAATTCCTATATATTCGTTAATAAGATTGAGAAAAAGGTATATTTGTTGAAAAAAATAAAATAGAAAATTTAGGTTTTGGATTTAGGACTCTTAGTTACAATAAAAAGCTTTACAACAATGAAATGATACTACCACATTGGGCAAATACTCCGGACTCTAGAGTGCCTAAAAATATAAAGTGAGAATATCAATTCTCATATTAATTAATTTATTGACCTATATTATTAAGTAATCTTACGTTTATGCATTTAAATTCATGTCTACAAATGATTAATGCAGCTTTTCACTTCTTGGTACAAAGCTTGTGGCAAGCGAGGCTTTGCAAGTGCAACAAGTGGCTGAGCAAGTTCTAGACCAGTTTTCGACTCATTAAGATCAATGGCGGACTTGCCAGGAGGTGCACTCCAACTAAACCCTTGAAGAAGCCTTGCAAAGAGCATGACAGTCATAGAGGTGCCAAGATTGACTCCTATACACCCTCTCCTTCCCGTGCTGAATGATATGAATCGCAACTCAGGTTCAACGAGCACCACATCATCATCGTTGCTTAGGTGACGTTCTGGCCTATATTTGTGTGGTTCGTCCCACACTTTCGAGTTGCATCCAAGTCCCATTCGACTCAACAAAATGTGGCTACCCTTGGGAATGAAGTAGTTGGCAATTGTTGTATCCACCGTAGACACATGAGGAACATTAAATGGTTGCATCGGATGGAGTCTAAAGGCTTCTCTAGCACATGCCTTGATGTATTGGAGCTTCGAAAAGTCTGATTCTTGAACCAATCGTTCTCTTCCTACCACCCTGTCAAGCTCTTCTACTGCCTTTTTCATTATCTTCGGTTGGTTTATCATCTCTGCAATCGCCCATTCTGCGGCATTTGATGGATTGTCCACCGACGCTAACATTATTTCCTGGACCAATTAACAATTACCGATTATGATTGTCATAGTTATAGTATCATCACCAAATTTACATAAGATATTTGCTTCAACATTGATGATGAAAGAGTAATGTTACATAAAATTTTACAGAATTTTTTCAATTAAATTTACTGCAAACTAATAATTTTATTTTTCAATAACTTTAGGTACATGACTTTTTTAAATTTATGAAAAAATCATAACTAAATAAACGAATTTTCGCTTTGATTTAAAGAACCACCAAATCCATCGAGGCGCGGTAACAGACACACACACCTATACAGAGAGAGTGGGAATAGAGAGCCAAAAAGCTTACAGTGATTTGAGCTTTTATTTCTTCTATTGACAACAAAGGGTTGCCATTATTGTCCTTCGATGCAATCAGTATATCAAGCAAGTCCTCCTCTTGGTCTTTCATGCCATTCCTCCATTGTCGAATCCTTTCTTCAATTATGGGATCATGATATTTGTTTACAATGTCAGTTTTCTCCTTCAACACCTTCTCATGACCTTCCAAATCGAGCCCTATTAAGGATGGGATATAATCAGAGATGCAAAACGAGAAGACATAAAAAAGGATGGTGAAAAGTGCATCAATATGCTCTTTTTCTTCTATGCCAGGTCCACCATCCTTCATTCCCTTTCCGAAATTCCTCTTGTTGAATACAATCTTTCTGATCACATTCCCACAATAGTGTTGTGTAGAGAGTCTGACGTTTACGAGGCCACCTTTTTCGGGGTTGTCCTTGCATTGACTATATAAGTAAGAAACAAGATTATCGGCTACTTCAAGTCTTTTCCTGTAAAACAATCGATGTTTTGCAGGAGAAAGACAACTTGTAACAAGGATTTTCCTCATTTTCTTCCACTGATCACCTGGAGGCGACAAAGTCGTTGTCAAATAACCCCTAGACACGAGTGTGCTTGACATGAAATCTGGTCTTGAAGAGAAAGCATCATCTTGGGATTTTAAGATTTCACGAGCGATATTAGGACAAGTGACAGGAATCACATGAATGCTCCCTAGACGGATGCAAGCGATTTCAGTGTTCATGTCCTTCATGAGTTGGTTTATCCATGCAAAAGTTGGCCTATTTCTTAACATCTGAGGAAGGCAACCGACAACAGGCCATGGTTTAGGACCAGGAGGGAGTTGAAATTGATGTCTGTAGGACTTACCACTACCTCGCACATTCAGTGCTTGGAAACTCACCAAGTGAATGAGAAAGGAGATGATCATGATAAGAATAAGTATTAAGTAGGTCATAGAGGTTCCATATTCTCGAGCTAGAAAATGGGAAAAGATTATGGCAGTGCCGTTCTCCATGGCTATTACACGGGAAGGATAGTGATAAATGACCAGTTGAGATGCCAGACCAGGTTTCCCTGTTTATACCCCAAAAAAAAAAAGGCGTTTACAACGGTCACAATAGTAGAGGGTATATGTGGAAAACAAAAGTCATGGCAATGGTAAGTGTAACTACAGATCTTTGGTGCGCTACCGACAAGCTTAAATTATTTCCAATTGGTTGGTGCCACCGACAAGCTTAAATTACTAACATCTATAGCGAAAAAGAAAAATAAATGCTTGAATTGAAGGATAAAATTGTAATTTATCTTAAAATAAATAAATCTAAATTCATTAAATGTTGATTGGTGACTGTGACTGGTCAGTGAGGTGATGGAGACCACATTGAGTTACTAAACTAGGTAGAAAGAAAAGGGCCGTAGGCTCAAACCCAAGTCGGCTAAATAGGCCTACGCTTGATCGAGCTTAGGTTGGCCAGAAGTTTTTATTTTTTTATTTATTGAAAATTTAAATAGAGCTTTATTTAATTAAAATTTTAAAGTGATCAATTTAATTAATTGAATTTACAAATTTCAATTAATTAATAAAAGTTAAAATTTTGTAATGAATGAACATATAAAAAGTACATATATTGTTCAAATGAATAAGATAAAACCAAATTCATTAATTAAGAAGAATAAAAATATAGAAAATGAAAGAAAATATTATTAAACTGATTAATTCAATTAACCAAAGTCACGAATTTCGATTGATTAATAAAAATTGAGACTTTATAATGAATGAATATATAAAACATATATATTGATTAAATGAATAAGATGAAACTAAAATCATTAATGAGAGAGAGTAGGATTTTAATAGAAATTTATTTAATTTAAAATTTGAAGTGATTAATTCAATTAATTGAAGTTATGAATTTCGATTGATTAATAAAAATTTAAATTTTATAATGAATGAGTATATAAAATGTATATATATTGATCAAATGAATAAAATGAAATCAAATTCATTAATGAAGGATAATAGGATTATAAGAAATGAAAGAAAAAGATTATAATTAAAGTGATCAATTTTTGAAGTTATAAATTTCAATTCATTATTAAAAATTGACATTTTATAACGAATAAATATATAAAATGTGCATATATCGATTAAATGAATAAGATATGAAACCAAAATCATTAATCAAGGAGGATAAAATATATTATAGAAAATGAAAGAAAAATATTATAATTAAGGTGATCAATTCAATTAATTAAAGTTATAAATTTCAATTGATTAATAAAATTGAGATTTTATAATGAATGAATATATAGAACGTACATATACTAATCAAATGAATAATATGAAACTAAATTCATTAATGAAGGAGAATAGGGTTATGGGAAATAAAAGAAATATTATAATTAAAGTTATCAATTCAATTAATTGAAGTTACTAACTTTAATTGATTAATAACAATTTAAATTTTATAATGAATGAGTGTATAAAATGTACATATATTGATCAAAAAATAAGAGGAAACTAAATTCATTAATGAAAAAAGATATGATTATAGAAAGTGAAAGAAAAAGAATATAATTAAAGTGATTAATTCAATTAATTAAAGTTACGAATAAAATTCATTAATAAAATTTGAAATTTTATAATCAATGAATATATAAAACGTACATATTTTGATCAAATGAATAAGATAAAACTAAATTTATTAATAAAGGAGGATAGGATTATAAGAAATGAAAAGAAAATATTATAATTGAAGTGTTCAATTTAATTAACGATTTTATAACCAATAAATATATAAAACTTATATATATTGATCAAATAAATAAGATGAAACCAAATTCATTAATGAGAAATGATAGAATTATAGGAAATGAAAGAAAAAATTATAATTAAAGTGATCAATTTAATTAATTAAAGTTATAAATAAAATTTATTAATAAAAATTGAGATTTTATAATGAATGAATATAAAAATCGTACATATACTGATTAAATGAATAAGGTAAAACCAAATTAATTAATGAAAAAGGATAGGATTATAGGAAATGAAAGAAAAATATTATAATTAAACTGATCAATTCAATTAATTAAAATTATGAATTCCAATTCATCAATAAAAATTGAGATTTTATAATGAATGAATATATAAAATGTACACATATTTGATTAAAAAGCTAAATTCATTAATGAAGGAGGATGGGGTTATAGGAAATAAAAAAATATGATAATTATAGTGATCATTTCAATTAATTGAAGTTACCAACTTTAATTGATTAATAAAAATTTAAATTTTATAAAGAATGAGTATATAAAATGTACATATATTGATCAAATGAATAAGAGGAAACTAAATTCATTAATGAAGAAGGATATGATTATAGGAAATGAAAGAAAAAGAATATAATTAAAGTGATCAATTCAATTAATGAAAGTTATGAATAAAGTTCATTAATAAAAATTGAAATTTTATAATCAATGAATATATAAAACATACATATTTTGATCAAATGAATAAGATAAAACCAAATTTATTAATAAAAGAGGATATGATTATAGAAAATGAAAGGAAAAATATTATAATTGAAGTGTTTAATTTAATTAATGATTTTATAACCAATGAATATATAAAACTTATATATATTGATTAAATGAATAAGATGAAATCAAATTCATTAATGAGAAAGGATATAATTATAAGAAATGAAAGAAAATTATGATTAAAGTGATCGATTCAATTAATTGAAGTTATAAATAAAATTTATTCGTAAAAATTGTGATTTTATAATAAATGAATATAAAAATCATACATATATTGATTAAATGAATAAGATAAAAACAAATTTTATGACTATAGAAAATGTAAGAAAAATATTATAATTAAAGTGATCAATTCAATTAATTAAAGTTACGAATTTCAATTCATCAATAAAATTGAGATTTTATAATAAATATATATATATATAACGTACATATATTGATCAAATGAATAAGATAATTTGACAGGATTATAGAAAATGAAAGAAAGATATTGTAACTAACGTAATCAATTCAATTAATTGAAGTTACGAATTTTAATTTATTAATAAAAATTAAGATTTTGTAATGAATGAATATATAAAATATATATGTATATATTGATCAAATGAATAAGTAAAAATCAAATTGATTAATGAAGGAGGATAGGATTAGGAAATAAAAGAAAAAGATTATAATTAAAGTGACCAATTCAATTAATTGAAATTATGAATAAAATTCACTAATAAAACATGAGATTTTATAGTGAATGAATATATAAAACATAAATATATTGATTAAATGAATAAAATAAAACTAAATCCATTAATGAAGGAGGATAGAATTATAGGAAATGAAAGAAAAAGATTACAGTGAAAGTGATTAATTTAATTAATTAAAGTTACAAATTTCAATTCATTGATAAAAATTGAGATGTTCTAATTAATAAATATATAAAATGTACATATTGATTATATGAATAAAATGAAACCGAATTCATTAATGAATGAAGATAGGATTATAAGAATTGAAAGAAAAAGAGTATAACTAAAGTGACCAATTCAATTAATTGAAGTGATGAATAAAATTCATAAATTGATGAGATAATTTACAGAAATGATTATTCAAAAATTTTAAATGACACAACTTACAAAAAATTAAGATAAAATCGTGAACTAATTTTTGGACTAAGAGTCTAAACTTTATGATTGTGAGAGACTAAGAGTGCACTATGGAGAATGGAGAGAGAAAAGACTAAAAGAGCAGCTAATCGTTGTTGTTAGGGTTGTCAACAGTTTGCATAACTTCTTTGGTGTAAAGAAACATTATATTTAGTAATGTAAAATTATAATTAAAGGAATATGAAGGACATGGTAATAATTAAATATACCTTCATCTTTAAATATTTTATCAAAGGAATGTCTGTTTGATTGACAATGAGTATGTGGATGACTAGTCACCTCAACATTAGTGCATGTATCTATGTTAATATGCAAATTGAAAAAAACAATATGAGGTAAGATAACATAAAAATAGACGAAATTGATATATTAAAAAGAAAAGAAATTTCTTTAATATCTTCATCATCTAACTAACTTCAGGCACACATAAGGGCTTTCATAGTACGAGGATGAAGTCGAGCATGATGATGGCTAATAACTCGACCACTAATGGTAGGAAGAAACAATGGATAATGAAATTGCTAATAGGTCTCATGCAATTATTTGCATTATTGGAAACTTATTGTACAAAATCCTAACTTTTTTCTTTTATAAATTGAGTAAGTGAAAGTAACAAACTACTCTTAAAAGATAAGCTCATAGCTAAAATTAAAGCTAGAGCTAAACAACCTGAACTACTGCAATCCTGATCCTGAAATTTATCCATTCTGGTTGATAATCATTAAACAAATCATACTGAAATTGTTTAATGATGTCTACATGCTCTTGAGCTCGATCACCATACAACACATTACATATAAAATTAGCCTTGTCCATCTTATATCTCAAGTCTAATATAGATGAAAATACAATAATATGTCCAAACATATACCAAAAAAACATAGCTTCTCCATCGTTTGCTTTGCCATAACCCGAATAACCTTATTAGAATCAAACATCTAATTAGATAAAGCGTTCTTTATCTCACACATATTGTTTAAGCAATAGTGTGAAGTTGGATATCTTGTTCCCGATAACAATTCGATCATATTGTTAAATAATTTCAACTTCATACAAAGTTCTCTAGCTAACTCATATTAGTCTTATATAGATATGCAAGTGTATTGAGAATCTATATGTCATAATCTGGTAAACACATCAATATATTGGATTGCTGACTCCAACATCTTAAAGATTAAGTTCCATCTAGTTGGATAATCCAAACTATCATCTTCATAATTGGAATGTATAGTTATTGTGAAGTTTCTTCAAATTTCTTAACTCATTTAGGTGTTGCACTCTAATATAATACACAATTTTGAATCAAACCTATTTCTTCCTTTATCATATCCAATCCATCCTTCACATTCAAAATTTTCAAAATATGCGTAAAACAATACATATAGAGTAACCTTCTACTAACCAACAAGCTCCCAACCTGTATCTTATTCTTCAATTTTTCAATCATAACATCATTCAGTTATGGTGGATAATTTGGTGTCTTTATTCAAATCTATCAAATAGTTGTCAACCTTTCACTTGTATATGATGTTGATATAAATGAACCTATCATGTACAAATATAACCAACATTAATGATAACATAATGAAAAAGTAAATGATAATAATATTAAACAATATAAATTTCCTCAAAAGTTTATTACTTAGAGTCCAGTCATTGTCAACATAATGTGTCATCATAGCTATTTAACCATTTTTTTGGTTATCGACTGTCCACATTTCTATTGTAATGGTAATCTATCCTTCAATACTTGACAACGTTCTTAAAATTCTTTTTCCTTATCCTTGCATATCTTCATAATGTCCTTCTTCAACGTATTCGAAGTTGGGATCTTGAAGGTCGGTTGAAGTGAGGTGATCAACATCCTAAATCTTTTGCTATCAACTATAGATAATATATGTTCGTCACCAATTACTATAGAAGCTATCAAAAACCTTGATTTATTATTGTTATAAGATGTTGCAATCATTTCATTCTTCCCTCTCATAAGGATAGGGGTCAAAAATGTTTGACCTCTAATACTATCTTTTTTCCACTACACGAATATGTCTCTTTAAATGAAAACTTCCGCCTTTTGAACTCCAGATTAACTTTTTCTGACAATATTTACATTCGAGTTTTTCTACTCCATCTATTAATCTAGTCTTACTAAAGTGCTTCCAAACTTTGTTTTTCAATTGACTTCGAGTTGGACTCCTATCTTCATTTGCTATGAGATTACAATTTTTAACTTCTGACTTAGATACTAGATTACAACTTTCCACTGAAGGAATATGTTTTTCCATCTGAAACTATCAACATATAAATATGTGTGTTGTTCATAATCATAATTGCATATATTTGTTATTCATAATCATAATCAGTTATCAGTGACTTACATGGTCACAAACATGAGTGTTTATGTGACCTTATAGGTCATTGTGATCATATCACAAACACACGTGGGCATGTATGTGTTTTTGTGAACTTACACGGTCACATATACTCCCTTGTAAGTCCATAAAAACACCTCATCAATTGCAAAAATCCCATAAATTATTGTATTTCTCAAATTCAATCTTTAATTAAAACCAGAACATGGAAAATGAAATTTAACTCGGTGGGTGGGTGGCGAAGAAGCCAAAAAGTATGGTGGTAAGGCTGCAGGGAAGTAGGACACTGACTGCACAGTCGAAAAAGAGGAGTGATCACAGACAGAGAGCAAAGGGGTGGTGATTGGCTACTGGCAAAGTGAAGGGTGGGGTGAGTGACTATAATAGTGAGGGCTTAGGGGCTATGACGACGATGTGAGGGGAAGAGAGAGACTAGAGAGAGAAGTATAGTAGGGAGGGGAAGAATAAATGAACCTAGTGTTAAATGGCGTTGTTTTATTTTGAGAGAAATAGAAGTATAAAATGATGTTGTTTTGCTTCTAAAGTCGAATTTTATAATGCATCACTTTCATCCTCAATCGAATAAAAAGTCTAATTTTTGTCATCGCTCAAACTTTGAACATGAATTATTCAAATCCAATAGATTCATTTTAGTATATTCAGACGACATATTATGTATGGGTCTTCTTCAACGTTCAGCTAGGTCAAACTGACCTAAGTCACGAACCATCATATGATCCACAAAACCAAACCAGAAAACACCACAAAAATGTGTTTTTAAATGTGGAAACGCTTCTAAAACACTTAATTGAAGATTTATACCTTTAATCTAAAGAAAAACATCTAAAAATAACTATAAATCGAAAGTTTTCAAATCTAACAAATTTTCAAGAATTTTGAAATCCTCCAAAAACTTCAACAAGACAGAGGCTAACCTTGCTCTGATACCAAATGTATCAGAGCAAAAAGTAGAATGTAAGAGGCAAATTCAAAAGTAGAAAGTAGAAAGTAGAAAGAGTGCTGGGGAAAAAGGAGAATCTAGGTATAGAGAAGTTTTGAATAATATTAAACTAAGTTTTGATATATGTGACTTTATTTTCACATCTAATACATATGCATTTACATATTAATTTTAAACAATATTTCATTTAAATATTTATAATTACTATATATACAATTTAATATTACAGATACTTAATTTATATATATTTCACCTAGTGAAATGTATGTATATTTAAAAATAATATTAGCTATCTTCATTACTTATGATTTGATTTTGATTTTGCCAATATAAATTTATTATATGATAATATATTTCAAAATAAGTAAATTACATTAAGAATTAAGAATTAAGAATTTACATATATTAACTAAATGAATAAGCTTAACATTATATATATTTAATGTGCACATATTTTAAATTAATTAAATTTTAATAATAAAATATTTTAAAATTAATATATATTTTAAAATTATTTCTAAATTCACCCAAATTTCTTACACCCAAATTTCTTACATTTCAAAATTTGATGAATCTAGCTCGCTACACAAAGGTATAGTTCCAATAGCTTAATTCTAACATTCTAATATTCTACCAAGTTTTCTTATTCATTTAATTCCTTTAACCTGCTAGGTAACAGCAAAGAGTCAGTCTTAACAATAATAATGAACTCTGTTTTTACCTCTGAGCTAAAAGATATATCTTTTTCTGTTTCGAGCTCCTCCTCAACTTCTTCCACACAAGCAATTTCTTGAGTATTGCTCTCAAAATTCTCAAGCTCTTCACTACTTTGTAGAGTTTTCGCAAAATCGCTTATTGGGTGTACCTCGGGTTAATATAACTGCTCCTCTTCTATTTGTGATTCTAGGTAATCGATCCTCACTATCATCTTACCCATTGGGCTTGCCATGTTTTGGTTTCTAGAAGTTGTATGCCTCATTTGCTACTGGAACTGTTGGGTATTATGTTGAAGTTGTTGTATGCTCTCTTAAAGCTACTGCATACCCTGTTGAAATTGAAGATTGACAATAAAAAGTGTATAATTTTAATAACTATATATATTAAAAATATTTTTATATCATGCTTTATAGAATTAAGAATTTACATATGTTAACTAAATGAATAAGTTTAACATAGTCGATATTTAATGTGCACATGTTTTAAATAAATTAAGATTGGCAATAAAAATATTTAAAAATTAATATTAAATAAATTAAGATAAATTTTAAAATTAATTCTAAATTTACCCAAATTTCTTACATCTCAAAATTTGATGAATCTAGCTCGCTATACAAAGTTATAGTTCCAATAGCTTAATTCTAATAATCTACTAAGTTATTTGTGAGGAGCTCGGGGCTTAGATCTCCAAGCTCCTCTCATCTAAGCTTCAGCTAGTGATGCCCCCGCAT
The DNA here is from genome assembly GCA_026413575.1 of Erythroxylum carthagenense. NCBI lineage: Eukaryota > Viridiplantae > Streptophyta > Magnoliopsida > Malpighiales > Erythroxylaceae > Erythroxylum > Erythroxylum carthagenense. The sequence goes on from JANZLD010000236.1 coordinate 10,190,325, forward strand.
CCTCCTGGATTCCGTTGTTTGCTTTGTCATTATTAATGTTCAATAATGTTCTGAAGAGAGTAGGAAACTCCTCCTGGGGAAGGATCTCTGGTGGAATCTTTTAGAAAAAAACCAAAATTTAAATATAAGTCATATAATAATAATAATAATAATTCATATTGTTTAATATTAAAATTAAGTGAGATACTTAATTTAAAAGCTCCTAATACAATAAGC
>JANZLD010000236.1:10197677-10212660 GCA_026413575.1 Erythroxylum carthagenense
TTTCCTCTCATAATCCATATAAGTTCACTCAAATATCAAAGTCCTCAAAATTAAATAATTCATTTCTCATAAATTTTTCTTAATTTCATCAAATTTCCTTAAATTCATTCTCATTCTCACCAATTCTTTCTTACTTTAAATTCATTTTAATATTTCTAATTTTCATCAAAAGTTTGGGGTCCAACAATTGTAGATTCTGGACAGAAGGTCCGATGATTATAAAATGTGGATTGGGTTATTGAAATGCGGCTTGAATTTGAATGTGGAGACCTGAATGCTTAGAATGTGATTGATTGCGGTACATGCATTCCATTCATGAATGCATGAAATATAATGGTACTCGTGACCAGAGTCGCCAACGATGAGAGCTTAAAGCTCAATGTATGAAACTGAGCCTCGAGCTCAAAAATGTTTCAGAGCCTCTGGCTCAATATATAATTAGCCCTGTATCCTCTTCGGATAAGGAATAGTTGTTGATGAGCTCAGTATCCAAAATGGATACAGGACAATTCAGGCACTTGGTCACAACAACGTAATAATTAGAAAAGAGTCTCATGAATATTTCCTATGCAATTGGTTATGGATGTTTGATTGATGGAAATGCATAATTTGCTTCTGTTTAAGTGAAAATGTGACACTTATGTAGAGTGCAAAGTTGTGAAATAATTGTTATGTGAATTGATGTGCTGTATGAATTGAGTGAATCATCGATGATGGTTACTTCATCGAGTTCGTAAAACTCACCAAAATTGCAATGTTGTCTTTTCAAGACCGAGAGACGACCCTAACTACAGGGAAGGCTCCACTACCGTATAGATTGTGCTTTAAAAAGTGAAGTCATGGCTCAAAGGTCGGTCAGCTGGGATTTTTGGATGACTTGGGTAGATTTGATGTATTTTCCTCTTTCAGGTAGCACTTTTGTACAAGGTTTTGTTAATGCCCATGTAGAAGAAGTTAAAGACAATGTAGACTCTATTCTTTGAGAAATGAAATGAGGAAAAATTTGGTTTTAAAATTTTGTGATTTTTTATTGATGCTTATTAAGTAAGGAATGATATGATGCCGTATGAAGTGAAGGTAATGATCGAACGTAGCTCGCCCTTATCATAGGATATGTACTGAAATGACCTCCAGGCGTCCTAGTGGGTACCCTGCGGTAAGGGGGTGCTACAGCTTCAGTCCATATATTGACTTCTTCAATTTACACACTAATCCTTCCTTTCTTATGGTTTTAAAACCTTCTGGTTGATCTATATACACTTCTTCTTCTAAGTCATCATTTAAAAAAGGTAGTCTTTAGCTCCATTTGGTAAAGCTCAACCATCAGTGTCATAACAATTCTTAAGGAGTCCTTCTTTGAAACTGGAGAGAAGGTCTCTTTATAGTCAATACCATCCTTTTGAGTGTAACCTTTGGCCACAAGTCTAGCTTTATACCTTTCAATATTGCCTTGTGAGTCATGTTATTTGGTCTTAGGAACTGCTTTACTAGGAATCCTATTAAGTAGATATGCAACGGACTTCAATGCATGCATCCACAATGATAACAGTACAGAACTATAATTTAGCATACTCCTAACCATATCCATAAGAGTACGATTTTGCCTTTTGGTTACACCATTTTCTTGTGATGTACCAGGCATTGTATATTGCGCACATATGCTTCGACTTGCAAAAAACTTTGCAAATGGACTTAGACATTGTCTACTTTCATCAAAATTTTCATAATATTCACCACCTCTATCAGACCTCACTATCTTTACTTTTCTATCTAACTACCTTTCTATCTCATTAATGAACACCTATAGGATGTCCACAGACTGAGACTTCTCATGTAGAAAATAAATATAACCATATCGTGAAAAGTCATTAATAAAGGTAATGAAATACTTTTAGTCGACCCAAGAAGGAGCGTCGAAAGGACCACAGATATCAGTGTTTATTAATTCCAGTAATGTGCTGCTTCTTGTGGCTAGGTTGATATGTGTTTGGTTTGCTTGACTTTAATACAATCCACACATATATCCCAGTCAATAAAATCCAATGGAGGTAAGATGTCATTTTTAACTAACCTTTGTACCTTTTCCTCAGATATATGACCTAATCTTTTAAGCCAATAAAAAGTAGAACATTCATTTTGTGCATTACGTTTGCTTCCTATAATATGGTTAACATGAAACAGAGATGTAGCAAAATCAACATCAAGATTGAAACGATATAAACAATCAATTAAGGTACTAGAACCATAATAGTACTTATGTTTATATAACAAAAAAACACCATTTCTAATCTTAAATTGAAATCCTACATCATCCAAATTTGCAATAGATATTAAATTCCTAGCACATTCAGGAACATAAAAGACACTTTTCTAGATCTAGTTAACACCTAGTGTCGAAGATCAATCTGTACGTCCCAATGCTCTCTATCTGTGCCTTCATTTTGTTTCCTATATACAAGAACTTTTCAATTTTGTTTATGTTCTGGATTGAAAGGAATCCCTGTTTAACATATCACACATGAGTAGTTGCAACCACCAGGTATTTTTAGGCATTTTAATAAGATTTTATTCAAAACATACTGAAACATAATATGTACCTTTCTTTTCGAACAAGTCCTTTCATTTATGACAATCTTTCTTAAAGTGACCAGGTTTTTTACAGAAGTGGCACCTATTATCTTTATGGATTCGACCCTTTTTAACTTTGGTGAGAGCTTTGCCCTTATCTTTGCCTTTCTTTCCTAATTTGTTCTTTCTGTTACTAGCTCCTTGATGAAATGTAAGATGAACAAAGTGTTCCTTTATTTTCTTCAATCTCCCTTCCTTCTGAACCAACATGACCTGTATTTTTTAAGGTTCCATTTTTCCTTAATGGTGTTATAATTCACCTAGAACTGGTCAAACTCTAGAGGAAAGGAGTTGATAATGAATTGTACTAGAAAGGACTCACTCACATCCATACCCATAGATTTCAACTTTACAGCTAGGTTTGGCATATAAGTTACATGATCGTAATGGGCTGTGACCAACTAAACTTTTTGGTCGTCAACTCACTCATTAAAGTCCCTACTATGGACTTGTTAGCTATATCAGATTGGCAGTATTCTTTAAGCTTCAACACGAACTCCTTTGCATTGTATATTTTAGGCATTAACGACTTTACATTTTCTATGATCGCCATTTGCATAAAATTTAAGCTCAGCCTTTTAGACCATTCTCAAGCTTCATAGTAAGACTTGTCAACTTCAGAACTAGTCTTAGTTATGGATAAGGCCTTATGTTTAAAACTATGTCCAAGTCCAAATCTATTACACCCATTTGGAGCTAGATTTGTTCAGACTAATTATTATAGTTCAAACCATTGAACTTGATAAGCCCATCCTAAAGCAAACGAATTAGTAGATGCTGCACATACAACATATAATCCAAGTATTAATGCTTTGAGTAAACCTAAATAGATTCAAACTAACTAATACACTTTGATTATGCATTTAAATTCTCCTTTAGGTAACATTTAAATACATAGTAGTATCCTATTATGATGCATAAATATAGTTTACTATAATGTACGATCAATCATATTCTAGTCAACATGCATGTTATTTTTGGATATACAATCATATTAACCAAATATGTTGATAAAGTCTCTTTAATGTCATTAATTATGAGCAATGGTCCACCTGTGGGTGACCTCCTAGTGTTATAATTAATAATCTTAATTGTTCAATTCAACTTTTATGTCATTTTAGCATCATATCATAATGAATAATTGAAACAATCACAATTAAATGATTAATAGTTTCAAGCTAGGCCACTTTGGTGACTAACAAGCTTTCCATGCAATAAGCATTTAATTGGACAATTATCATACATGAAAAATTTTAATTTAATTAATTTGTTCACTTTGGTGACTAACAAACTATTCTAAACTTCTATAATGTCATGTATTACAATCAACATATAATACGAAAATTTAATTCCAAACATTGCGTAATATAAAATATTTAAAGCACCAAATAAAACATATAATATGGCACTAATTTTCAAATTTATATTATGCATATAAGATAAATCAATTATGAATTTAATAATTCATTATGTCCTAATTATTAAAAAAAACTATTTTTCCTTAGAGTTAATGTCCATAATAAATTCATATCGATCTAGTAATACTGTCGACAAGACCAAGACCTGAGATAAAGTTACGCAACCACAATCTATGAATCGTGGCCTGAAAACACGCCACAAATTCAGCCTCCATAGTGAAAGTAACAATGACAGACTACTTTCCACTTTTCTATGAAACTGCTCCTTCAGCTAATAGGAACATATAACCGAATGTAGATTTCTGTGAGTTTATACAACCAGCATAGTTTGAATCCGAGTAACCTATTATTTCGAGATGGGTTGATTTCCTATATGTGAGCATATAGTCCTTGCTACCTTGTCAGTATCTAAAGACTTCCTTTGCAACTTTCTAGTGGTCCATTTTAGGATTGCTTTGATATCGGCCTAGCATTCTAACAACATAACTGATATCTGGCCTAGTGCATGTTTGAGCATACATTAAGCTCCCAACTAATGGCGCATCCGGAATAGACTCCATGTCCTTATGTTCCAAATCATTTCGTGGACTTTGCATTAGACTAAATTTGTCCATTGAAGATAAAAATAAAGGGAAGAAGAAGAGAGGGAATCAACACCTTACAAAATAAACAATCATGGATACAAGTACAATGTAAATAATCATCGATCCGTAAATGATTTACACATTATTGACTAAACAACATTGAATTGATTTGCAAACATGAGTGCACTTGAACATGGAATGGTCAAATAGGGAGCTAAATTTGAACTTGCTTAGATAATTAAACTTTATAAAAGAGTTGATGTTGAAGGGTTAATTAAAATGGAGAAATTTCAATTTGCTTTATAAAATTTTAATTTATAATTGGTTAATGCTAAATCGACAAGACCATTTTGCAAGGATCAGGAACAGTGGCGTAAACTTCCTTTGGATACCATTCTTCCTCCGAAGTGAACATGCTCAAAGAATGTCTAGGATTCAACCAGGTAGCTTGTTTTCCTTTCCCTTTCTGGATTTGTCTTATCATTATGAAATTCTTATTTGCAAATCATTCATGAAGGTTCATTCACTTTTGTATGCATTTGCTTGTGACGTACGAAATGATCCTAGGTGTACTTGTTTTACACCGGAGGAGATGAGTTTTAAGGATTTGGATAATCTTCTGAGATTGAGCAAAGGTAGAGCTTTTGTTTGTGTCTTTTGCATTTAGGTTGTCGTTAACTAGCCAAAGATATCTTTTGAGCCATTATATATCTACGCATTACCATAGATTGCATGTTTTCTGAGTATTATGAATATATTCTTGTGTGTACTCTGACCATTAGTCGATTGATCACATGATTTACTTTAATATCTGTTGAGCATGAGAACACAAAATTATGACCTTAGTTACTGAAAAACTCAGTGGTTATATAATTGAAAATTACTAGGGGATATGATTGCTTAATAATCTTGATACATGATTTTATAAGTTTGATTAGGAAAATGGGAATTAAATGTCCACTTTGATATTAATGTGAGCTGTTACCTAAATGTCCACTTGACCTTGTCCTCCTTTGTTCATCTGTCTCCATATTTTAAGAAACAAAGGACTGGAGATTTTAATAAATCAATCCAAGATCGTGAAACTTTTGGCTTAGATGCTCTGGCTAATGTTGCAGTTTTGGGGGGACAATAGGAGTGATATTTCATTTCATTTCTTTGTATATTTTCTTTTTCCCTTTTGGAGAGGAGATGCTACACATATTGCTTTACAGTTAATAGCAACCTAATTTATAATATTCAATGTCTCCTTTCTTGTTCTTATTGAAATGATTTAATTAATTTGAACTTGCTTAATATCATCTGATCAAAATTCCTATACATTCTTCAATAAGATTGAGAAAAAGGTAAATTTGTTGCAAAATAAAATAGAAAGATGGGATTTTATTTTAGGACTCCTAATTAAAATAAAACGCTTTATAATAGCAGTGTATAAAAATAGAAAGTGAGAATATCAATTCTCTTATTGATTAACTTATTGACCTAAATTATTAAGCGGTCAAGCTACACAGTGCACATGCATGTAACTTCATGTCTAAGAATAATTAATGCATGCTTATCAGTTCCTCGTACAAAGCATGAGGCAAACGAGGCTTTGCGAGCACAGCAAGTGGCTGACCAAGTGCAAGCCCAATTTTTGACTCATTAAGATCAATGGATGACTTTTCAGGAGGTACACTCCAACTAAACCCTTGAAGAAGCCTTGCAAAGAGCATGATAGTCATGGAGGTGCCAAGATTGACTCCTATGCACCCTCTCCTTCCCGTGCTGAATGATATGAATCGCAACTCAGGTTCAATGAGCACTACATCATCACCATTGCTTAGGTGACGTTCTGGCCTATATTTGTGTGGTTCGTACCACACTTTCGGGTTGCGTCCAAGTCCCATTCGACTTAACAAAACGTGGCTACCCTTAGGAATGAAGTAGTTGGCAATTGTTGTATCCACCGTAGACACATGAGGAACATTAAATGGTTCCATCGGATGGAGTCTAAAGGCTTCTCTAGCACATGCCTTGACATATTGGAGTTTCGAAAAGTCTGATTCTTGAACTAGTCGTTCTCTTCCTACTACTCTGTCAAGCTCTTCTACTGCCCTCTTCATCATCTCTGGTTCATTTATCATCTCTGCAATAGCCCATTCTGCAGCGTTTGATGGATTGTCCAGTGTTGCCAACATTATTTCCTGGATCAATTAACAATTGCGGATTATCTGTGTCATAGTTATATCACCAAATTTACATAAGCTATTTGTTTCAATATCGACATAAACTTTAACAAACTTTTTTCCAATTAAAATTAACGTGAATCATTAAATTTATTTTAAATAACTTTATGAGCATAATTTTTTTAATTTATGGGAAATTGTAATTGAATAAACGAATTTTTACTTTGATTTAAAGGAACTACACAAGCTTGTTGTTGTAGAATGTGCATATGGATGGTCTCTATTTTATGTGATGATGTATTCAGCTTTTGTAGTTTTTCACATAAATAAAAGAATCAAATTTAGTGAAGCACACACCTATATGGAACTAAATAACATATAACCATAAATTTTGATTATTTTTATAATATATATTTTAAAATTATATGAATATTAACTAAGTTATTGAATATAGAATATGAAGTTTAAAACTTAATTATTACTTGTTAATAATTTTTAAAAAATCGGTTAAGATATAATCAATTATTTAATAAACTAAAATATTCATAGTATGACTTTAAAAAAATTAATTGAATTTTCAAAAAAAAATTCAATAAGAGAATTGTTAATTTTAAGAGTGCAGTATGTAAAAAGTAGATTATACATCCTTTTTATAGAACATTAATATAATTTTAATCGGAAGACAAAATTATGACTTGAAAAGGAGTTTTTTTTTTTAAGACTGCTTAATAGTATACAAATTATATGTCCCCCAACTCCAAAGCACACACACCAATATATACATAGAGAGAGAGAGCGGCAATAGATCCAACACACAAGCGAAAGAAAACATGCATATATATATATATATATATATGTATACACAGAGAGAGAGAGAGCTAAAAAGCTTACCATGATTTGAGCTTTTATTTCTTCTATTGACAACAAAGGGTTGCCATTATCGTCCTTCAATGCAATGAGTATATCAAGCAAGTCCTCCTCTTGGTCTTTCATGCCATTCCTCCATTGTTGAATCCTTTCTTCAATTATAGGGTCGTGATATTTGTTTACAATGTCAGTCTTCTCCTTCAACACCTTCTCATGACCTTCCAAATCGAGCCTTATTAAGGATGGCATATAATCAGATATGCAAAACGAGAAGACATAAAAAAGGATGGTGAAAATTGCATCAATATGCTCTTTTTCTTCTATGCCAGGTCCACCATCCTTCATTCCCTTCCCGAAGTTCCTCTTGTTGAATACAATTTTTCTGATCACATTCCCACAATAGTGCTGTGTAGCGAGTCTGACATTCACGAGGCCACCTTTTTCAGGGTTGTTCTTGCATTGATTATACAAGTAAGAAACAAGATTATCGGCTTCTTCAAGTCTTTTCCCGTAAAATAGTTGATGTTTGGCAGAAGAAAGAAAACTTGTAACAAGGATTTTCCTCATTTTCTTCCATTGATCACCTGAAGGTGAAAAAATCGTTGTCAAATACCCTTTAGAAACGAGTTTGCTTGACATGAAATCTGGTCTTGAAGAGAAAGCTTCGTCTTGTGATTTCAAGAATTCACGAGCGATATTAGGACAAGTGACAGGAACCACATGAACGTTCCCTAGACGGATACATGCGATTTCAGTGTTCATGTCCTTCATGAGTTGGTGTATCCATGCAAAAGTTGGCCTATTCCTTAACATCTGAGGAAGGCATCCGATAACAGGCCACGGTTTAGGACCAGGGGGGAGTTGAAATTGATGTCTGTTAGACTTATCACTGCCACGCACATTCAGTGCAGGGAAACTCACAAAGTGAATGAGAAAGGTGATGATCATGATAAGAATGAGTATTAAGTAGATCATAGAGATTCCATGTTCTGGAGCTAGGACATGGGAAAATATTACAGCGGTGCTGTTCTCCATTGCTATTACACAGGAAGGATAGACATTAATGAATGATCACTTGAGATGGGCAGACCATGCATGCGTTCCCCTATTTATACCCAAAAAGAAATTAAAAAAAAAAGACTCGAGGCATTTTCAACAGTCAATCAGTAGACGGTATATACGATAAAAAATCATGCAATGGTGACTACATATCTAGTACACGTTAAAATCTTCCAATTGGTTGGTCTGCTATCGACAAGGTTAAATTATAATGAAAAAGAAAATCAAATAAATTTATTCAAAGTGTTTATTCAAAGTGAATATCAAAATTCATAAATGTCAGAATAAAAACTCTTTCATGAGATGAGATGAAGAGATAAACTAAGAAATCGTTTAGTTCCACCTTTACTTTTGTTTTGCAGTTTTTAATTTTAGTTTTAGTTTTAATTTTATTTTTCTCATTTTAATTTTATTTTTCGTTCAAATAAAATAAAAGATTGTTTAGATGTCAATGTCAATAGAGTTATATTTTTATTACTTATTACAATTACATATTAGATAAAATTATATATATTTAATTATTAAATCATAATTTTATTTGAAATTTATATAATTTGAAGATATTTTAAATTTAATTACATTTATTAGTAATTATTAAATTAATTTTTAAATTTAATTACAAAATTTGAATAAAGTTAAATCATTCATAATTTTAATTAATTAAATATAATACTACATTAAATTATTTATAATTCTTATTAATAATTAATATATTAAATAATTAAGTAATATATATTTAGTCGATATCATATCAGGTAATAAAAAAAAGAAAATAAAAATCACTTTTTGGAAGTTTCATAAAATTTGAAAACCGGAAGAAAAAATAAAATCTCAATTACCCAAGGTTTTTTTTCTATATTTAAAAATCAAAACTAAAAATCAAAAAAATAAATTGAAACAAACGTTAAAGAAGCCTGATGGTCGCTATTACTAGATTTAGGAGGCAATCACAATGAGAGGTTGAATTGTTTGGATAGAGGTGGAGTAAGAACTAAGAATACGATGACGCATAACATCACATCCAATGCAATGCACCCTAAACTCAAAATGCTTAGGTTAGGGGTGGGACTCATTTGTGAGAAAAGAATGTTCAAAGTTCATCAATAAGTTACTTCACGTTAAAAAAAAATAATAACAAGAGAGTAGTTTATGTATAAAAAATGATTAAAATTTACAATGAGGTAAGTTAAATTTGATATAAATTCTTTTTACTAAAAATTGTGGTCCCTCGGAATAATTCATATGCTTGGGAAACCCAAACATCAACTATAATTATATTGACTGATACAATTTTACAACTATAACTCATTTTATGTGATTATATAAGATCACAATTATAAATTATTTTCTGTAAGTATATAATTTAGAAATAAATTCATAACTATAACTTATTTTGTATTATTATATAATTTAATCATATACTCATAAGCCACAACTATAACTTATTTTGTATTATTATATAATTTAATAATATACTCATAAGCCACAACTATAACTTGTTATGTGTTATGACATAATTCAACTATAAACTCATATCCATAATTTAATTTGTGTGATCACATAATTTAACAATAAAATTATAATCTATTTAAATATAAACCGGCAATTATAATCTATCTTGTATAATTATGTGATTCAACTGTAAGCTCTTAACTATAACTAATTTTTTATGATTATTGATTAGTTAATTAAATAATCCAATATAGACATAAACTCGCAATCATAACTCAATTTATATAGTTAATAATCATATAATTCAACCATAAATTAACGAAACCATTTTAATAATTAAAAAATTCAAATTTATAATATATAACCTAATTTATAATAAAGACTAGCATTTCACTCAAATTATAATGTATCTCAATGTCAAATTTTAGACAAGAACAACCTCAAAGTAATAATCTAATTCCAAATTTAAGATAACAAGTAAATAACCTCAATTTTGTAATCCAATTCAAAATTTCACTTTCCAATTATCATAGAATTACGATCAATTCTAATTTCCAAACAATACTATTAATTTTTATGAATGACATAAATTCAAACTTCTATTCCACTATTTCACAATCATAATACACAATTCATCGACCATACATGATACATATAATAAGTCCGCAAGACTACAACACAAGCAATCACATTATCAATTTCTCGATTATCAGACACACACACAAACGATTTCACTTTCAGCAAACTTTTGCTTGCAAAATGCAACCTTGGCTTAATCTCAAAACATAGGAATTTTACAACAGAAGACAACACAAAGAGGGTGATGAGACACGACGGTGGAGGATTGGAGGTGGAGCATTGGAGCTTGGAGGATAATCTATATGGGTCGCAGGACTTGGAGCTGAGGTGGCAACTGGCAAAGATAGGGACTAGCGATGGCGACTAGCCAGCAAGGTGACAGAGATCACGTTGAGACAAGTAGACTAGACTCTAGAGCCTGGAGAGACATGGGAAAGGCGGGACACTGATGTTAAGGATGAGGAGACGAGCAACAGGGAATGGGAAGAACGAACATGTTTTGTTATTTTTAGGGTTTAGATTTGTTTTTGCATTTTAGTCCTCATATTTTAAAAATTTATGATATTAACCAATATTTGGTTGATATTTCAAATACCCATTGAAACCAAATAGTATTAGCAGAAAAGTTCAGCGTAGGCCAATACCACCGGTTAGTACAATATTATTAAATTTTGTACCATTTTTTTACTAGTTTATAGGGATCGTAGCGAGTTGGGTCCAGTAGAAAGAAAAGCTTGGGGTATGCTTGAAATATTTATTTATTTATTGAAAATTTTTATAGAACTTTATTTAATTAAAATTTTGAAATGATCAATTCAGTTATGAATTTTTAAATTGGTTGATAGAAATTGAGATTTTATAATAGTTGAATATACAAAACGTATATATACTAATCAAATAAATATGATGAAACTAAATTTATTAATTAACAAAGGAGAATAGGATTATAAGAAATAAAAAATTATAATTAAAGTTTTGCAAGAACGTTCCAAAGATATAGATTCCTGTTTGTTTTACAATGTCTACATAAATCGATCCATTAATTATTTTACATCTAGTTCTTAGATCTAGTTAAAATTTTCTTATTATGACATCAAAAGTTCAACCAAAAGCCTCTAGTCAATTTAATATTATGGTATCCAGTTAACTTTCTTAACAAGCACTAATTCTATGTATGAAATATGACTATATGCCGAACATACACAAACATGGTAATTGTTTATAAGACGACTTATTAATAAAATTATCTTAAAATTGTATTTGTAACTAAATTATCATTCTGGTTAATTTTATCAAGAGTATATAATAAGTAGTTAATAATCCTCCTATTAGTTGTATTAATTGTAGACAAACATATTTATTGACTGAAATCGTAGTCATGAAGGAAAAATAAAATATGACTGTTCCAAGCTGCTAAACTATCCCATTTTAACCTACTGCCAATAATTGACGCGTTCCACACCTAATCCCCTCCATTGCGTTCACAGGCGGAAAAGTCTCTGCACTAACACTTGCTTCTGCCTGCGGTTTGCAATTGTCTATTTAGTCCATGTCATCTCTATTTCCTATATTTGTCCCTATATATACGAACGCCGACTTCTGCTTAGTTTATTTCTCATTGTTTTCCAACATCGATGAGTTGCGTCACTAAGTCAACATTTTAAACATTAATGCAGAAATTTTTAATTTTAACTTGCTTGTTTTTAATACATGGTAAGTTTCCTAGTTTCTCACATTATGTATTATATGGTTCTTGATAACGATTTATTCAATAGTTTAGTTCTATTCTTATCTAGCTTTGAATGAATCAACTAGTTTATGTTCCCACTACTTGGTGACATGCAGTAGATGCCAAAAAGGGCTTGCAATATCAAGTTTATCTGTAGATAATACGAAGCATTCTCAACTACCGAAAATGAAAATCCATCACGTTCCAAATTCAGATGCTTTTCTTTAGGTTTCATGAGCTGTGTGTTTGTGACATCACACAGACACCATCATATGGCTTACATCACTAAAGGTCCTATATTATTAAATTTTCCATTGTTAGTTCAAGATTTATGATTAACGATTTTTATGATAACTGTAAAATATTTCAAAATTCAAATTGGATTTATTATAATTAGCTATCTTATTCTAAAAAAATAAAATCATAAGAAATACACTTTTTTTCTTACCGAAACCTTCATCATCTTAGGGCTGAATCAGAATTCGATTTCTTCGTATCATTTGTAAGTCTATGTCTGTGATTTACTCCACATTAAAAATAATCTCCTTTCGAATCCTACAGATCCAAATATAATTAAAATACTGAAGTGTGTTCAGTAAAATGTTCTTATTTACACTGTTTCAAAGATTCTCACTCAATCTCTCTCAATTTAGTTCAGATGGCTATGATTTTTGGTAGAGAAGTAGAGTAATGTCTTACGAATCCAATGGTCTAAGTATCATGTCATTTCAAGGTCAAACGAAGAAGATATTGCCAAAAAACTCACAAATGTTCAACAACTAACAACCCTCTAAAGTCGTTATCGTGCTCGCCCTTAACCGGCCGAAGTTGCTATCATGCATTTGCACGATGGCAACTTTCATCTTTAAATTATCAAAGTCGCTATCTAACTTCAAATCTCCATAACTTTTGATCTAGAACTCCAAAAGTTGCAAACTTTTTATCAATGGAAAGCTAAAAGAAAGATCTGCAACTTTTATGAAGACAATTTTGTCAAAATCTTCCTAGATCAATACAGTTTAATCATGGAAGTTTTGGACCAATACTAACCTCTTTAATGTATGTTCTTCATTATCAGTGTTTCTCCTTTCATTAAATTCGACACTTCCTTCTATCTACATTCTTTATTTCCATTTTACCATTTTAACTCTCATTCATCTCATTCATAACACATTCATAGTACCACTAAATATGAAAGTTTACTCAAAATTCTCAAAATTATGAAAATCCAAATATCAGTTATTCATCTTCTTCACGTTCTGCATTTCACTATTCTCTGCATTTCGATCTATTTGTACATTCTCTATTTTTCTTCTCAACTTTCATTTTAAACAATTTTCTCTTCTCCAGACATCATCAGACAACTATTATCCAACTCTAATCTCATTCTAGTTCATCTTTAATAACTCTCAAAATATTCACGTATGTATATATATATACAGTGAGAAGAAAACATGGCATATATGCTTTAATCTTTTATAACTATTTGTACCCTTCTCACGCATATTTTTATTGATCTTTCTAAATACGAAATCATTTCTACACTATCTATAACATATTTATCCTCAAATATGAAAAATCAACACATGTTGCATGCTCTGGTTTTTCACTCACGTTTCATCACATTTACATTTTCATTTTATAACTTCAACGTATAACTAACATGATGCATGTCTCATCTTATGCAACCATAAAGAATCATAAATTGCTTGCTTATCTAAAGCTCCAAAATCTTTGAAATGAGCCCTAGCTTTCTGACGGGACCCATTATCAATAGCCGAAGGTTGTAGGGTTAGGTATTTTAGAGGTAGTGAAGGAGATAAAAAAAAGAGAGAGCAAGCGAAAGATAAGAGCAGGGCTTGCATTGCGAGGATGAGAAATCTCTGAAAGACACTACAAGAAAAAGACCCTTTCAGCGTCATTTTTTTAACGTCATAGAATCAATTTAACCTTCATAGAAAACAAAAAACAACGTCTAAAAAAACGTCACAAAAAATATCATAAAAGGTGGGGTAGGCAATAGGGATCTGCGACGTCTGTTGCTAAACGTTGTGGAAGGTATCGATAATCTCCGACATTTTTGTAGACGTCAGGAAAGGTATGTATATTTTGTGACGTTTGGAGTAAACGTCACGGATTGATTAGGTTTAACGATGTCCAAAGGACGTCGCAGAAGATCCACATACTGCGATGTTTATGAAGACGTTAGGAAATGTGTCGTTATTTTACGATGTTTGAAATAAACATCACTGATTGTTTAGTTTTAACGATGTTTACTGGACGTCGCAGAAAAGGTGCTTTCTGCAACGTCTTGTTGAGAAGACATCGTTGATTGTGAAATAATTAATAAATGTTATTTAACCGAAAAAATGATTTAAAATATATTTTCAAAATTTTTTAATAATGATTTAATATAAATTATAATTTCTTAATTCGTTTTCATTTATCTGAATATTTAAAAAATTATAATTAATCATTTTTAATTTTTAATTTTGAAAT
>JANZLD010000236.1:10239302-10261899 GCA_026413575.1 Erythroxylum carthagenense
TGGCCCGCTGAGCATGACATCATGGAGCATATTTCATGTATTTTGGATTTTGACTTATTTGTATTATGTATGACTAAGTATACTTGTTGAATTTCGTTGTGGATTGTTATGGCATGTAGCCCCGGGTTATGGGGTGTTTTATTTTAATGATCGTGTGCATGATATTTGTGTATGATATGGCATGTGCGAATCGAATGTTGTGTGGATGTTGGGATCGAGTCCGACGCTTTGGGCCACCCGTTGGGGGCGCAGTCTGAGGGGCCGTCTCAGGAATAGGGTTCCGGGGCCCAGGCCCAACATGTTAATTCCTCACGATTGCACCTTCATTCCTTGCGATTGCACCTTTATTCCTCACGATCCCACCCGAAGGATTTTTCCAACTCTAAACATGTTTGATTCTTTTGGTCATAACTTTGTCATCTGACCTCCAAATCACCTGATTATTGAACTAATAGATTCCTAACACATTTCTCTATCTCTCCATAAAAAGTGATTTCCTTTGGTGTTGATTTGAGAAAGATTGATGAAAAGGAAGTGAGGAATCGGTTGGAAGAGCATAAATTGGTTATTTTACTGAACATACTTGGGTATTTAAATCATATCTTGATCGATAGAGCTCTGAATGAGATGATTCTTGTTTCAAAATAAACTAGAGACATAGAACTACAATTTTTCCAAGGAAGTCATTTTGAAATTCTGATTTTTGATTAGTGTGGGCTTCCCCCTTGTGGGATGTGCGTCCAGATGTTACTTAGGACGTCGGGCACAAACCGATAATGACTAATGCGATTTCCATTGAAATAACCCTACAAGGAAACCTGTTCACGTATTATGGCTCTAGAGTTGGACTCCAAAAATGGGGCCCAGCATACTTGATATCAGAGCATGAAGATGAACTAATGATGGCTAAAGTGAGTTCATTAAAATAACCCTATAGGGTAATAGGCTCATGTTTTATGAATTCGGAGTTTGACTCTAGAAACGGGGTTTAACAAAAGTGCAATCATATTTCATTATCATCAAAAGATAAGGGTTTTATAAAGCTTCAGTGGGCATTCCAAGTCACAATACAACATTTTGCAAAATCCCAAAATACAAAGGGTGCTTGAGCAAATAATACTTGAAATGTGACTAAAGCCTCATGTTTACAAAATCTAACCTAAAATACAAAAATATGCCTAATCGGAGCAATGCATTGACTCTCTTTCACTCGATCTCTTGTTCATCACCTAAATATAGGAAGGAGAGTGGGGGTAAGCTTAAAAGCTCGTAGGTAACAAGTTTATAATTAGAAACAAGCAAAACTATTGAAAGGATAATAATAATAACTTTGCATCAAATCCATAAAACACCTATTTCCCAAATTCTCACATTATCAAGCAATTCCTAAACATTTAAACCACACACTCATCAAACTTGTCAACACATTATAATCACATAGTCACATCAGAAATGGTTTGGGTAGGTCTGTAAACAAAACATACTAACACATTCCCACAAAATGGTATTATGTAGTCATAAACAGAACGTATTATTGCAATCCCACATAATGGTTTTTGTAGTTATAATCATGAGGGAGTTCATAAAGGAGCTCCATTCCACTAGTGGGCAAGTGGGAGAAGCCTCTTATAAAGTCAAAGTGCATTCGACATAACAGAACGAACTACCACAAACCTACATAACATGTATTTCATAACTTGAAAATAGATTGCCCAAAAGGCACATTTCGAAACCATGTTTTTCATGAGCATGAAATATTTCGAAAACCATTTCCATTTCCATTTCCATTACACAATTCATCAACAAAAATTCACATACTAAACATATGGTAATTTCTTAATCATTCAAAGAGCAATAATGTAATGTTCATAAAACAATTGAAATCATTTAATGTTTTTAAATTTGAAAAGATAGTCATGACTCATTACTCAATTATAAACATGAACCCATCTTGAATTCATTGCTTAAAGACTTGCTCAAAAATACCTCTCCTCATGCTCCTCTTGCCTCTCTTGATTCCCTTAACATTGACAAAATTCCCAATTCAATAGGAATTCCAATTTGAGGACCCAAATAAACATATGCATAAAATTGATCTTAGAAAACTTAAAGTCATGCATTTCCTAAGCTTCTTGAACTAAAATCTTTCTAAAAATCCAAAAGATTAAGTAAGACCTTACCTTAAATCTTCACCAAATAAAGAGTTTCTTGGCTCTAATGAAAGCTCTTCTCTTTCTCTACCTTTTTCTCTTCTTCAACAACCTCAAAATCTCTATTGAAGGCTATAAAAAATTGAAACCTAGTTTGTTTTCTCTTCTTTCTCTCATTCGCTTCTCTTCTTCATATTTTTCCCTCTTCTTCTTTTCACTCACGTTTTTTCTCTTCTTCAAATGCAAGACAACAATTCTTCTTCCCTTTTCACCCTTAATGATTATAAAAATATCCTTTTTACCCTTCCTTATATGCCTTATGGTCTTTATCTTTAAGTGACTTGCCAATTTTGCCCTTGATACAATCTTACTACCTTAATTTAATTAACCCATGCAATAAAATTCTACTAACCTTGACATAATTATTAACTCTAAAAAAATTTACTCTATCAAAACCTCATAATTTATTTAAACTATGCTTAATTCAATAAGAAAAGAAATTCAAGGGCTAACATTTCTCCCATTCTTAAAAGAATTTTGTCCTCGAAATTTTTTTCTGATTGATCAAGAGGCAGGGGTACGTCTCCTTATGATAGCAATAATGTCACCTCAAATTCAAGAATCTAATCACATAGTTGGATACTTTACATCAAACATAATGCATACACTCTCAGTAGCATATTCTACATTTTATGCTTGTGTCTTCGTCAGGAATAGGACTCCAATACTCACTTTTGAATCATTACATATTCATTTCTGATTTGCTCTTTCATTGATCATTCTTAATATAAACTTCTAATCTGCTTAACCTAATTCAATGAAATTCTTCTTCGAAAGAAGATTTCTTGCTACTATCATCTATACTGTTCATACAATCTTTATCAATTAACTATTATCATCATCGCATTATTAGTCATTCTTAATACCTCAAGAAGACCAATTTCTATTATTCATAATATTTTAATAAGATCAATCTTTGCCATAACTCATGTGATTAGAATATCCTTTGTAATAAGGCTCAATGAAGCGTTAAGTAGATTTATTTACTCTTATACTTTGGTATATACCATCAAGATCATTGCATCTTATCTAAAGATGTATTTATGACAATTCACCAGTTAATAACTTATGCTAAGGATAGCTTAATCTCATTTAATTCCGACAACACTTCTCTTTTTTCACCTGTCCTTAATCGTGGGGACTATGCTATGATTGTGCCCTCCTTCTTTTTCCTCGAATTCATCACTTATTGTAACATCGTCAATAATCTGAATCTATCCCTGATTGATTATTATAAGCACTTTCATATGTTACTCTAGTTCCTCTTAGACTTTAAACTATGGGAACTAAGACTAAAAAATATCCAATAATTCATAGATTGCTTCCTATATCATCTGCACACATATAATGCATAAGTGCTCAATTGATTCCATTATTAGATATGTACTCACAATAACAATTCAATTTAACCTTCTGAACTTTTCTATATGTTGCTATCATTCATCTCATCTTTCAATTATCCTTTATTACATCTTACATACGTATATTTGCAATCAATTCAAAATTATAGATGTATAATCATCATGAAATTCTGATCTAAATTCCACTAACACACTCTTATGGTGACTCATAACTCTTGTCATATTAATCAAACAACCATTTCAGTTCTAAGTTCATTCTCATAAGATCATAATAAATTTTTGTTTTCATCCAACTTTGTTTATACACTTTAAATCTTGTCATTTCTACTATATCCCTATTTTCCTCAATCAATCCACGATAATATATTTATATCTATTTCACATTCGAGGATATATCACCACAGTACAATATTGATGTCATATTAATAATGCATTCCCCAATACAAATACATTGAATCATTATCTGTCCTACTTACCCATGTACTATTTCTCATTTGTAGTTATCCACAATTTTCATTTTCCCATATCATGAAAGAGTATCATTTTTCTCACTATTTCTCTCAGCTCAAACTTTTAACAATTGCTCATGCATGTGACTTATACACCTGTGACTCAGATTAAGGATCAATTGCTGCTGCATGCAAAGACATGTCAGTCAAGAGTGCATGTAACTTGATACATATTTCCAAAAATTCCCATGTAAGATACTAAACCTAGACCTAAACCTAAGTTACTCTAATACCATATGATGTTGGACCCTGTTTTCAGAGTCCAACTCCAGATAAGACATGAACATATTATCCTATAAGGTTAATTCAATGAACTCTCATTAGCCATCATCGGCTCATCTTCATTCTCATAACATCCTAAAAATTTTCCCATTTGATCAATGGATATACAACAATCTGTTCTTATGTTTATGTCCTCAAACATCACTTTAACATATCACTCATTTGTGTTTTCACTACTACGTACATTTCAAGTTCCCTTCAAACCTAAATGTCTTATAGAAAAGCATCAATGAGCTCACAGTTCATAACTGTTTAAGGTTGTTCTAAGGTAGTTTCGAAGAGGAATTCAAGATCTATAACTTTTTTGAAGATCTTGAAGAGAGATTTTGTTATCTAGAGGGTCAAAATTGTGAATTTCCAAAAGTATACAGTGTATGTCCATTAAACGTGCATACACCTCCACCTAATGGACATACACAGGCTCTAGGGTGTCTTCTCTACCTGTGAAGGTCCGTTTAACAGACATGGACTGGGATGGGGACATTTTTAGACCTGAGAAGGTTTGTTTAATAGACCTAAAGTCCGTCTAATGGATATTGGTGAAATATAAGCCCCTCCAAAACATTCCCAATGGTTCCTACATCCATTCTAACATCACATTCACCCAAAATCGTCCCAATTTCAACTCTTTTAGTACAATATCATTTCATATCAACTCAACTACCAAGTTTATTTCATTAAACTCTTAAATATCAACTCAAATGATTCATCACATACAACTAATTCTCATTATTCACTATAGTTGTCCCGTATATATCCAGTGTAGCATTACTAACTTATAAAGAACATATCTCTCAACTCTGATATCTAAAGATTTCATACTTGATATCATTAGAAAGCTAGAAAGATAAACTACAACTTCTAAAAAGAAACTTTGTCTAATTCAACCTAGATCAATACAGTTTTTCCCCTGAAGTCATAACACAAAATTTTACCCCTATGAAAGCTTGAAAATGCAATCTACAAACTTTGAGAGTCATGAGCAAAAACACAACCATATTTCATTATCATTAAAACATAAGGGTTTTACAAAGTTCAATGGGCATTTCGAGCCACAATACAACATTTTGCAAAATCCCAAAATACAAAGGGTACTTGAACAAATAATACTTGAAATGCGACTAAAGTCTCATGTTTAAAAGCCTAGCTTAAAATACAAAAATATGCCTAATCAGAACAATGCCTTAACTCTCTTTCACTCGATCTCTTACTCATCACCGAAATATGGGAAAGAGAGTGGGGGTGAGTTTAAAAACTTGTGGGTAACAAGTTTATAATCGAAAACAAACAAAACCATTGAAAATGTTCAATGTCATAATAACTTTGCATTAAATCCATAAAACACATATTTCCCAAATTCTCACATTATCAAACAATTCATAAACACATAAATCGTGCATTCATCAAACTTGTCAACACATTCTAGTCACATAGTCACATCAGAAATGGTTTACGTAGGTCCATAAACAAAATATACTAACACATTCCCACAAAATGGTATTGTGTAGTCGTAAATAGAATGTACTATCACAATCCCACATAATGGTTTTGCGTAGTCGTAAACATGAGGGAGTCCATGAAGGAACTCCGTGTCACTAACGGGCAGGCGGGAGAAGCCTTTTATAAAATCAAAGTGCACTTGACATAACAGAACGGACTACCATAACCCCACATAACATGTATTTCATGACTTGAAAATAGATTGCCCAAATGGCAAATTTCGAAACCATGTTTTTCATAAGTATGAAATATTTTGAAAACCATTTCCATTTCCATTACACAATTCATCAACAGAAATTCATATATTAAACATATGGCAATTTCTCAATCATTCAAAGAGCAATAATATAATGTTCATAAAACAATTGAAATCATTTAATGTTCTTAAATTTGAAAAGATAGTCATGGCTCATTACTCAATTACAAACATGAACCCACCTTGAATTCCTTGCTTAAATACTTGCTCAAAAATGTCTCTCCTCATGCTCCACTTGCCTCTCTTGATTCCCTTAACATTGACAAAATTCCCAATTCAACAGGAATTCCAATTTGAGGACCCAAATAAACATATGCATAAAATTGATCCTAGAAAGCTTAAACTCATGCATTTCCTAAGCTTCTTGAACTAAAATCCTTCCAAAAGTCCAAAAGATTAAATAAGACCTTACCTTGAATCTTCACCAATTGAAGAGTTTCTTAGCTCTAATGAAAGCTCTTCTCTTCCTCTACCTTTTTCTCTTCTTCAACAACCTCAAAATTTCTCTTGAAGGCTAAGAAAAATTAAAACCTAGCTTGTTTTCTCTTCTTTTTGTCCTTCTCTTCTTCTCTTCAAAATTTTCTCTTTTCTTCTTCTCACTCACGTTTTCTCTCTTCTTCAAATGCAAGGCAATAATTCTTCTTCCCTTTTTACCCTTAATGATTGGAAAATGTCTATTTTTATCCTTCCTTATATGCCTTATGGTCTGTATCCTTAAGTGACTTACCAATTTTGCCCTTGATATAATCTTACTACCTTAATTCAATTAACCCATGCAATAAAATCCTACTAACCTTGACATAATTACCAAATCTAAAAAATTTTACTCTATTAAAACCTCATAATTTATTTAAACTATTCTTAATTCAAAAAGAAAAAAAATTCGGGGGCTAATAAAATGTGTTTATCTAAAATATATCTACGGGTACACTCAACATCATTCTTGATCATGAAAATCCATAGCTTTGCATATCATTTCATTTCTCCACCACCATAATTCATATGCAAAATCATGGATTAAAGTACTTTTCAAGGTTGTTATGTGAGTAAAGATAAGGTAAGATGTGTTTGGGTCAAGTAGCATAAAAGCCATCAAAGCTAGTGAAACAAAAGTAACACTCAATTAAAAACTAGGTAATGTCAGCCATGATGAATGCAACATTTATATTTCACAGCCCCATTCAATTCTCAAACATCAACCACATGAAGTATATATCAATCTGAAAGAATTACTCATACAATTTCTATCAATAATAAATTGAAATCACAAGAGTGAATGTTAATGGGCATTTTATATTGATTTTAGATACATAATTTGCTTAACTCTTGTCCATTTAACGTTCAAATTGCACTAATTAAAAGTTATTTTTTATAGTTAGGCACATATTGGATTTGGAATGTTCAAAAGAATAAAGTAAGAAAAACTCTAGAAAATGTTAACGTGTTTGCATGCAAAAATTGTTAGCCAGGACGTAGAGAATGAGCGTGAGCTTTTAAGAAGAGTGAATAGTACTAGTGGACTAAGAAATAAATGGGTTTATTTGTCACATCAAAAGAACAAGAGAAGCAGTAATACAACAACATCATAAGGAGACGACAGTAGCTTGTTTATGGAAACGCAAAGCATGCAGACATTTCACACAAAAGGAGACCTAAATGGACATTGAATAGATAGAAAACAAAAGAATATAGGTGGAGAAGAAAAGAAGAGAGCAGCTGGTGGGCATGAATGTGCATGAAAGGTGGACCAAAAATTCTCAGAAAATCATTCAATACATAGAAATAAAAGGTAGCTGACGGTAGAAAAAATGAAAACAAAAAATTGTGATTATGCTTGAAGTTAGGCGTGAATGAGGGAGGTGATGGACATTCACTACAAAGAACAAAATAGCGAAGCAGTTTCATTCACTCAAGGAGAAAAACCCTCCACTCATTGACAGCAATGCAAGCAACTGGTGGTAAAAGGCATTGAAGCAGCTGGTGGCAAAAAGCATTGAAGCAACTAGTGTCAAGAGCGTTGAAGCAGCTGGTGGCAAAGAAGATAGCTACATAAACCAAGAAAGGCTCAAAGGTGGACTGAAACCTTAGATGAAAACAAGAAGATAGTATAAGCGGCTACAGCAGCAAGAAGACAGCATAAACAGCTACAGCCTAGGGAAAAGGGGTGTTTTTAATTTGGTTTTATTCCTTATTTATTTTAATTTTTGTGGATTTAATCAATGCAAATGTATATTATGACCATGATTTGTGTTATATTGATGAATATGTGTGAGTAAGTTTTTTTTGGTTTAAGGTTAGGATTGATATCGGATTAGGACAACTTTTGTGGTATTAATTTTTGCTTGATTAAATGCATATTTAGTCCTAATTTAGCTTGATCACTTAGATTAAGGCCTAGATGATTGAATGTCATAACCATTGGGATTTAAATTTGTTGAAAAATTAATCAAGCAACATATTTGAGACTAAAGCGTAGACTAACCTTAGGATCTTGTGTGAGGATACCTACGATTAACGAACTTAATTTTAGGCTTCTTGTATTAAATGCCTCTTATTCCAAATTATCTATGAACTAAGTAGGTAATTCAAGTTTATAAGAGAAGGGAATTCCTATGAACAGTGGGTTCAACTCTCTTAAATGAAGTAAATCCTAAATCAATCCACCGTTACAAGTTTTAGTGTCTAATCCAATTGAAATTTGATACCTTAGTCAATTTCTGTCATTTGATTAAATCTATTCATTTTTTAATTCGTACTTTACATCTTGCATATTTCCTCAATTTGCTTACTTTATTTTATTTTCAAATCAATCCATTCTTGATCGACTGAGTAATTTTGCGTTGTTTAATTTAATTGTCTTACCTGTTGGAATCCTTTGGGTATGATATCCGGTTCTTACCATTTTATATTACTTGTCGACGAGGTACGCTTACCTCTAGTTGGTCTAGATAGAATTCAATTTATATTGCTTTGTTTAGACCGCAACAAGTTTTTGACACCGTTGCCAAGGAATTCCTTATGATGATTCATTAAGTTAGACGGTATTAGTTGTCTCAGATTTAATTCTTGCTTCGTTTTTTATTTACGTATTTTAGTTGTTTGCTTGATTGCTTTACATCGGTGTGTTTTATTTTTCATTCTTAGCTCTGTTATTATTTTTATTTATTCCATTTTGTTTATGTTCACTCGTGGTCAAAAGCCTGAGAATTTGCTACTAGATACTGAGATTGAGAAAACTGCTCATAGGTTGAGCAAGGAAACCAAATTGCCTCAAAACAGTAACACAAAATAAAGGATTAGAGAATAGCAGTTTGTAGAGATGGAACAGCACGAGGAGGGGTTAATGCCACATCCTGAATAGAGAAGGGAGTTGACTATAATGGATTTGACTATGGGGCATAACAATAGACCCATGCCTCCAATTATAAGGTCAATAATCACAACTTCGAGTTTTGAGATTCCTCATAGCATTACATCTATAGTAAGAGCATCTCAATTTGGAGGATTGCCTTTGGAGGATCCAAACACCCATTTGGAGACCTTTCTGGATATTTGTGATTTGTTCAAATAGAATGGAGTGTCAAATGATACGATGAGATTAAGGTTATTCCCATTTTCTTTAAGGGATAAGGCTAGAGCATGGTTGGCCAATTTGCAGTTAGGATTGATTACTACATAGGATGAGATTATTTCTGGCTAAATTTTTCCCTCATTCCAAGGTTGTAAAGATGAAGAATGAGATCACTTCCTTCACCCAATATGAAAATGAAAGTCTATATAAAGTATGGGAGCGATTTTGAGATATGTTGACATAGTGTCCTAGTCATGGGTTCTCCACATGGCAGTAGGTTAATACCTTTTATATAGGAATGACTCCATCGACCAGGATTACCATAGATGCTATAAACGAAGGTCGTTCAATGATAAAGATGCCAAATCAGGCTTACAGGTTGATTGACGAGATAGGCACTAGCAGTTTTCAATATCATACAGAAAGGCATCCCATATGATCTATAGGAGCTCGTGTAGTAGATAATATAGTGGCCTTATCTGCTCAGATGGATGTTTTGATGAAGAAGTTGGATAATTTGATGCACAATGTGAGAGGAGGAGCTAGTTCTTCATTAAGGTGTTGTGCTATATGCGAGCATTGTGGTAGAGATTCCCATGCATCTTCTAAGTGTCAAGTTAGGACTCCTTTTGCTCAAAAGACGGAAGAGGCCCATTATGTGGGCAATTATAACAGACATATAGGGGATCCATATTCTAAAATCTACAACTCAGGGTGGAGGAATCATCCAAACTTCTCTTAGAGGAATGATCAGATGGCATAATAATAGTCATCCAATGTTTAGAGACAGTCACCTCCAGGTTTCAAGGCTCCTAATCCTGCGCCACCAGAAAAATCTAATCTTGAAGAGCTACTCTTGAAGTACATCTCCACCACCGGGGTTAGGATGCAAAACCAAGAATCTTCTATCAAAAATTTGGAGAATCAGATGAGCCAGATTGCAAGTTTGTTAAAGGACAGACCTTCAAGTTCATTGTCTAGCACTACTGAGGCCAACCCAAGAGAACATGAAAAGACAATCTTATTGAGGAGTGGCAGATAGCTTGAAGAAGTTAAGGAGAAGTAGAAGGATAAAGAAGTGGAAAAGAGTGAAGAAGAAGAGATTCGGGAGAGTGCCAAGGAGGCCAAGAGAGCATTAGCTGAAAAGGAGGGCCATCCAAGGTTATTTGTTGACCCCATCACACATCCGGTAAGACCTCCGATTCCTTATCCTTAAAGGTTGAAAGGTATACAATTAGATAAACAATTTGGCTTTTTTCTCAAGATATTTAAAAAGTTACATATAAAAATTCCTTTTGTTGAAGCCATAGCATAGATGCCTTCTTATACTAAGTTTTTTGACAGAAATTTTGTCTAATAAGAGGACGACTGAGGAGTATGCCACAGTGAAGCTGAATGAGGAATGTTCGACCATATTGTCAAAGAAGCTACCACCGAAACTTCAGGATCCAGGGATTTGTACTATTCCTTATGTTATTGGTGATTTACATATAGATAGGGCTTTAAAAGAATTTGGTGTGAGCATTAAACTAATGCCTTTTCTGTTTTCAAAAAGTTAGGATTGGTGGAGCCCAAACATACTGCTATTTCGCTTCAGCTGGTAGATAGGTCCATTACTTATCTGAGGGGAATCATTGAGGATGCATTGGTCAAGGTCGAGCAGTCCATCTTCCCGGTGGATTTCTTAGTCCTTGACATGGAGGAAGATATAGACATCCCCATCATTCTTGGGAGACCTTTCATGGCCACTGCACGGACCATCATCGATGTGCGACATGGAAATCTCATCTTGAGACTTTAAGATGAAGCACTAATGTTTGATGTGTTCAATGCTATGAAGCATCCTTCTACTCTTAACTCTTACCATTTTATTAGTATTTATTCTTCTGGTGCTGATGATTCTCCTATTATTTGTGTAGGTTTGTTAGAAAGGGGAGTGTAAGGAATAATCAAGGAGTTCAGGGAAGAATTGCAAGAAGAGTTCAAGGGTATTGGAGCTGAGTTAAAGCAGACATATTAGACACATTATAGAGCATACGAGCCTCTTCAACATCCAACCAAGCTATTTCTAAAGCTTTTAATTGAAGAGCCCCCTTCTCTTGACCTTAAACCTCTTCCAAGTCATTTGAAGTATGTTTATCTTAACCTACCTGAGCATTTAACAGTTATCATTTCCTCTTATTTGTCAGGTGTCATAGAGGAGCAACTGTTGAGGGACTGTGAGACCATAAGAAGGCCATTGGGTGGCCCTTTATAAATATCAAGGGTATAAATCCTTCCTTTTGCATGCACCACATTTTCTTGGAGGATGGAAGCAAGGCAATAGTGTAGCCCCTGAGGAGACTTAACCCATACATAAAGGAGGTAGCGAAAGATGAGGTAGTAAAGCTTTTGGATGTAGGTATTATCTACCCCATTTTTTATTCTAGTTGGCTTAGTCCTATGTAGTGGTGCCAAAGAAAGGAGGCACCACTGTGGTTGAAAATGAGAAAAATGAATTAATAGCCACTAAGAAGGTAACTGGGTGGAGAATGTGCATAAATTATAGGAAGTTGAATGATGCCGCCAGGAAAGATCATTTTCCTTTACCTTTCATTGATCAAATGATTGAAAAATTAGATGGGCATGACTTTTATTGTTCTTTAGATGGATATATTGGATATTTGTAGATTCTAATAGCCTCGAAAGATCAGGAGAAAATAACTTTTACATGTCCTTATGATACATTTGCATATAGACGCATGCTATTTAGGTTATGGAATGCTCCGGCTACATTTCAAAGATACATGATAGCTATTTTTCTTATATGCTTAAATCATGAATTGAAATTTTCATGGATGACTTCTCTATGTTTGGTACTTCATTTGATGCATGCTTAGATAACTTAGAGAAAGTCTTGATTAGGTGTGAATAGACCCATTTAGTGCGTAATTGGGAAAAATGTCATTTCATGGTACAGGAGTGCATTATTTTAAGTCATAAAATTTCTAGCAAGGGTATAGAGGTAAACCCAGCAAAAATTAATGTTCTTAAAAAACTTCCACCACCAAATAATGTTAGATCCATCAAAAGTTTCTTAGGCCATGCTAGTTTTTACCATAGGTTCAATAAGGATTTTTTTAAAGATTGCTAAACCTTTGATTGCTTGAAAAAGATGTTATGTTTGCTTTTAACGATAAATATTTGGCATATTTTCAATTGTTAAAGGATATGCTTATGACTGCACCTATTCTTATATCTCCTTATTGATCTCTTCCTTTTGAATTAATGTGTGATGCAAGTGATTATACAGTGGGTTCTGTTTTAGACCAATGACAAGGTAAGACCTTTCATCCCATTTTTTATGCAAGTAGGACACTAAACAATGCACAATGCCATTACACCACCACGGAAAAAGAGATGTTAGCAGTTGTGTTTACTTTTGAAAAGTTTCGCTCATATTTGGTTTTGTCTAAAGTGATTGTGTATACTAACCATGCAGCCCTAAAATACTTGATGAAAAGCCCAACATTAAACTAAGAATAATTCGTTGGGTGTTTCTTTTGTAGGAATTTGACATTGAGTTGAGGGATAAGAAGGGAGTCGAGAATTTTGTAGCTGATCACTTGTCAAGGTTAGATGAAGTTGCCATGAAAAGTATAGCAAAGAAGGACATTCAAGAGACTTTTCCTGATAAGCATCTGATGGTTATGATAGTCACTCCTTGGTTTGTAGACTATGTAAACTACCATGTCGGTGATATCTATCCCCCTAATTTTTCTTATGCTCAAAAGAAAAAAAATTTGTCCGAGGTAAGATACTATCTTTAGGATGATCCTTTGCTTTACAATATTTGTGTGGATGGTATTGTTAGGCACTGCATTCCTGAAGAGAAAATGTCCTCTGTGTTACATCATTGTCATTCTAAAGAGGCTGGGGGACATTATGGTGCATCTAGGACAACTCATAAGGTTTTAAAGTGTGGTTTCTATGGGCCCACCTTGTTAAGGGATGCATTCGCATTTGTCAAATCTTGTGATAGGTGTCAAATGGTCGGGAACATTAATAGGAGACATGACATGGCATTGACTAACATTCTCGTTTGCGAGGTTTTTGATGTTTAGGGCACAGATTTCAGGGGAACATTCCCTGAACCTTTCTCCAATCAATATATATTGATTGTTGTTGATTATGTTAACAAGTGGGTGAAAGCAGAGGCATTGCCCACAAATGAGGCTAGAGGTGTCGTTAAGTTTTTGAAGAAAAATATTTTTACATATTTTGACAAACCTAGGGCTATCATTAGTGATAGGGGTCGCATTTTTACAACAAAATTTTTGATTCATTATTAGCTAAATATGGGGTGACCCATAAGGTTGCTACTCCATACCACCCCAAACTAAGGGGCAAGTTGAAGTCTCAAACAAGGAATTAAAGAAAATGTTAGAGAAAAATGTTAATGCTTCTAGGCGAGACTGATCTTTAAAGCTAGATGATGCATTTTGGGCAAATAGGATTGCATTTAAAATACCCATAGGCATGTCACCATTCGGGATAGTGTATGGCAAGTCTTGTCATCTTCCAGCTGAGTTAGAGCATCGTGCATACTGGGCTACCAAACTTCTTAACTTTGATTTCTTTGCTGTAGGTGCTAAGAAACTTATGTAGCTTCACGAACTTGAAAAGTTCCATTTGGATGTTTATAACAATTCAAAGTTGTATAAGGAGCATTTGAAGAACTGGCATGATAAGAAGATCCTCCATCGAGACTTTAAGGTAGGTGACCAAGTATTGATCTATAATTCCCCTCTTCTTCTTTTCCTAGGGAAGTTTAAGTCAAAGTGGTATGGTCCATTCAAGGTGATCCAAGTCCTTCCTTTTAGGGTCCTTAAGGTAAAACGAGAAAATGAAAAACCCCTTCAAGGTAAATGGACAAAGAGCTAAATTGTATATGCCCAGGTTTGTGGATAATTTCAAGGAGCGACTGTCTCTTCATGACACTTCGCCTCTTTAATCACAGTATATGCCTTTTCAGTAGGATTGTAGTTTTCTTTCTTTTCTTTTCTCGTTGTTTCCTTTGCATTTCTTTTTAGTTTAATGGATCTCCTTGAGTTGTTTTGTGTTTTCTGTAGGGTTTGTGTGGGTGATGGCAAAGAGTTCTTGGCCGATTCTTTTTCAGGGAAGTTTCTTCTTCCTCTTTCCCTCTTTATGTTTGATTGTTGACTACTTGAACATTAGGGACAATTTTCATATTAAGTGTGGGAGGATTAAGATTATGTGCATGATGATGTTTATAATATTGATGTTGATGTTGAGAGATACACACTTGAATAGTTGCAACTCTTTTAGTAGCTAACTTGGGTCCCATCTTTGATGAATTTGACCATACAATTCTATTAAAGTAGTTGGATGGATAATTGGGATGTATGCGTGAACTTGGATTAGGTAGCTTGAGACGATAGTGAACCATGTGGATTGATTGAAGTAGTTGATTGTGATTATGCATTAAGTTAGGCGTGAATGAGGGAGATGATGGACATTCAATATGGAGAACAAAATCTGAAGCAGCTTCATTCACTCCCAAAAAAAACCCTCCACTCGTTGACAATAATGCAAGCAGCTGGTGGTAAAAGACGTTAAAGTAGCTAGTGGCAAAAGGCATTGAAGCAGCTAGTGGCAAGAGCGTTGAAGCAGCTGGTGACAATGAAGATAGCTGCATGAACCAAGGAACGCCAAAAAGGTGGACCTGTTAGGCTCTGTCCGAAGCTTAACAATCGCTTTGATACCACAAGATGTTGAGCCCCATTTTTGAAACCCAACTATCGTTTCGGAGTCGAAAAGCGTGAGCGGGTTTCCTTGTAGAGTTATTCCAATGAAGCCTCACTTTGCCATCATCTCACAAGGGTGGCTTGCCCACAGCAGTCCATTACCAACATCACAATTTGACTTCTTCAAGCCAATTATAGTTCTATGCCTCTAGTTTATTTTGAAATAAGAACCTTCTCATTCGGAGCTCCATAACTAAAGATATGCTTAAAAATCCAAAGTGTGTTCATAACCTAGTTATGCCCCTCAGACCGATCCCTCATTTTCCTTCCATAAATCTCTTCCAAGTCGAACCTAAATGCTATAAATTTTATTGAGAGATAGGAAAATATGTTGGGAATCTATTGCTTCAATAATCATTTAATTTGGAGGTCATGTTATGAAGTTATGGCTAAAAGAATCAACCATGCTCATGTTCTCAATCACGTTGTACCTATCTCGGAACAATTGCCATAATTTTCACTAGAGATTTTGGATTAAGGTTTCCTTTGAGTGGTTTCGAAGAGGACTTCCAGATCTACAACTTTCATGAAGATTTAAAGGCAAATTCTATTGTCTAGAGGGTCAAAAATGGCATCAGATGATAGGATCAGATGAACAGTGCACCAGAAGATATAACATCATCATCAAACGATACATCCTTACTAGACGAAGCGTCCTCACCAGACGATATGTCCTTACCAAATGAAGCGTCCTCACTAGACGATACGTCCTTACTAGATGAAGCATCCTCACTAGATGATACATCCTCACCAGACAAAGCGTCCTCACAAGATGATTCGTCCTCACTGGACGAAGCGTCCTTACCAGACGATACATCTTATACTCCTAAGCATCTTCACTTATAAGGACCATAACTTTTGACTCTGATGTCTAAAAATTTCATACTATATACCGTTGGAAAGCTAGAAAGATAAATTACAACTTTCTAGAAGACAACTTTGATTAATTTACCCTAAATTAGTCCATTTTTCCCTAAAGTTAGTACACAATTTATACACCTATGAAAGACTTAGATTATGAAATGTACAACTACAAAAAACATATGCACATTCACCAAGGGAACTTTTCAGTTCTAAAATCATTTGTCGAAACAACTAAAGTTCATACATAACTTTAATTACATAATAACATTATAAACAAGGGCTTATTACAAAATACAACATATATAGGATGCTCAATGTTTAACATTCTAATGAAGCTATCCAAAACTAATCGCACTAACTTAGTTACAAAAGTTTCTAATATCTTATAATTTCCAATGCCTTGCAAGGATTGTTAACCTTCTCGTTCTACACCTGAGGGAGGAATATTGGAGCTACATGACTCAGTGACTAGCATATTTATAGCCATAGGCAATTGACCACAAATTTAAGCATATGTATATATATATATATACATATATTCAGTAATTCAAGCATTCTTCAATTTAGTTTAACACCCAAAGCACATAACACTCAAATGCATCATACATGACAAATTAAAGATGCAATGCACAACAAATGGCTCGAGGTTTCCATAGAAACAGAACAGAGAAACCGAAGTTTATCCATGAATAGAATGAGTCCTATTTCAGAGCTCATATGCCATAAGCAGCCAGCCGAAAGAATGCTCTTGTCAACATGCACGTGACAAACAGAATGGTTCCACTCTTGCCTAAACAAAAGCATATAATCATTTTCTCATATGCTTATACTTTTATGCTTTGTCTTCTTTTCATTTAATACAAAATGCCATGACCTCTTTTGAGGTATAATATAGTCATATTTCATCATGCTTTTTCAACATTTACAAACAAGTCAATTTCAACATACACACATAGGCAAGAATTTGCCCAATTACACTATAACTATAAATATGTTACCCATCTAATTAGTTTGCAAAAGTCCAAGTCAAGCTTGCCGTTCCCCTTGCTCTTAGGTAGGATTCCCTTAGTTTCCTAGAATAACTAAGGTTCCATTCAAAACAACATTCCAATAAAATTCATAAACTTCAAAAATCACAAAATTTCAATAAACACAATTTAAACTCAAATCTAACTTACTCATAGTCCATCTAGGTTAGACAACCTAAGACCTAGTTTAGAAACCCTAAAATCAATTAGGTTCTCCTAATCCATCTTCTTCTAACATAAACCTTTCATTCTCTACACGAACTCCTTTTCTTTTTCTCTAACTCCTTTATCCTCAACACAACCCATTCCTTTAATAAAGCGAGAAGAAAAGATGGTTAACCTACCTTAACAAACTTGATTTCACTTCTTTTCTTCTTTCACCAAAACCTCTCTTCTTCTCTCTTAATTTTGTTTTTCACTCTTTCCTCCCTTCAATTCACGTTTTTCTCCTTTTATCAAGCAAGACAGCATCTTCTTTTTCCATTTCTACCCTTAATGAGCCCAAAAAGTCCATCTTACCCTTCCTTATAAGCTTATGTTCTTTTATGCTTAAGCGATCTCCTAAAAATATCCTTGAACATCCTTATTACATTAATACTTTAATTCCCCTTACCCATTCAATAAATCTCACTTACTTTGACATAATTATAACTCCAAAATTTAATCCATCTAAACCTCAAAACTATTTTAAATCTTGCTTAACTTAAAGAAAAAAAATTTAGGGTCCAATAGGACCGAAACCTTAGGTAGAAACAAGAAGATAGTGTAAACAACTACAATGGCAAGAAGATAGCTTGAGCAGCTACAGCTGTGAGAGAAGTGATGTTTTTAATTTGTACCTTGCATCTTGCATATTTCCTCGATGCGCTTACTTTATTTTATTTTCAAATCAATCAATTCTTGATCGTTTGAGTAATTTTACATCATTTTATTTAATTGTCTTGCGTGTTAGATTCTCTTGGGTACGATATCCAGTTCTTACCATTTTGTATTACTTATCGATGGGATACGCTTGCCTCTAATTGGTTTAGATATAATTTTATTTATATTGCTTTGTTTAGACCACAACACTGAACCTTCCAAGCCAACATCTACCTTATATTCAACATACTTAAAAAAAACACATTCATTACAACTCTAGGAAGATGCATTAATCATGAATAACTTTGCAAACTCATATGCACTTCCTCCTTGATAAAGTTATTTAAACAAAAAAAAATCTTCTTTTTCTTTCTTTCTTTCTTTTTCATTTTCTTTTTTTCTCATTTTCTTTTTCTTTTTTTTTTGCTTTTCTCTTTTCTTTCTTTCTTTTCCTTATAAAAATTAAAATAAATTACATCAACATGGGAATTTCGATGATAAGACACAATAAAACATCCCAACATTAACCAACCCACATATATGTACACCCCCACATTTACACTTATGTACATCCACAAACTCATCAATCACAAATGTTCCACTAACTTTATGGCTTGGGTAGGACATTTAGTTAAGTATAAAGCATGTAATATGGTTGATACAAAAAGAAGGGTAGAAGGCTCAAAGGGTTAACAAGGGAAAAATCATGTCAATAGGGTATTTGGCTAATGTAGTTTGGAAAAACAAAGAATGCGTAATCACTTCCATGTTAACACATCTGATAAAAATGTGGTTTTGAATAGAAACTCAAAGCAAAATCAAGATGTACATATCATGAAGGTTACACACTATCAAAAGACAATGAGATTGAAATGAAGATGTTAGTCTAATAAGGTTCAAAATCTCACCGACTTTGTCTACCACTAGTCACTACTCTTTTAAAGATAATGCATATCGATCAATTACAAGAGTAAAATACATGTTAAAGTTGCTATGAAGTTCTCTAATCAATTCACACTGTAATCATGACTATATAATTCCAGAAGCAACATAAAACGAGAAAATGTTTGTTTTTTTTGTTTTATTCTTTCTCTCATTTTGATTGAAAACTTAAAACAAGTAAAACAAAAAAATTCAAAAACACACATGCATATAAAAAGTAATGCGAAAATGTAAAGGAAAAGAATTTTACTTCTTTTAGGTTGCCTCCCAAGGAGTATCTTTGTTTAGGGTTGTTGGTTCAACTCCATGTTTCCTCCTCACATGACAAAATTATGATCTTCAGGTGTCACATGTAGCTCCTCCATGTGAGGTAGTTTCGGATAGGGCTTTAGTTGATCATCATCCTCATTCAATGTCTTCCTTATCCTTAAATTCTCAATCCTAACTGAGTCCATATACTCCGAAAATATTTTGAATGTCTCTTCACCTTTTTCTTCATCATTTAAATCCTCCAATCTGTTATGTAAAGGTAAAGAGTTAGTCTCAAAAATAATCATGGACTCAGTACTGACCTCCGAGCTAAAAGATGTGTCCCTTTCGTCTTCGAACTCCTTCTCAACTTCTTCAACACAAGCAATTAATTGAGGGTTGACCTCAAAATTCTCAAGCTCCTCATCACTTTGTAAAGTTTTTGCACAAACATTCATTGGGTACACCTCGGGTTGATACGACCGCTCCTTTTCACTTTACAGTTTCGAATGATTGATATTCCCCATCGAGGCAACGCATCTTGTTGGAATTGTAGAGCATCTTGTAGGATTTGTTGTACACCATGCTGAAACAATTGTTTCATATTTTGATGGAATTGTTACATATCTTGTTGAATTTGAAGATTGTTAGTAACCATTATATTAAGCATTTCTTCTAAAGATGTACCTGAGTTATGAGGCTTTTCGAATCTTAGGTGCTAGACCATATATTTTTTGGAAATTACCCTCCATCCTTCTAGAATTATAGATTATTCTTTTGTAATTGCAAAGTGTTAGCATTCACAATATTAATCAACTCTTCCAGAGATTAACCAGAGTCGTGATAGGAAGCTTCTGAGCTGTATGAGAATTATATTGTGTCCTGTAAACTATCATGGAACTAATTCTGATGATTATCCAATCCATAAAAAAAGTTAGGTTAATCAATCTAAATATTGTTATAAGACTGAGAATATGAGTTATAAAATAAATTACTTCCGTCCATATCGAAATCTTTTTTTTTACAAACACGAAACAAAAAAATGAAAAGATCACAAAATAACTGAAAAGAAATCAACTTCGAACAAATATATTAAAAAAACCAATTAAATCACACAAAAAAAACTAAAACACTACACTCCCTAATAATGGCACCAAAATTTGACCGCACATCATTATGCTAGTCAAAATAAAACTAGATTACTACTATAACAGTGGTGAGTCTAGGTCAATCTCATAGAGAGTGTGTGCAAAGTTTATAAAATGAAACTAATCAGTGTTTAGGAAAAAAGGGGGTTTGGATTTTAGAATAAGAAAATAAAATAAAACTAACCTAATAAAAACAAATTAAAGGAAACATGAGAAAAAATGATAAAAGTGGGGAATTTGATAATGACCCAGTTCTTTGGTTTAATCTCAACCTACACGCTAATTAAGCATATTTCATTGATTTTTTGTTTTCAAACCTCTCCTAATAACTATTAATCATAGGTTAATAATTAATGTGAGTTTTCGCTTAGATGATACTTAATTAAGAAACGATCATTAATTAAACCTAACTACCGAATAACCTAGGATACGATCTCTAAATTTAATGAGGCAATAGCATTACGAATAGGAAAACTGATTAATCAAAGCAACAATCACATACGATGTGTCATTTAACCTAGGTCATATTATCTGTAATTATTACGAATCATTAGTCGCTACACATGAATTTCAACATAATAATTACATATTATATCGAAATTCTAACAAAGGGTTTGCAATTAAACAATTCAATGAACACATTAAAATCATCTTTTCACAATACCCAATAGGTTCATACACAAATAAATGAATAATAATAGAAATCTGCTTATCCATACACAATACCCAAATTAACTAACATAGCATAACACAATCAATTTCTAATGAGAGAAAGAAACAACAAAATAGTTAGAAAATACTTAACCCGAGTCATCGGCATCAATATCACCTCCGAACTGACATTAGGACATCTAGCCCTCCATGAATCTCTCCTGGAAAAATGCTTCAGTGCCCATCATATATCCCTAGCTGAAAACCCCATATTCATTCTTCACTGCACCTCCCTTCTCTGTTCGTTTCACGCCACTGTCTCATGCAGCTCTCACTATTCACCGATGTGATGAATTAAGATTGATGGTTTAAGGCACTATTTATGTCTCACCCCCTCTCTCGCCAACTCTCTTCTGCCACTCTTTACTATTCTTCTCACTATGCTATAATCTGACGAATTAACTTGTTGGGTCATATATTATTCACGCCCCCTTTCTTCTGTTCTCATTTGTTTTAAAACCTACATAGAACCCTTGCCTCCAACGATAACGTTTCTGCTACTTGCCAAACATCCTCTTGTGTTGCGATTTATGCTCCTGGGATATCCTTCTTGTGCTATCGTTTTGGCTCATGCTGTGCGTCGAACATTGCATTTTATTCACGTGCATGGGGCTGTTGCTTGGCTTGCACTTTTGACTATGTCCTCCTCTACACTGTAGATCGTTTCACCTTCAAGCAGCATGCACTTTGTTCTCATAGCCATTTCTTCACCACGCATGCATCCAATATACACGTGAGCTGAGTCTTGGCTATTGCATTTTATTTCTTCAAGCTCCATCACGTCTATAGGAAATATTTAAAAAAATAATCTCCTTTTAGATAAAATATGAAACTAAGCAACTTCAGTTATTAATAATAAAATGCAACAATTTTTATCCAAATGTGCTATGTTAATGATTTAAAACAATGTAAAATAGAGATGTAAAATATGTTATAATTTTCACCTATCAAGCATCTCATACTTTTAACATCTATATGACCTTTAGTAATATTGGATTGAACGATATTGACATGAAAAGAGAATTTAGATTTCTTATCTTTAAACCTCTGAGGCTTTGCCTTTTCTTCTCCCTTGGTTGTAAGCAAAGTCACACAAGTTGTATTCTTTAGCTTCTCCTCTTCCGTAACACATTAGGAAATTAAAGCATTGATGCCCTGAGCCTCATCCTGTGAATTATACGTTGTAAACATAATACCAAACTCTGAAAGAAGTATATTCAGAGTGATTGAACTCAAGTTTATCATATAAATTGGCTACACTTTCATGGCTTTTAATGTACTTTTTGACTCTTGATTCA
>JANZLD010000236.1:10363202-10377146 GCA_026413575.1 Erythroxylum carthagenense
CAGTCAATTCCAATTCACAGTTAAATACCGGAAATCATGAATGCATGTACCAATGAATAAATAAGTATGCATATGCAGTAGACCTGTTCCTCTATGATTAGAGGCCAGTAACATACTTAGTCAGTAAATACAGTAAGCCTATCAGTCAGTCCCAATATTACCATAATACCCTTGTTGACCGTAACGGGATGTTACACAAGGACTAAGCTTAGGTTTGAATGTCTTCAAGGGGTACAGAGACTGTGTACTTTACATTCATGAAGTATATTGATGTTGGTTATTAAAAAAATGAGGTTCGAAGAAGTTAGTGTCTAGACTTTATGAGTTTTTAATTTATAGGTTTTTTAAGGCTCAGGTGATTGGTGTGTATTTGACTTTTCCTTACTTGCTGAAAAGTATATTTGATGTGAAAATGAGACTTTGCTTGATGGTTTGAGAGTTTTGTTTTGGATTTGATTTATGGAGTTATGTTGAGAAAATGTTAATGCTTGGTTCAAGTCCTATGGGAAGTTTTGGATTTTTTATGATTTAGGTTTTTCAAGTTTTATTTTCGTTTCTCTCTATATGGTGGGTCGTATGAGTTTAGACAATATGTTTCATATGGTTTATGTAAGGGGGAGATTGATTAAGTTTGATTATGATACGTATGAATGAATTTTTGGAGTTTGTTAATTTGATTGGAGATCAATTATATATAAATGATTTTGATGTGAATAATGATATGTTAGCTAGTCTACTGATTGGTAGTGAATTATCATCTTGGAATTCTTATGATTTTTCCGCTGCACCTATTGCTAATTTTTATGTCTCCTTGTTCATTGAGATTGATCGCATTAATGACATTCTTCTTTTTGACATCTTTTGGTCCCAATTGGACAATTGTTTATTTAGGATTATTGTTTCTTTGGGTATTTTCTAGATATTTTTAGCTTATGTGAACTTGATGTTAGTTGGAAATTGGTGTTTAATTAAGGGAGAGTGTCCAATTATCTTCTTAAGGGGGAGTTCTCATATGTGACAAATAATATCAAAAAGAGAAGATTGTTAACATATTTATTTAGATGTCTTATTAATTAATTTTGGGCAGTATTTTTAATTAAAAATAGTTGGATAATTGTAGTATATCATTATGATAGGTAATCTACCTCATGTGGGATTCTTTAAAATAAGATTACATGACGGATAAAATCCCAATAATAATATGATCTAATTGGGATAAAATCACCATATCTTAATAAGGATAATGCGCAGATTTTTTTGTGATTTTGGAGCTATCTTTAGCAACCTATTTTGGTGATTATGGTTGTCTAAGGTAGTCCGATTTTTTGTGGATTCCATTTATATTGGGCAATTGCGTTTTTCTCTAGTGGGCTTGATTTTTCTAGGATGTCTAAGTATTGTTTAAGTGGTGAATAAGCCCAACAATGTTGCGATATTTCAGTTATATTATTTGTGACATTTTGGTGATGAAACAATTATTCGTTTTTCGAGTTTAGTGACTACTGTACATGGGACGCTTCAGTGACAATATCGAAGGTTCACAGCATAATTCTTGTTGGACAACTTCCTACATTTTCAATTGATGAAGATGTATATTTAGGGGAGTTGCTTTTTTTTATATCACAATTGTCTTCTTTGTTTATGTTATTTTAGATTCAATCACTTGAATTGTTTTATTATCATCTTTATTAACAATTATTGTTGCTAAAATCTTCTGTTGAGGTTAGCACGAGGTAGTTTTGCTATTGAAAATGATTTACTTTCATGGGGTATAAGTACTAGGGATACTTTCACTGGGTGTGAATACTAGGGATAGTAAAATCTTGGGTAAAAAACTATTATATCACAAATGAAAGTTGATTAAGCTGGGTGAAAGCCTCGTAAATGTAAGCAATATGTAACGAACTGCGTTACCAAATTTTAGTTATCTATTTGTATGTTGCATTTTTAATATTTCTATTTATATTTTTCTAAAATATTAAAAGTTGCTAACAGAGTTACTTTGCATTAAGCAACTGACAAAAACAGGTCAAAACAAGTAAGGTGGAATAAGGGTGCGGTTGGTTTGTATGGGAGAATGAGAATAGGAATGGGTATGAGTATAGTGAGGAATGAGAGGGGATATTATCATTATAATTATGATAGTTGGTTAAGAGGAAGGAATGATTACCATTACCATTAATAGTGGTTGGTTTGTAAAAAATAATGTAATTAATTAATTACAATATATTAATTAATTAAAATATTGTAATTAATTAATTAGAGTATTTCAATTAATGAATAAATTATATTTCAATTAATTATATTGTAACTAATTAATTATTTTTTTAATTAATTAGAGTATTTCAATTAATGAATAATTATATTTTAATTAATTATATTATAATTAATAATAATATTTTAATTAATTATAGTGTTTTAATTAAAGAATGAATTATGTTTTAACTGATTATAGTAACTAATTAATTATATTTTAATTGATTAATTAATTAATTACTATATTTTAATTAATTATATTGTAATTAATTATAATATACTTACTTAATTAATAATAATAATTTAATTAATTATAATGTAATTAATTAATTATATTTAATTAATTAGTATTTAAATTTTTTTAAAAAAATAACTCTCTGCTAAGGGATGAGTTTCATTCCTCTACGAAATGGGAGGTATGAAGGATTCCTCCAAAGTGAGATATCAAACCATTACTCTTATAATCATAATCAACGATCAACCACTCACTTTTTATTTTTTACTCATTAACTCCTATTCAAACCTGTCAACGAAGCACCTCCTAAGATTTTGCAAACATCATCCTTTTAAATTATCAACAACGTCCATCAATCACGCCACAGCTAAACATCAAAACTGCTATGACTAAAGATCAGATTTTCTCTTTCTAAAGTTACTAGCCAACATGTTCAATGGAAAGGTCACGATGGTTAGTCACGGCCACGAGTTAATTTTTTTTTATATTTTTTTTGTCTTATAACCGTTTCTATAAGTCGCTGAGCTGGATCTTGGATAGTAATCTTTCAAGAAGTAATTTAGGAAGTGACGAGTGTGTCATTTAGGTTGCGTTTTATATATTAAAGACTGTGTTGGTTGGTTGAGTCTACGCAATACACATGCACATCCAGTCGAGCTTCTTAATGGAATTTACTTGAGGTGAGTGAATGTGTCGATTGTCCAATAGTCTTTGTCTGACCGAATATTTTGACTTTTGTAAATATCACAAAATAATATCTGTCATCACCCATCAGCCTGATCTGTACAAGATGACAAGGCGTGGAACATATATTCTGCACGTCTAATTTAGATTGGTCAGGATTGTTCAGCTTGGTCCTTTTTTAATATAATAACTAAAACAAAAAATCCTGTCAAAAATTAGACACTGAATTTTTTTTTATATAAAAAATCACCTTTCTTCTATTTATTTAATAAATAGGAGTTAATGAGTTATAGAAATTTGAATTTCCCAACCCATAATTTTGGAGGAGTTTAGGGAACTTCCAAATGCGGCGTCAGATCCTCTGGTATATTTCTTTACGGTCCCTCCAAATGTTGCATTATAGCTAAGGAGACTTTGTATTAGTAGCCAGTAGACTAGGTCTAACCAGGCCTAAATAAAAAGGTCGTCTGACTGATACGTCTGTCTGTAGAATAGGTAATGATGTCAACTCAGCTTGTGTAGGCGTAAGCGTTGATGTCTACTGCGAGGTCTGGACTTTCATTTCATGTCGAGCTTTTTAGTCGTAGACATATGTGTGTGCCTACTACACATGTATATACGACGAGTTGATGGGAGGCGAGGAGAGTGCTAAGAATTATGTGAAAGTTGAAAACTACATGGGACCTGACCTCAGTCATTAATGGTTGTGATTTCCATAAATATTATACAAAAAAAAAAAAAATAGTTGGGTTTGTATGAATCGAAAATGGGGCTTCACGTTACACCTATACTTGTAAACCTAAATGTCAGCCCATCACTTGAACAATCCATAGTTAACCCATGATCCTACCCAAATTCACAACTCTCAATGTCAGTCCACTGTGTAGAATTTGAGACCTTGCAGAAAAAAAAAAGGACCACATCCAAGTAATTCTATTTTATATTTATGCATTTATAAAATTTTAACATCTTTGTTTTATAAGTGAGTTTATACATATCGAATTAACTTGCTCTCAAAGTCATTTAATTCACTTTATAAATCATTCATTTATTGTATGAATCAAATTTAGAAATGTATATCATCAACTTAGTTATGATAATAAATTTTAAGAGATTGAAAGAAATAAATTAAATTTGAATGGATCTTTATGCAATCAAAAACCTTATGTTTTAATATAAAATTTTAAGACTACGAAATGAAAATTTTATTTTAATTTTTGTCGTCCAACTTCTGTTTATAAATTTCTAATATCTCTTGTAAATTCACTCACAACAAATGGATTCCTCCTTAATTTATAATCATCTTATGAGCATACTCGAACTTATAAATCTCGGTTAGAGGGAAAATAGACCATACCTCGACATAAATTATTAAAAAAAATAAATTATAAATCTTATTTCATATGTCTTTGTTTACAGACATTTCTACTTGTAAAGTCCACACAATGTTCATACTAGTGCAAAAATTGTCTGTTAATGCTAATGCCACTTTAAACAATCCAAGCTATATATCGATACCAGCAACGAATTTCTCACAAACTCTCACATGGTGTAACGTCCTGGATCAGAACAATGAAAAAGATATCATCCAGCATCAAATTTAGTCTTCGACAAAATATTCAAAAAACTGATTAAGAAATAGAGAACCTCCTCCTCCTAGGCTTGGTGATATCGACACCATCATCAATGTGAGAAGTATCCTTAGAACCATGTCTGAAAGGATTCAACTTCCCCAATGTCTTGGACACGGAAGAGAAGAACGTCGGCTTCCGAGACCCACTGCTGCTTTTCCCAGAAGTAGTTCCCTGACCACCCTTCTTTATATCCGATATATACATCTTCATCTTCAGGAGTTCTGCTCGCAAAGCCTCATTTTCTCTAACCAGTGACACATCTGCCTGCAATTGGTTCCTTGCAGTAGCTGCGTCTGGTGTGTTGCCATCATCTACTCCGCTCCTTAGCTTCAGTTGATCATAGTAAAGCGCATGCAATACTATCTGTACTGGTAGGCGTTTGTTCTGTGATGCATGGAGTCTAGCTTCGTATGACAGTTTTAGCGGGTCCATTACACTGCACACCTTCTCCCTCTCTATTTCGTCAAGATTTGGATGGGCCTGCAAAATTTTAAGACATGCACCAGTTCAGATATATCTACTTCTGAAAGATCCTTTAAATTTTTTAGCGTGGTGCGTAGAAAATATTGGTGACTTTCCTGATCGTTTATGTCAATTTGAGTTTACCTTTAGATAGATATCGATGGCCCGATAGAGGTCGTCGTCCACTTTCCTGGCAGCTTTAGGCACCAACATCGCGATTCCGTTGAACTTGGAGATGGTGAGTTCTAACTGTGTTGCGATCTCTCCTAGATAAGCGTCAACAGTTTTTGCAACTCTCTGCATCGCCGTAGAAAGTGCCTCTTTGAAATCGCCTGCGTTGAAGACGGCCACGCTCTTCTCTTTCTCTACAAACCCCGATATAATTCTCCTAACGCTCTCCAGATCGAACAGTCTCTCACCATCATAAGTGAAAGACACGACTAGAAGATCATCGACAGTCACGTGCTCCAATATCGCCGAGATTCGCTTCTCTAGTTCGTTCTTACACGAAGTGGAAGCTTTGAGAAAGATAGCAGAACGAAGAAGGCAGCAAAGGAAGTGAATTGGGAAAGCCGCCTTTTCTGAAGGCAACAACGAGACTATGGATTGCAGAAGCTCGCTTTGACTGGTCCTGCGGATATCTGAATCATCTTCACTAGGACATTTGGAAGACTTGAACCCGTTTCCGGAGTGGTCTCGAACCAGATCGCGAAGGTTTCTCTCTGTGTAGGTGATGAAAGCACTTGCCAAAGTCGGTGCTTTGGCGTCCCGTTGTTTCATAGCGGAAATGATCTTGCCCACGAATTCTATGTCTAAGATTGACAGCTCCTCTGTCCACCAGTTGGGTGGTGATCTGCTTGGAAAATTTGCCTCGTTGCATACCTATATATGATTATGAACGAAGCTATTAGGAGACAATTAGGGATGCTAGTAATTTTTAGCAACAGGTATGTGTATGTTTAGCACCTTAACACTGATGACATCAACGCATCTTTGGACAATTCTGAGATCGTCAGCAACGGGGAGAAGACATTCGCAGGATTTCAAAACAACAATGGCGCCAGAGAGGCTAGAAAGCGCAACTTGGGAGAGGAAATCTTCTGCGCGGCCAACGAGGTTGTTGTCGCAATAAGCGTCAGTCATTTGGAGATACTCAGCTGCGCAGCGGATTGCTGCTACGTTTTGGACAGT
The DNA here is from genome assembly GCA_026413575.1 of Erythroxylum carthagenense. NCBI lineage: Eukaryota > Viridiplantae > Streptophyta > Magnoliopsida > Malpighiales > Erythroxylaceae > Erythroxylum > Erythroxylum carthagenense. Next base: position 10,369,665 of record JANZLD010000236.1, read on the forward strand.
GATTTCAAAGTTGACACCATAGCAGAATTTGGCAGCTTTCTCGAAGATCTCGGGGCCTCCTGGAACGTCCGACAGATCGATTCTCGTCAGGTCTGCCTCGTCAGATTCCATTATCAACTTTCTTATGTAGTTGCTCTTCGCCACCAGCATGAACTGCTTACCCATACATTTATGGATATGATAAATCAATAAAGATTCATTTTCTAATTACTTGCACCTTGGTAGTTAGATAACTAAGTCTTAACTTAATTGATTACCTTGTGAAGGGAGAAAGTAGCTCCGCCAACTTCAATTAGAACATCAGTTGGAATCTCTTGAGAAAACACCCTGGAAAAGAATTGGAAACGCATGCACATAAGTTTAACCAAAATGAAGGTGGTCTAAGGTTATACACGAGGAAGACATAGAGAGAATAGAGTACCATTGGCCTGTCCTCTCCATGGCAATGGAGAGTCTACTGTTGCTTGTAGTAGGAGTAGCCATATGAAGACTCTCTGGATCTGCCTTTGAGAAGAAGAGATGGTCTGACAAAGAGGGAGTAACTCAATTGGAAAATTTGAGCTTATAAAGAAACCCTTCTTTATCCTTTGATAAAAAGGCTACTTTATCTGCTTATCTGTACAGTAAATATCTTTCCAAAATATAACTACTGGCAATTCCTTTGTCGATTTCATAGACCATTACATCCTTCACTTTACATAAACACACGGGGATCTTTTTCTTTTTCCCTTTGTTCACTGTAAGTGTCTTATCATGCTGTGCTTTTTCATGCGTGCTTTAAGTAGGATCAAGAAAGTCTCACAACAGTTAAACGTCGTAGAGTTCACATTATTGAAAGTTGAGATCAACTATTCTCCCTGATTTTACTTTGGGTGGAATTGGCATCAACCCAAGATGATAACGGAGAATTCCATGGAATTAGACAGAGTTGGATGGTCCCACAATCCAAAAAAGACGAGACGAAGGTACATGATTGGATTGGAAACGTAACTGGGGGCAATTAAGTCACGGGTGGGCTTATGACATGTCTCCGCCACTCAAACAAGTGGCTAAGAAATATCCAAGGTACTTGGATCCACAACATTTGGCTAATGAGCTGCCACGTCATCCCAGTTGTCTTTGGTTGTCTTGACTCACATGTTGGCTAGGCCTAGAAGGATAACATTTGCGATCAGGGCTCTATCTCTCCCAGCAAATCCCATTTCAACACGTAGGCATCCTACGGGCACCTGTATCCACTCTCGTTTGAGGACCAGATGTCAATCATTTTCTTTTCTGTTTTTTATACAATTGAAGAGAACTTTACGTCGGTGAAGTCACTTTCTCATCGCTACCGAAACCTAGGAGCTGAGGATTGTGATTGGGTAACATTTTATGAAAATCCTGTGAGGGCTGTATATGAAAGAATAAGATTGTAGAATACTTGATTATTTATTTCATTGATAAATATGTACATTCATACAAAATTTAAGTATTGATATTGACCATTGGGTTTTTTTTTTAGTTGAAGGGGATATAACCCACTTGAAGATTAAGTTGGCCTAATCTTTGGTGGCCTATTTTCAACATCCAAGTTGTCTTATCCAACATTTCCTGTCAAGCGAGAGTGAGGAGGAACTGAGACATGAAAATTGGAGATCAACGTCGACGTTCTAGCTGCTGTGAGCAATTTTGTGAGTAAGTATGTGAATTGATTTTCAGTATTTACATATCTCACATTTAATTGTCCACTAGTTATTTTATCTCGTGTGAAATGTACATCGACTTGGATTTGCTTCGTATGAGCATGAAAAACTGAATTTTGGGCAAATAATTGAGCTCTATTATTGTCATACCAAAGAATTGGTGTGTGTTGTAGAGTAAACCCTAATTCTCTTAGTAGTGAATGGAGCCATAGGAATGTCTCAGAAATTCAGACATGAAGAAGATATCTCGATTGTACATGCAGCGCCATGCAACGATATAAAGAATCAGTTTTAAAGAATTCAAGAAGAGTTAGTTGAATCAGTTGTTAGATGACAGTTAGAAAATTTGAGTTATTATAAATGTTGTGAATTCACAGAAGTTATACACATTGTTTTTTGATATTGAATAAAGACTAAAGAATCCTCAACGTATTTTGAGTCCTTAAAAAAACCATACTCTGTTCGCCTATGTTTTGCTACGCTTTCTCTCTCTAGTTTTCTTATCTAAAGTTCAATAATATAATTGTTAGTTTTTCGTATGATAGTTAGATAATAACAACAAATTGGTATTAGAGCTAGTTTCTTAAGGGATCTGTGAGAGTGTAAGCAAGGTTTGGCTTGAGAAAAATTATCCTTTTCTGGTTAAGTTGTGACTACAAGAGGGGAATACTTAGAGATGGCTAAGAGTTTGACTTAGAGTTTGCAGCCTGTAGTCTTCAATGGAGAAGGGTATCAGATCTGGGCAATCAAGATGGAAGCATACCTGTAAGGTGAGGATCTTTGGGAGCCTATTGATAAAGACTACGCAGTCAAGGTTTCAGCCGAAGATGCACCGATTGCTCAGTTAAGATGGTTGAGGGAAAGGGTGACGAAGAAGGCTCAAACGAAATCTCATTTATACCAGGCAGTAGCACCTTCCATTTTTACTCGAATCATGGGTCTTGACTCTGCGAAGGAAATCTGAGATTTCTTAAAGAGTGAATATGAAGGTGACGAGAAGATGAAAAATATGAAAGTATTGAATCTGTTGAGGGAATTTGACATAATGTAGATGAAGGAAGATGAATCAGTCAAGAACTATTGTGAGAGACTGATTCAACTTTCAGATCAAATTAGGCTCTTACAAGCTAAGTTTAAGGATCAAAGGTTGGTTCAAAAGTTGCTGGTGTTGGTACCTGAGAAATATGAGGCTACTATAGCCTCACTCGAAAACTCCAAAGATATTGGACAGATTAAGCTTGCTGAAGTTGTAAGCGCTCTGCAGGCTCAAGAGCAAAGGCATCTAATGAGAAAATCTGAAGTCGTTGAAGGAGCATATAAAGCCTTTACCAAAGCTGAAGGTCAAGAAAAGTTCAAGAAGAAGAAAAGAACTAAAGGTGGATCAAGTTCTTAGAGTACACAGACATACCAGAAATATACTGGTAAAAATTCAAAAGGAGACAAGGCAAATAAATACAATCCTTGTCCTCATTGTGGTAAGTCGAATCATCTTGCTTTCAGATGCTGGAAGAGACAGGATGTGGAGTGTAGAAGATGTCATCATAAGGGGCACATGAAGGCAATATGCAAGAAGCAAGCTACTCAATTTGCAATAAATGTGCGAGTCACTGAAGAAGAAGAACAGCAGCTTTTCGTAGTTACATGCGATCTTGCTGAAGTATATCCATCCGAGTGGCTAATTAACAGTGGATGTACGAGTCATATGTCTCCAGATCCAAGATTATTCAAGTCTTTGAATCAAAATGTGAAGGCAAACGTGAAGTTAGGAAATGGTGATTGTATTCGAGTAGAAGGGAAAGGAGGAGTCGAGATTTCTACCAAGAATGGTGTAATGATCATTTCAGACATGCTTTTTATGCCCAAGATACAACACAATCTCCTAAGTGTGGCTCAGTTGATCAAAAAAGGTATGTCTGTTCACTTTTAATCAAATGGTTGCAAAGTGGTTGATAAAGCTAGCCAGGAAATCTTGAGCACCCAGATGAAGAATAAGAGCTTCTCCATGAGACCAGAAGAATTACAACAAGAGGCACTAGTTAGTGACACCTTTAAGTTAGATTTATGGCATCGAAGACTCGGTCTCTACCACATGAAGGGTCTAGAAGCAATGAAGAAGAAGAACATGGTCGATGATCTACCAACACCTCCATACAGTCACTCAGAATGCAAGGTTTGTATGATGGGTAAACAAACACGTGCTCCTTTCTTGAAATCAAGTTGGAGGGCTGAAGAGAATCTTCAGTTACTATATATGGATGTATGTGGTCCTATGCCAGTAGCATCTTTGAATGGGAGCAGATACTTCTTGTTGATTATAGATGACTACTGGAGGTACTCTTGGATATTTTGTCTTAAAAGCAAGGGAGATGTTGCAAAAGTGTTTCGGGAGTTCAAAGCACTGATAGAAAATCAGGTTGGTCTGAGCATTAAGTCTGTAAGAACAGACAATGGCTTAGAGTTTATTTCTAATGAATTTCAATTGATATGTAGAAATGCATGCATCAAGCACTAGCTTACCACACCCTACACTCCACAACAAAATGGAGTGGTGGAGAGAAGAAACAAAACCGTGGTGGAGATGGCGAGATACATGCTAGAGGAGAAGAAGCTTCTGAAGGAATTTTGGGCAGAAGCTGCGTCGACTGCTTACTTCTTGCTAAACAGACTACATACTCGAGCTCTCGAGGATAAGACATCGCATGAGATGTGGTATGGAGTCAAGCCAAAGTTGAGGAACTTGAAGGTCTTCGGATCTCTTTGTTGTGCCCTTATACCTCAAGCCAGAAGGAATAAGCTTGATAGCAAAACAGAATTTGAAATCTTTGTGGGGTATTATGAAGTGTGCAAAGGTTACAGATTGTATTATCCAGATCAAAAGAAAGTGAAGGTAAGTAAAGACATGCATTTCTTCAAAGATGAGCACTAGAAATGGTATGAAGAAAAGAAGAAAAATGGGGAAGTAAAGGAGACAATCACACTGCCTTCGGATATCCCAATGGTGACAGATAATCCAGAAAACCACGATGACCAGGATCAACCAAAACTTGTGGAGGCAGAAGATCCAGAGGTTCAACATGAGCAAAATGAAGGGAATTCTGATGGGGAGCAAATTCCAGAAGAGTTAGACAATGATTATGACCATGTGCTAGTGACAGGGACAAGAAGCTTGGCAGAAATCTATGAAAGAAGTAATGGAGCAATACTGGAGCCTTCAAGGATTCAGGAAGCCTTACAAAATCCGATATGGCTCGAAGCTATGAAGGAAGAAATGTCTATGATTAACAAGAATGAAACGTGGACTTTGATAGATAAACCGCTAGATAAAAGAGCCATTGGGTTGAAGTCGGTATTTAAAACTAAGTTGAATCCTAATCGTTTTGTTAATAAGCTCAAGGCTAGGTTAGTTGTGAAGGGGTATGCACAAGTTGAAGGAGTGAACTTTGGACAGACTTTTGCACTAGTAGCTAGGATTGAGACAATCAGGCTCTTATTGGCGCTTGCTGCTGAGAAGGGTTGGAAGGTACATCAAATGGATGTGAAGTCCGCCTTCCTTAATGGTGTGTTACAAGAAGAGATTTATGTCCAACAACCAGAAGACTTCGTAATAAAAAGAAAGGTGGAGTGTGTATACAAGCTTAACAAGGCTCTTTACGGTTTGAAGCAAGCCCCCAGATGTTGATACTCAAGAATAGATGCTTTTCTTTTGGAAATTAATTTCAAAAGAAGTTGCAGTGAACCAACGCTTTATATAAGGATACAACAAGATGATGTAGCTATAGTTTCAATTTATGTGGATGACCTGTTGCTAACTGGAAGTTCTGAGCAGCAAATTGAATTTCTGAAGCCATAATTTTGCAAAAATTTTGAAATGACAGATTTGGGGTTGATGAAATATTTTTTGGGGATGGAAGTATATTAGTGTAAGGAATATATTGTAGTGAGTCAGAAGAAGTATGCATGTGATGTGTTGAAGAAATTTAGGCTAGATCAGTGTAAACAAGTATCCACTCCAATTTGTCCGAAAGAGAGGCTATTGAAGAAGGAAGATGGAGATGAGGTAGATAGTAAGAATTACAGAAGCATGGTGGGCTGTTTAATGTATATTACATCCACGAGACCTGATATCTTGTATTCACTTAATATACTTTCGAGATATTTGAGTGATCCAGGAAAGCAACATTTAGTTGCTATGAAGAGGGTTCTAAGGTATCTCAAGGGACTGTTGAATATGGTATAGTGTATGAGAGGACAGGAAGGTGTCAACTCAAGTGTTATGTAGATAGTGATTGAGGTGGAGCAACAAAAGATATGAAGAGTACAACTGGTTTCTGCTTAACATTGGGTTCAGCTTACTTCTCATGGAGTTCGAAGAAGTAGGAGTTGGTGGCGCTCTCAACTGCAGAAGTTGAATTGGTAGCAGCCACAGCAGCAGCAAAGCAGGTTGTATGAGTTAGAAAATTACTTGTGGGTTTGCAGATTCACTTAACGTCTGCTACTATGATATATATTGATAACCAGGCAGCAAAAGCTATTTCGGTGAATTCGGTCTTCCATGACAAAACAAAGCATTTTAAGCTCAGATATTATTATCTGAGGGATATACAACAAGAGGGGAGGCTGAAGCTTGAGTATATTCATACGCAAGATCAAGTTGCTGATTTGTTTACAAAAGGATTTCATGTTTCTCGATTTGAACAGTTCAAAAGGTTGGTGGGAATCCAGAAGCTGAATTTCTGATCTAAGGAGGAGTATGTCGATGACATGTCTCAGAAATTCAGACATGAAGAAGGTATCTTGATTGTACATGCAGCGCCATGCAACGACGTAAAGAATCGGTTTTAAAGAGTTCAAGAAGAGTTAGTTGAATCAGTTGTTAGATGATAGTTAGAAAAATTGAGTTGTTATAAATGTTGTGAATTCACAAAAGTTGTACACTTTTTTTTGATACTGAACAAAGACTAAAGAAACCTCAACGTGTTGTTGAGTCCTTAAAAAAACCATACTCTGTTCGCCCCTATTTTGCTACGCTTTCTCTCTCTAGTTTTCTTATCCGAAGTTCAATAATATAATTGTTAGTTTTTCATATGATATTTAGATAATAACAACATGGACTTCCTATCATCTGGATTCCATGCCGAATCAGAGTCACTATAAGCTTGTAGTGACAGAGGTTGTGGTGATGGACGAAAAAGAAGGGCAAGTGTAGTAGTGCCTTTTAGGTATCGAAGTACTCTCGTACCAGTAATCCAGTGTATGTCTAGAGGTCTTGATAAGTATTGACTTAACCTATCTATAGTGAAGCTGATATCAGGGCGTGTGTCATAAAGGTATTGGAGTGCACTGATAATGTTGCGATACAAGATAGGATCAGCAAATGGATGGCCATCATGAGCAAATAGCTTGGTGCCAAGTGCAAGAGGAGTTGGACATGGTAAGCATTCTGTCATTTTGGCACGAGTAAGAAGATCCAAGGTGTATTGCCTCTGTGAAAGGTATAATCCTGTCTGGTCCCTATAAACTTCAAAACCAAAAAAATGGTTAATACTACCCAATGTTTTTAAAGCATATATGCTATTTAGTTGTTGTATGATCAACTTGATTTCTGCATTTGAGTTCCCTGTTACTAATATGTCATCAACATATATTAGTAGTAGTGATAATGAACTATTGTGCTGCTTGTAAAATAGGGATGTGTCAAACATTAAATTTTTGAAACCCCATTGTAGTAGGGTAGATATTAGAGTGTTGTACCATGCCCTCGGAGCCTACTTTAGGCCATAGAGAGCTTTGTCTAGTG
>JANZLD010000236.1:10383389-10399249 GCA_026413575.1 Erythroxylum carthagenense
TTAGTGTCTAAAATATATGTCGTCATGTCTTAAGACCAGGTCAGGCATTTCAGGGTAGTTGGCCATTTTCTCAAACCCATCACCTTCCTGTTTTGTCACTTATGACAAAACCGCCAGTACTATTCAAATCTCCCCCTCGGTACTCATCCTCCCAACAAAGTCAAAATGGCCAAACCCATTTGGTGAAGTTCTGATTTTTATATTATTACATTGTGTTGCTTTCCTATATCTTTTTACGTTTAATTTATATTTTTAACAGCGTAGAAAATGAAAGTGGGATGGTGATGGATATTATCATCGTAATCCATTGTAGTCTTTGCCACTTTCGTAATGGTGACCTGGTCAGAAAGATATCAAACGAAGCCGTAGTCCCAAATTTTCTATGTTTTCTTGTTCAAGTTTCAACAACCCTGTTGTTGTTCTACTCTACCATCAACGCAGGTTCTCCGTTCTCCGTTCTCCTCTTCTCCTTCACTTCTCTTTTTTGTATGCAATAGTTCAGCCAGGACTTCATTTTATTATTCCTTATATATTTTGGTTTCGTTACACAGTCATCCTTCAAGGTGATTTATTGGTTTTGTTGAGGTACTTGGTCTGTTTTACAATTACAACTCAGGCTTTCAATTATGTGTTGCTTGTGTCTTGTTTTCAGGGGGAATATTTGATTGCTTCAAGAAATTTTCAGTTTTGGGCTGCAGGAAATGTTTCACAATTATGGTTGTTTTTCCATTTTTGGGATGCCCATATCAAGAACTTGCGCTTTTGGAGTCCTTCTACTTGTGTGGCTGTGTTGGCCTCCGTTACTTATTGAAGCAGACATTACCAATCCTGTAGAAGGTGACCCTGCTGTATCTGTTTTTCTCTCTTTAGTTTTATTTTTGGCAGGCTGACTTCTTCCTTTGGATATTTGCGACAATTCCACAACTTTTTCCTATAAATCACCAATCAAGAAGTGATTAAGCGTGATCCTTAGGTAGCTTCCAAATTCGCTGCTTGTTATGACTAAACGTCTTTGTCCTCAACTAACATCATTTACAAATATCAAATCAATTGCGTTCGAAATCCCAGTGACTCCATGTGGCGATAGAATATTTGGATAAAACAGTGATCTTTGTCCTCTTTTTCACCTTCAATTCTTTTCAAGTGATTAAAATGATGATCTCCTTCTGCTTAAAATTGTAGTGCAAGCATTGCGGGATATAAAGAACAGCCTGATTGATGTCAATGGGAACTTGAGCAACTGGAATCGAGGGGATCCTTGCACAGCAAATTGGACAGGGGTTTTATGTTTCAACACAACTATAGACGATGGTTATCTTCACGTTAGAGAATTGTAATTTTCAGATTTTCTTCTGTCTTTTTTTTAATCAATGTGGAAATTTAAATCATGTTATAAAGCTTTTCAGCATCATTTTTTTCTTTTTAGATTCAGATAATCCTGTTTTTCTTGGAGTTAAAACTGTTTATGGCTGAGTTCAGGAACTGTATGCTGCAAATTGCTCCATATTATGGCTGATAGGAAAAATCTTTATTGAATTTATGAAAGATGCCTTATGCTGTACTTTTGTGCAAATTGGTGTAGGATTTTGTCATTGCTTTCCTCAAAGCTTAGTTACCAAATATTTCAGGTGTTTGTTACTGTTGTTTAGAAAATCAGTTAAATTGATCTCATGCAGGCAACTATTGAGCATGAATTTGTCAGGAACTTTGTCACCTTCACTTGGACGTTTTTCTCATTTGGAAATACTGTAAGTGTAGATTAGCTGAAGAGCTTTCTGCACTTGAATCAAAATCTTATTCAGATAGCATCTTCCACACTTTATTTCCTTAATATTCTATCATCTATCTTTTTTACAGGGACTTTATGTGGAACAAGATCAGTGGCAGTATTCCAAAGGAAATAGGTGATATCAAATCTTTGAAACTCCTGTAAGTCCAGCTACTTCCTCACTTCATACCGTCCCATAAATAGTGCCCGTGATGGCAATTGTCCATGATATTGAAAATGACATGATTCCTACAGATGATGCTTTTCCTGTTGTATTTGTGCACCTAATGTATTTCATTTTGGTTGCTTTCTTACTCTATGTCTGGAACTTCTATTTTCAGGCTTCTAAATGGAAATCACTTGACAGGTCCCCTGCCTGAAGAGCTTGGTAATCTGCCAGTCCTGGACAGAATACAGATTGACCAGAACAATATATCTGGACCACTACCTAAATCATTCGCTTACTTGAACAAAACAAAGCACTTGTGAGGGTCTATGATGCTATTTAGCCTTACTTCGCTGCTGAAATATTTCAATTGAGTTATGTAATCTACCTAATTTTGCAACTCTTCTGCTTCTGGACAGTCACATGAACAACAATTCAATTAGTGGTCAAATCCCACGTGAGCTGTCCAGATTACCAAATCTTGTCCACTTGTAAGTTGTCTTTTTGTTAATTTTCCGTGTTAGAAGTGTGTCATTCCTTAACTGTTTACATAAAATATGACCAAACGACTCTCAACATCCTCGGTTTTTTTTTTTAATACCATAATATGTGATGAATCTTGCAGTCTTTTGGACAACAACAACTTATCAGGATATCTTCCACCAGAGTTCTCTGAATTACCAAACTTGCTCATACTGTATGGTTTTTCTTACCTAGCTGGACACTGTGAAGCACGATTAATGGTTTTTGTTCATTTTACTTCAGCAGATACATTTTCTATTTCATTGTCTGACAACCCCTATGCCTTTTCTTTTTTCTTTCTTTGCAGCCAACTTGATAACAACAACTTTGATGGTGGCACAATTCCTGATTCTTATGGCAACATGACGAAGTTGTTGAAGTTGTAAGTACAAAATACAATTTGGAGCTGCTAAATAGTTATTGGAAGTGTTCAATATGGTGCAGACAGCTATCAAAATTGTTGAATTATGCACTTGTAGGAATTGATGATTTTGGAAGAAAGCCGTCAATCTCTCTTTACTCTTTTTCAATATTAAAGGTTGAGACAAACACATTTTCAGTGCATTGAGGACTGAAATAGGAAAAAAAATTGTTGTGCATGTTCATGTGTCAGAAGTTATGACTGCATCATACAGCATAAAGATCATATGGTTTGATAGTCATGTTACTTTCCCTTTTGGCGCACAAAATCTATTTCTGTTTTAAACAGATGTGATATCTTCCGTTATTCCTTGTTTCTTTGTTCCTTACTTTCTTCGCATAGATCTTTAAGTTATCTCTGCGCTTTTGTTGGGATTTTTAGGAGCTTGCGGAACTGTAACTTGCAAGGTCCAATGCCTGACCTTAGTAGGATTCCCAACCTTGGCTATCTGTAAGTTCAACTATTTGACTAACTTTTCTGTCTCATTAATGTGAAATAAGGGAATGGCTTTATTCAGCTTCTTTATTTCTATCATTAGATATTGTTAGTGGCCTTTTCATTTAAAGGGAAATTTCCGATTACTTTCAGAGACCTGGCTTCAAATCACTTAAATGGGTCAATACCTTCGGGTAAGCTTTCTGAGAACATGACAACAATGTAAGTTTTCTTTCTTGTTAATGTTCTAGTGTCTGCAAGTATATTGATGTTAAATTTTGTTAGAGAAAAAATCAACTATTTTTTTGAATATAATCACTCAAATATCTTAATTACTGGAATCTCTTACTTGTGATTCAATCACATGTTGACACTTTGTATTTATGATTTTTGTAGAGATTTATCCGACAACAATCTTACAGGGACGATACCTAACTATTTTTCCGGTCTTCCCCGCCTTCAGAAGTTGTAAGAGTTATCCCACTAGCTCTTTTGTTCTGTTTTGTTTAGTTTCAAGGTTCCTTCAACATTGGCCATTCAACAAACTTATGCTGCAATGATCGTTTTGGCACCATGTTTACTTGTTGAAGATTATGGTGATGCAACATAAGCACATAACTGAACTTTGCAGTATGATATCATAACTTGGTCGTGTTTTGATGGCAGGTCACTTGCAAACAATTCCCTGGATGGGTCTGTTCCATCAACTATTTGGCAAAGTAGGACTGTTAATGGATCAGAAAGTCTTATCTTGTAAGACCTCAATGATGCTTTTGCCTTTCTACTTTATCGAAGTCTTATACTGGTTCAAATACAAATGCAAAAATGTATTCTTGTTGCATTCTTCTTTGAAGAATCTGTTGCTCTATATAAAAAGTCACACATGTTTTGTGTATTTTTTGGTGGGTTTTCTAGATCAGACGTCTTCTTGTAAGGCCAGGCTTTAGTGTCCAGCATTTGATGGTTTCTTGTATATATTAATAGTTTGTCTTTCTTGTATCTTGCAGGGATTTTGAGAACAACAAATTTTCAAATATTTCTGGCAATATAAGTCTCCCTCAAAATGTCACACTCCGGTTTGTTTCTGGACCTGTTTACTATGAATGATCTAGATAATTATGATGAGTTTCTTCTGATATTAGGCAAATTTTATCCGAAATGAATTACATGCCCTTGTCATATTATCTCTTTTCCACAGGAAAAAGATGGAAAATTTTTAAAAATAACTGAATGCTATTTCAAATGGTTAGATTTATAATCCTTTGGAAATGATATATTGTATTAGAAATTATCAAGATTTTTTTATGCTTGTCCCAAATAATTTCAGGCTTAAAGGGAATCCTGCATGTACAAATTCTACTCTAGACCAGTTTTGTGGGAAGTCGAATGATGGTCAGGAGATCCAGAATCCAACAAACTCTAGCACTAGCTGTGAAATTCAATCATGCCCACCTCCTTATGAATATTCGCCAACATCTCCTATACCTTGTTTCTGTGCTGTTCCTCTGATTATTGCATACAGATTGAAAAGTCCTGGATTTTGGGATTTTGTGCCCTACAGAAATATGTTTGACGTGTATTTGTCTTCTGGTTTAAAATTAAATCTTTCTCAACTGTACCTTGAATATTTCGAATGGGAGGAAGGGCCTCGATTGAAAATGCAGTTGAAGTTTTATCCTGTCTTTGATGTCAACAACAGTAGTTCTCATGCCTTCAACACGACTGAGGTTCAGCGCATCCTTAAAATGTTCACTGGGTGGAATATTCCTGATAGTGATATATTTGGACCTTATGAGCTTCTCGGCATCAATTTATTGGGTCCATACAGAGAAGGTTTGTCCTGGAATCTAGTTATTGTTGGATGGAAATATATTTGAGGACTCTTTAATGAGAACATTACTTGTTTCTTCATTTGGTAGATAATTGTGAGAATAGGAAAAAAAAAGAAAAAAGAAAAAAGAAGAGGCTCGCTTAGATTTTGGGCAATACCTTTTCAAATAATAGCTGCTAGATCAATCAGGAACAGACTAAATTGATATTTTACCTAATTATCGTAATAAAATTGTAGGCTTATCAGAATTACTTGGGAGTAAATCCACTTTCAGATTTGTATCTTTTACAGCTTCTAATTTGAATTTTCAGCAATGTTCTGTTGTTCACAAATGCATCTGAAAAATTAATTCAGTCATTTTGGCTAAATTCAAGTGTAGAACAGTGAACAATGTCAAAAGTGCTGCTTTTAATCAGGATTAGTTTCATTTTGTTAGCATACATGAAATATTGTCTGTTTACTTTCTCCAACAAACATAGGTGATGAAAATCTCAAATTAATTTGGATATTGCAGCGGTTACTACCTCAAAATCATCTGGTATAAGCAAAGGTGCTCTTGCTGGCGTAGTACTAGCAACCATTGCTGGTGCAGTTACATTATCCGCAATTGTAACAGTTCTTATTTTGAGGGCACGCTTGAAGGATTACCATGCAGTTTCAAGAAAACGCCGTGGTGAGTATACTTTTTATTATGATTAAATTATACATGTAATAACTTTTCTTACTGTGGACTGGCTGAAGTTTCAGTCTAATGTTGCAATTTTGATGCATTTGATTTTATTGTTTTTCAGAATATTAATTCAGTTTACATGTGCAATTTGTTGCCAGAATATTCTGACTTAAAAAATATGCTTGATTAAATTCAAATCTGATGAAATTCACTTGTCTAAATCCCATTGTTTCTATTTTGTACCTTTGCTCGCCATCAGCTTCCAGAGCTTTCCTCAAAATTGATGGTGTAAAGGATTTCACTTTTTCTGAAATGGCAATGGCTACAAACAATTTTGATAGCTCCACCCAGGTTGGTCAAGGAGGGTACGGGAAAGTTCATAGAGGAGTTCTAGCCGATGGCACAATTGTAGCAATAAAACGTGCTCAAGAGGGATCCTTACAGGGTGAGAAGGAATTTTTGACTGAAATAGAGTTGTTGTCAAGGTTGCATCATCGAAATCTTGTGTCTTTGATTGGATACTGTGAGGAAGAAGGTGAACAGGTACTTTTCCACCTTTTTCCCGTATTTTTTAAACGATCTTTACATATTGTAGTTATGTCCATTAGTTCTACCGGTATCTTAGCTGATAATATTCCTGACCCGCACCAAGAATTAACTGTTTGGAAGAAAATTTCTTTGCTCACAATTCTTTTCCTTAAATCATATGATTTGGTGGATATTCTTGATTAGGAGTGTTATTAAATGGTGATTTTAATCAGTAGGACCTATCCTAGCTAAATAATGGAGTAGAAGATTGAAATAGAGAACGGGAAAAAAATCAGAAATTAATGTACCTAATAACTTTCTAAAGTGTACTATTCTGTCTGCATCTCAAATTCATGCAAGATTGAAGACTGACATGCTTAATTAGAACTCTTTTTTCTGTTTACTATCTGCACATAAACAGAAAAATGTGTTATGAGCAAAATTACAGTTCCTTGGTTTGCTCTCTTTGGCTATAATGATAGTGTTAAAGCATATCATCATCTTATGGCAATAGTTTGATGTATGCTGCCATTTGTTATGCAGATGCTGGTTTATGAGTTTATGTCAAATGGCACTCTCAGAGATCATCTCTCTGGTAAATTTCACGTTTTCCCTTTACCCTTTGTTCAGTGTTCCACAATCTAGATTGTCTTGAGAATATTCATAAAGCAATCCTGTATTGTTTTCAATCTATAGATAAGGCATGCACAATCTCTTTGTAATTTTACTTGTCCAATGAAATGTAAATTGATGGACTTTGTATGTGGTACACAGCAAACGCTAAAGAACCCCTGAGTTTTTCTTCAAGATTGAGAATTGCCTTGGCTTCAGCTAAGGGCATCCTCTACCTACATACAGAAGCAAACCCTCCTATTTTCCACCGAGATATTAAAGCAAGCAACATATTATTGGATGTCTATTTTACTGCAAAGGTTGCTGATTTTGGACTTTCAAGACTAGCCCCAGTTCCTGATATTGAAGGAATTGCACCAGCTCATGTATCCACAGTTGTAAAAGGCACTCCTGTAAGTCTAGTTTGATGTTCTGAAGTGGATTTTAAAGTTTTTTCTCTCAGGGAAGTTGGTTTTGATCTTCTTTGTTCCCTCATAACATTATCCAGTCAGAGCGCATAGCCAAATTCGCTACACTTCTAATAAAGTGAATAAGCTGTATTAGTTGTCACTGTTATAAAATGAGCCATTACTTTTGATGGATAGAACATGATCTAGTCTACATCTTGAGTCATAAAAATGATCGTGTTTCATTATTGATTTGTTAACTTGAGGCCTGAGAAGAATAACACTGGTTGCAGTTTCATATTTTGATTACTTGGGGAGAACTTACCTGAATTGTGGATTTTAATTTAAAAACTTGTATCCACATGTACTATAAATGTAGGATTGAAAAAAATCAATGCTAGCTGGTAACTAATGTAAAGTATAAACATTAATATGATTAAGAATGGTTTAGATGAAACAGAAATCATTATCATATTGTGGATGATGCCTTTGTATCGCCTTTGCAGGGTTACCTTGATCCAGAATATTTCTTAACACATAAATTGACCGACAAGAGTGATGTATACAGTCTTGGTGTTGTATTTCTGGAGCTGTTGACTGGGATGCAGCCAATCTCACATGGAAAAAACATTGTTAGAGAGGTAATGCTATGGCCCAAAACCTCCTCTTTACTTGAAGCAGAGGTTTCCCCACATCCGTTTAATTTCTACATACAATAGAAACATGTCATGACATCTCATAGTTGTAATACATGCTTCAGGATTAGGATCCCCGCAAAATATGAACCTTTTTCATGCTTTCCAATCTCGATTTGATGCCTAGAGATAGTAGTTATCTGTTGTTTTCCTTTTGCGCTCATCATGCCAAGAGGCTAAAACAAGACAACATTCAAGATTGAATAGGTTCATGGTAGGGGATTCTTGTAACTGAACTGACTAAACAGCTGAATTATAAGAGAATTCATTCGGATGGTGCCTGCAATGAATGGTTTTCAATGAGGCAATGTCTATCTCTTAGAATGAGATTGTTAATGTGAGGTTCTGAGAATCATTCTTTATCAGAGTGATATCTTCAGGTTGGCTAGCCCAAGCCACTGGACCAAACAAGGTTAGACCTGGAGTAAACCCCAAAAAAAAAAAAAAAAAGGAAGACGAAAATCAAACCATCAGATATGAGAGAGTTGAATTCTCTTGGTTATTGGCATCACTGAGATTGCATCCCTAGTAAAATATCTAATCTATGTCTTGTAAGTGCTGGAAACTCGTAGCAATGCATAGGACATGAATTATATATGTGTCATCTAATCAGCAGGTCCATATATATGATGATATTTTTCTTGGATCATTAGGTTAATATTGCATATCAGTCTGGGAAGATCTTCTCTGTGATTGATGGAAGAATGGGGTCATATCCTTCCGACTGTGTAGAGAAGTTTTTAAACCTTGCACTGAAATGTTGTCAAGATGAGACGGATGTGAGACCTTCAATGGCAGACGTGGTAAGAGAACTTGAAATTATTTGGGCTATGATGCCGGAATCTGACGCCCGAACTGCTGAGAAGGTGGAAATTGATACAGTGAAGGAAGTATCACCCCCATCATCATCTACTGCAGTAAAGCACCCATATGTCTCATCGGATGTTTCCGGCAGTGACCTAGTCAGTGGTGTCATTCCAACCATTACTCCCAGATAAAATAGATCACTTTTGATGTTACAAACTTGTCCAGTAGATTTTGAAATTTGCAATGTACTAATACCAACATTTTGTTTGAAGATTTGTCTATAGTTTTACGTTGTGTTTTTTTTTTTTTTCCTTTCTTGGTTGTTGTAAAATAGTAGCTAGCAAATATCCACATTTTTGTTTGGTAACATGTTTACGGTAGCTTGTACAGAAAAAACAACTTTTACAAGCCGTTTGGAAGTTTTCGAATTGAATTCAATAACGAATTATATTCAATTACATTAATAAGATTGAATTGAATTCAATTTACACTGTTTGAAACAAACTCAGTAATATTATAATTGAATTTAATTATACTGTTTATTTTTGACTAAAAAATAATCTTATTAAATAATAAACATTTACACTCACATAGAACAAGCTATAAACATCAATTTTATTATAAGTGATATCATAAAAAAAGTTCATTATTAAAATGAAAAGAAAAATTGATTACGAATGACATTAAGCTAAACCGAGCTATGAAGGCAATAGAAAATTAAAAGAGAACGATGATCATAGACAAAAAAATAAAAAAAGAAAAAGACACCCGTAAACAAGGAAAAGGAAAAACTTGAATATGGTGGAAGGTGTTGATTCGTGAAGAAAGTATTGTTGTTCTGTTTCTTCGTAGGAGGGACTGTTTGAGATGGGAGGAGCTGCTTAAGGTAAAGAGATATATGGTAGGGTTAGATGGGTATTATTGGGAGGATATTTTCAATATTTAAAAAAAGAATTAAAGTATCAGTTCGTAATTCAATTATGATGTTTTTCAAGTGAATTCAATTTATAAAGGATGATGGAGTTCAATTCACGTGTAAATTGAATTCATCCATTTTCTTCTGTTTTCAAATACTTAAATTGAATTCAATGCTGCAGTTAAATTTAATTTATGTCATTCCAAATACTCTGTTAGACTTTTTATTAGTTTTTGTTCTTTGACTTTTGTAACGGGAGAATGAAAATACCTTCAATGTTTATAAATAGTGAAAAACTCACACTATAAGACTTTTGTTAATATGTATAAGTTACAGAAATAATTCGTTATAAAAATATAAATTAATAGGTTTAAAGTACAAAAATAGCTTCTTTATAAAAATACAAATAAAAGGTTAACCTTTTCCGGATTTTGTAACTCTGTAACTTTTTTTTAATATAAAAAGTGTGTATAAGTTTAAGAAAATAATGAAAGAGGGAATGTTAAATCACAAAGTCCATCGTAGTGGGCTTTGCTTTATTATATAGAAAAGGCCTGAAATTAGAAGTTTAGGTTTGGTACGTTATTGTACCGACGCAAGCACACACGTACAGAACTAGAATACGTGTTGAATATAAAGGAGCGAAAGGTCGGTTTTAGGGCTCCTTCGTCCTTTAAATTACCAATTAAAGGCTTCTCCTCCGTGTATAAATAAAACCCAGAAGTTAGTCATCTCATTTTACCGAACCCACAAAGTTAGAACCCTAAGCCTGCACCTACTGTTGCTGCCGCTATGGGGCGAAGTAAGTCGTGCTATTGCTATCTGTTTATGTATAACCATTACATAAAGACATGTTATTGTTGTTATGCGAATTGATTTCTTTCGTTAGCTATTGTCTTTAGATTTTGTTGATTTGAATTCAGTTTTGTCTTGTTTGGTACCGGCAAGTTTCTTCCTTTGTTGTGTTTTAATCTGTATTTTGGATGTTTTCCCCACCTCAGAGCTATCTATTTTATCTGTCTTCTGGGCTTTCGTTTTATTCTCGGCACATAATTGTGGGCGAAGTCTGGTTTTTTTTCCTTCGTTTCAACTATCTCATTTCACACAATCTTTGGTTGAATTTTTTCTAATGAATGGTGTTAAGGCTTGCTTGATGGATAACTTTTGGAGTAAATGCAATGTCTAGATGCTGTGGGGCCTTTATTGAGGTGCAGTAGGTTCATTCAAACCTATTTATTAACAATATACTTCGATCTCTTGTATTGTTTGCAGGACCAGCAAGGTGCTATCGTCAGATAAAAAACAAACCATATCCTAAATCACGCTTTTGTCGTGGTGTGCCCGATCCCAAGATTAGGATTTATGATGTTGGAATGAAGAAGAAGGGAGTTGACGAATTTCCATTCTGCGTTCACTTGGTATCTTGGGAGAAAGAAAATGTCTCCAGTGAGGCCCTTGAGGCTGCGAGAATTGCTTGCAACAAGTATATGGCCAAATTTGCTGGAAAGGATGCTTTCCATTTGAGGGTTAGGGTTCACCCCTTCCATGTCTTGCGTATCAACAAGATGCTTTCCTGTGCTGGTGCTGATAGGCTCCAAACTGGTATGAGGGGTGCTTTTGGAAAACCACAGGGTACTTGTGCTAGAGTGGCCATTGGTCAGGTTCTTTTGTCAGTCAGGTGCAAGGACAGCAACAGCCATCATGCCCAGGAGGCCCTTCGTCGTGCGAAATTCAAGTTCCCTGGACGTCAAAAGATCATTGTCAGCCGGAAGTGGTATGCTTTTTGATTGATATCACCTTAAACTTTAGGTTGTATTTGCCCTTTGGGCTTGAGGTTTACTAAGCAATCATCTTGCTCTTGTTTATTTATTATGGCACCTACTTCTATTGTTTGTTATTGTTGGCAGTGATTTCCCAGGTTATTTCTGTCACTTTGCCTTGCAACTTGAAACTTTCTGCTGTACTTGGGCTATACTATAACCTAGTTTGTGCAAAATCTTGCACAAATTTAGCATAGATTTGTCAATCTGTATGACATGTTTCGAAAGGGCTATTTACTTAGGTCAATGCTTTCTTGAGCTGAGTTTGTTCTAGTTTGAACTACAAAAACGTTCATATTTCTGACCTGTCCGACACCTTTGATGTTCAGGGGCTTCACTAAGTTCAGCCGTACTGATTATGTGAAGCTGAAGGCTGAGGGCAGAATTATTCCAGATGGTGTCAATGCCAAGGTTAGTTTTGTAGTTTTGGCCAGTCATTGCAATATAATGTGAAAGCTGTGTGTTGCTGTTGCTATTGATGCTGTATATATCTTGGGCCTCTTGTTTTCTTGGTATAACGCATGCTGAAACTAACCTACTGCTTATTCTCTTCAGCTTCTTGGATGCCATGGACCCCTCAATGTTCGATCTGCAGGACGGGCCTTCTTACATGCTGCCGCGTAGGCTTTATTGACGATGAAAATTTGATTTGGAAGTGTTATCCAAAGCGCTTCCGAGGATTTTATCTAGGACTACAAGTTCTATTATGTTATTCAATTGTTATGTTTAAGATTTGTGAACAGCTGATGTATGTGATTTGAGATGTTTCAAGAATCATGTGGCCTATGATTTATGTCTCCTTGAAAGTATTCGGATGGACTTGATCACATTAACAACTACACCAAATCGGTGTTGCAACGAGGACATATTAAAGAAGTAAGGTTTTGGGATTCTTAGCCCCTGGGTCCAAGCTACAATATTGACTGACGAGTGAAGACGAAATTAATGATACAATTGTATGATTAATAAGTGTATTAATCCCAATTTGATCATAATGACAAAGAAAAAGCCCTGTCACGGTTGTCTTATTGCTTCTTTATTAATCTTCTTCTATGGTATTATTTTGTTAAATCTTGTGAATAAAATTTATATAGGAGACGTTTTTAGGATTAACTTCCGTCTAGTCACCGTAAGTCTTCCTTTGCCTCAAGTTTACAAACTCAAGCACTAGAGTACTTGACCCCCACCCGGCTTGCTAATTTATTATTATAGTATTTAATAATTTAAATAATCAATTATAAAATAAAATATTAATTTTGTTTTTAATTTTTTTAATGAATATCCAACTAAACGTGTTTTTACTTGAAAAAAACATGGAAAAGAACCACAAAAGTGCAAATCAAGCTGTCCCTAGATTAACGTCCTCTTTTTCAGCAAATATGTTGTAATCAGAATGAGCAGCGTGAAAACAATTGAAATCGGTGCGAAGAAAAATGAAAAAAAAAAACAAAAATACGAGATACTATTAATACATCGACGTCAAAAGTATAATCCAGTCAATTTTTACGAGGGCAGTCTAATATGGGAGTCAAAGATAATCATACAACACACAAGCGTCACCTCCCTGGTGCTATTTCACATGCGTGTTTTCAGCCTCCACCATTTGTTTGACCTTCTCCTTTCCTACATCCGGTACGGGTGATCTGAACCTTCTACATTCAGCCTACATCCTCGAGTCTTGCTTTTGTCATGACGTGACTTTTGACTTCCTGGAATGTAAAATAATCTGCTTGTCGCCTCTTTTTGAGTAATATCTGAATCATGGTTTTCACAAGAAACTGAAGATGATACTCTAAACATGTAAACCTGGAAAATCCAGGGTGTCTAACATCTTAAGTAATTTTACCACATTACCAACACATTAATATGCAGACACAAGTGCCAGCTCTGATCTATGTTAATGGATTTTGCTGTTAAGATTTTTAAATTTAATTTGACAATTATTAATTATGAATTTTTATAAAATTATTGTTAAAGAGGGAAACTTGGAAGTGTTCCTTTGTGATCATAAAATCACAAGCAGATACCTGGGTTTTGATCTGGGAGTTGGCAGGAGATCAACTGACAATTTTAGTCAGTTGATTAGTCGTATGAGTCAAAAGTTGTCCAGTTGGAAAGCTAGCCTTCTTAATATGGCTGGTAGAGTTACTCTTGCTAAAGTCACTTTAAATGCAATGCCCAGCTATTTAATGCAGGTCACTTGGTTTCCTACCAGCGCGTGTAATGCAGTTGATCGGATTGTGTGTGATTTTCTTTGGCGCTCCTCTGATGATAAGAAAGGTGTGCATTTACTATCTTGGGATACAGTTACTAAACCGAAGGCTGCCGGTGGCTTAAGAATTCGTAAATGTTGACCTATGAACATTGCTTTTCTTGGAAAACTTGTGTGGAGCGCTCATGAAAATCAAAGGAAACTTTGGGTCCGACTGATTTGTGGAAAGTATGCCAAAAATTGGAATGTGTTGGACTGGACTCACAGACCTAACTGTTCACCAGTTTGGCG
The DNA here is from genome assembly GCA_026413575.1 of Erythroxylum carthagenense. Lineage (NCBI taxonomy): Eukaryota > Viridiplantae > Streptophyta > Magnoliopsida > Malpighiales > Erythroxylaceae > Erythroxylum > Erythroxylum carthagenense. Next base: position 10,397,491 of record JANZLD010000236.1, read on the forward strand.
GGACCTTTTGAAGGCGAGGGCTGAGATTATTACAGGTTTTTGGTACAAAATTGGAGACGGTCGCTCAGTCTCTCTGTGGCACGATCCTTGGTTAAGGAACGGACGACTAATTGATCGTGTTCATTCGGTGGATAATAATGACTGGGACCTGATGGTTAGTGATATTCTGGACAACATGGGCATCTGGAAACTCCATGACCTTTGCACACCTATTCCGAGTGAAATTAGAGACGAGTTTCCATCCATTCGCCCTCCGGTGGAATCTTGGGCTTCGGATGAGATCATTTGGGGAAACTCTACTTCTGGTTGTTATTCTGTCAAGAGTGGGTTTCAATGGTTAATGGGGGTAGATTCTGAGGGCGATGATAATTGGAGGTGGATCTGGAAGATTCGAGGGCCGGAGAAGGTGAGGATTCTTAGCTGGCTTATTTGGCATAGTAGAGTTCATACTCAAGAGCTTCGTGCAAGGAGAGGGATTGACATTTCGGATTTATGCCAGCGTTGTGGATCTGGGGCTGAGTCAATTTCTCACCTTTTTCGGGATTGTGCGAAGGTCAATGATATTTGGCAACAGTATGCTGGCCTTTTTTCTGACACGTTGGTAAGCAATGCTCCTTTTTCCTCTTGGTTTAAGATTCACTGTCAAGATGATTCGGTGTTTATGAATGGATGGCGACGTGATATTAGTTTTCTTGCGATTATCTGGTCTATTTGGTGTCTTCGTAATAGAGCAGTTATTGCATATATTGAGATTAGTCAAATGGAACGGGAGTATTTTGTCTATAATACGATTCTTGAGTGGAACTCCTGTCTGGGGTTGGAAAAGATTAGTATTCCGAAAGGCCCTCGTCTGGTTGCCTGGAAGCCTCCGCGAACTGCTGTTGTTGCTTTGAATGTGGATGGTAGTGCTCTGGGCAATCCAGGAGTTGCGGGTATTGGTGGTGTTCTTAGAGACTGCCAAGGACATTGGTTGGGTGGTTTCTCTGAATTTGTTGGTATTGACTCTAATATGGGTGCTGAATTATTAGCTATTCACACTGGTCTTCTTGTCGCTTAGAATCAATCCTTTAGAAATATTTGTTTATTTTCGGATTCTTTAGAAGCTCTTCGATCCTTGTAAAGCACAGACTGGAAGTTCCATCCTCATGGTAATTTAATTGGTGATATCAGAGCCATTCTCAGTTGGGACTGGTCAGTCCCTTGTGAGCATATTCTTCGGGAAGGAAATAGTGTAATCGATATTCTTGCTAAACGGGGAAGCCATGGACGGGAATCCTTTCAATTTTGGAATACTCCTCCGTCATTTGTGGATGCTGCGATACTTGGTGATGCTGTTGGCGTTTTGTTTGTTAGGGACTAGTTTTTGTGTCTTTTTGTAATTTTTCTTTCCTTTGCACCAAAAAAAAAATAAAATCACAGGTTTAAATTACAGAAACAGTCTCTTTTGTAAAAATAAAAAGAGAAAGCTACATACATTAGATCATCTTCGACTAACCTTTGTAAAGCGGAGAGTCTTGTATATTGGATACATTGACTTTGACTTATAAAATTAAGATTAAGAAATAAAATTTAATTTGAATTAAATATATTAAAAAATTTCAATAAAAAATTTAGTTAAAAAATTGAAGTCTAATGAAAAAAGTAATTTTTTTTGGTAGGATAAAATAAGTAGTGCTCATAAAAGCAAAACACTACCTAACATAAGAGACCCCTATTAAATCATGATCAAGCCATCTACAAACACTAGGGGGAGCTTGTC
>JANZLD010000236.1:10399349-10412009 GCA_026413575.1 Erythroxylum carthagenense
AGTGAATGCAATGAAAACCCTATCAGTCTGTCCCAATTACGAAAATACCCTTGCTAACAGTAACGGGATGTTACAGTAACTTTAGGTATAAAACCCGTTTTATCAATCAGAACATCGCCCTCCTCAATCGTAATCTTCTTTGCTGCCATAACGTCTTCCATGGTCGATTCTACCACAACACCAGCCAGTAAACAATCCCTATATCCAGGAGAGGCAACACCGAGGTCTCGGTGTTTAACCTTCTTAGTTGCTCTATCTTCTTCCATGACCTGCAATTCAAGGTTTCCCAGAGAAGTGGTCATAAAGCTAATTTTGTTGTTTTTTTATTGATAAGAGAGACAGCCTAACTATATATCCAAACAAGACCAAGCAGCCAAAATGAAAGCAAATCGTAGGTGGAGAGCAAACACCGGATAGAAAGCTCTTAAGACAGTAAGGAACGAGCTCCAGCAAGGATGGATTAGCCACCAGTCAAGCGTCTTACGGACTGTAGATGAGTTAGCATCGCTGGATCTCGCGGATCTGAGGCAGAGAGTGATGGAGGACCTTGGTCCCCGCAATACCTGGGTAGGTGGCAAAGATCCACGCCAATACAAGGCAGAGCAGGGAAGCAAGAGAAGAGATCGTTGTAGCACTTGCACAAGAGAAGAGATCGCAAAACAGAGAAGATAAGAGATGAGATCGCAGTTCACTGTAGCTAACTGTAGCAGACGTTTAGCTACAGTGAGCGCGAGGTTACTATAGCTTTGAGAATTGCCTTTCACACGCCAGCTTTAATTGATCCTACACCATTTTTGTTTATATATAATAGCCGAATGTTTATTGACCCTGTAATGGAAATACTTATTTTTTAAAATAACTTTTAAGGTTATGGATTTACTCGTTAAGAAGCTTACACATTAAGAAAAATGTAGAACCACGATCATATCATAAAGTTATATAATTTTATAAAGGTTGATCAAATGTTTCTATTATAGGTTTTATTAATTGAGTCTAGGCCCACCCAGGCTTAATTCTTCTGAATAAACGATATTATTTTATTTAGAATAGTTGAGCTTCGGGTTGATCTAGGCTTGAGCTTAACCTGTAGGTCAACTCATTAAAAACATCTTAATTTAGACCTATGTGTCAGTCCATTATTATCACTAGTTTCAACAACTTATTTATATATCGAGTAACTTGTTCCTAAAGAAGTGGATAGCAAAATATATAATTTTTCACATTTATATAAATTCATAATTAATCATAGGGTTATAGATAAAGTTCGTGTATGTTTAACATTTATATGTATGTGAACTCGGAGAGAGTATTTCGACATATTTGACAGTCCTAAATGACCAAAAACGAACTAAAGCAATGAATTGAGCAAACCGTGTATGTAACAGCAAGAAATTGATTCAAAGCTTTGTTATTGTCTAGGCAATTATTGTTGTCGATGTTCTTTCAGATATCGGTGACCTAAGATGATCAAAGAATTCCTACATACGATTGTGTTATCTTCCTATTGACTGACTGAATACGTTTTTGGGTCAATATAACAAGATCTGAAATTAACTTTTCGGTCCTAGGATATGTTTAAAATAAGTAACTGAGATGGTTTACATATCACAACAGGAAAGATATAAACAGATTAGCAATGTGACTGTCCAATAATGCAGAATCTACCTTAAACGTGTTCCAACAGAAAAGGAAGGACCGGTTAACTAAATCTCAATAAGCAACACTAGTATTTTAGGTCTTTGAACTTGTCCTATCATATGGACCAATCCTTGATAAAACAGGCGATGACAGGACTATTCACACGAATAAAGATAAAGCTAAGGACTATAAATCTTCACTGTCAAGGATGCAGTGAGCAACGAATTTTTAGCTATAGATCAATAAGCTCGAGGACAAGCACAGAGAATTCGTTTCAAGGTACAAGATCAAAGTCCAGAACCAATGGAATGATGATGAATGTAGTGTTTCTTGAGACATTCCAGACACAGTCGAACTCTCCTGGATAAAGATGTTGCGTCGTAAACCGCTGAGACTGGCGATCCTATTTATCAGCAAAAACCATAAGACCATGACCAAAACCACGTGGTACTCTTTATGTCATTGGCTAGATTGGTTAGTTATATCGAATCTTTTGCGTTGTTCTTTATGGTAACAGTTTTGAAGCAAACTAACTGAATATAGTAATTGGCATACCAGATAGGAAGGAAGATCTGAGGCAACAATTAGATTTTGTCCACGATTACCCTCTCTAGAGAGCATCCACAGTTCACGTAGCATGAAATACCAAACACGCACTAGTTAAAAAGTGACGCAAGTAATTACATAATTAACAATAATCTTGCAAGTTACAAGTGAAAGTCATCAAATTACCAATAAAAAGAATATAAAATGTGAGAAACAAGAACCATAAAGGGTATAACAAATGAATTTCTATATCCCCTTTCATTGCCCGTTAGTACTCTTTTATCTTATGCTACCAAAGAATAACTTTAAAGGAGTTGAAACCTGTCATGCATCCAGGTCAAGAAACAGTTTTTCGTAGCTACACAGAATTGGAATGAAACAGCAACCATTGAGTGGCAATATTGTTCAAGGGATTCGTTCTTGGCCGACAAGGACTATTGACCAGTTTTAGCACGCTTCATTCCATTTGAAGTGAAAGGGGACACACTGCCAATTGGTCGAGGGCTCTCTTCCCTGTAACTTGAATTCAGCATAGCAAGTTCTCTCAGCTGTTGTCTCTTATAGATATCTTGTGACTCATCCTGAACGTAGGAAGATGGAGTAAAATTCTTTGTTCTGATAAGAACAACATCATTAATGTCGGTCTTGTTAATTCCTGAATTCAAAACTTTCTTATCCAACCATAGTTCAGTGAAGCTAAGTTTGTGATGTTCTTGCATAGACCGAAGTGGTCTATATCAATAATGCTCCGACAAAGTACTAAAGAGCCAGTTATTGTGAAGAAAAATAAAAAAGAGCAGAAAATACCACAGGCTTGAGTACTTCTTCAATGATTTCCTGTGCTTGCCTCAATCGGATATCAATAATACTGGAAGGTAACTCGGCCTCAATAAGAATGTGTAGAGGATCATTGAGATGTTCGTAACCTGGCTTCCCTCTTAACGACTCCTCCTTCACAACATAGAAAGGAAAGTAAAACTGCATCAACACAGTGGTCTGGATAGATGAAACTAGCCTAAAGAAGAGTTCATCAAGTGGCTCAAATGTTCAAATGACCAAATTCATTTCTTAGTGTTAATGTTTTGTAGGGTGAACTTCGCGTCAACTGTGGAAGATACTACCTTCTCAGGGTCTTTTATTGATCCTTTTCCTCTAATATAAACACGGCAACCTGTAGAAGCTTCAACTCTCTTCAATGAATTGCCCCTAGGACCTAGAAGACGACCTACAAAATTGAACTAAGGTCCATAAAAAGAAATATTAGAGTTCATACTGAATCATGTTATGTCTAAGGAGCCATGCATATTTCAGTAAATTACGCATCTTACATTTGGATAATTGTTGATAGGGATATCCAATCGCAAAATTTTCTTTATGATATAAGAACCCGGGCTTGATGCTGCTACTTGCCACTCCGTGTTAAGTCCCTGGGATCCTAACCTCTGAAACAAACACTATTTTATGTTGGAATTAACAAAAAGAACGTACATTTCTTGACCATATGAAAGGAAAATGGCAGGGATTTCTTTGATTAATTAAAACAAGAGAAAGAAAAGCAAATGCCGTGAAGCAAAACTCATTCAACTCCGCAACAAAAGCAAGATTCTTGGGGCTGACTACAAATAGAAAATAAATTTCAAGTAGCCTCCTGGTCCAGATTAACCAATATCCCTGTTATGAGACTTGACGTGATACAATATTAAATTTGTTCTAAGTGCTGTTTACAGATAACAAGTCCGAGGCATCTTTTTTAAATAAGAATTCCGAGTGCTCACCTCTTGTGTCACTCCGCTCCATCCAGTGAAGTCCATTCCTGCATTATTTGGCAATATATCTGAAGCCATAGGACTTAGGCTTCCCCGTTGCAGTCTACCAAAGTCGGATAATCCCTGCTGGCTGGAGATCATACCAGAAACTCTTAATATCTCTGCCAACACAAAGGCAGTTTATTTCAGTATCTTTTCTTGCTTTCTCCAAATGCCGGAAATAAGAAATTTTCAAGTTCTAGTTTAAGTTTTGACATTAAAAGTTTAAAGTTACGGTTGATTTCAGGTGGAGTCAATGAAAAAGCTCAATCAGAAGTTAAAACTCTTAAAACTCAATACAAGAAGTGGCGGCACATCACCTTCTAAGCTATTTGATGAAACACTTAACTAAAATTATCCAACAGAACTGGAAACAATTTAAAGAGGGGAATTTGCAATAAAAAATTGGTGCTTGATCGTGCTTCAAGTACAGCATTTAATTTAGAACCTTTTGCAGTTCTAGCCAATTGTCATTGTTTGATCTGTTCACGTAATATAGACTCAAAGATCATGTCTCTTTTCGCCTTTCCAGAATATGGGGCTCTTTGAAGCAGGATTCTACACAAATCTTGGAATCATGAAGACTTGTAGAGAGGTTTTAATCCATAATCATTGAGACAGTTCCTTGAAATGTTTATTTTTTGACAAAAAAGGTGGCGAAAGCAGATTGAAGATGTACTTGGCTGTACTTCCGTAGACAAAATTTATGTTCCACTGATTCTTGATTAAAAACTTCTATTCACTCGTCATAAATAAGTAAATAGCAAATACTCTGATTGAAAATGATGATGTGCTATCGGTTCTTGACTAAGTATTTATATAATGATGTAAATTTTGCAGATACATCTCAATGGAAGCTATCAATTGGGACTACATGTACGTAAACGCTAGAAATAAACTCCCAAGTTTCCTTCACAAACGGAGTACGTGGATTTATTTGCAACAATCATCTCCAGAACACATAAATATTTGATTAGTTAAATTGCAAATACGAACTGCAAGAAAGAACATCCCATCATCATCAGCAAGAATTCCTAAATTCCGAGTAAAGCATACATACACATTATTGTAGAGCAGAACCTTGACAAGCTTATATTAAGCACTCTACAAAGGTGGAATTTGGGAAGAAAAGGAAGCATAGCTAGAATTCAATATTTGTTGCATAATCTAAAGAAATATCATTTTGCATAATCGTCAAACAGGACTTTCTGGTTTCTCTAAGCACAACTGGATAGATGAATAGAAGAACAGAACAGTGATGTTAAACAGTAATTATATGAAAAACTAAAAATCAAAGGAGAAAAGAACAAACCTTGATTCAGAAGACGGCTGCATACGGGAAGGATTTGTACGAAAGGTGCAAGCTTTTGGCGTTCTTCTAAAAGCTCTGTCAAATACTGACCACTGAAAACAGAAACGCAGACAAGGATCGAAATCCAAAATTTACATGAATGAATTCTATATCCTTTAAAAGTAAAAGCAAGATAAAGAGTTGTGTTTTACATACCTATCAACCTCAGGGGTTGCTCTTATATGTGGAGATGGAGCTCTTGCTGGTGAATAATTATGTGAGTATAACCCTGACATAGTTATAAATATGGTGTTGTAAAAATTCTATGGTATACAGAAGGAAGCGAGACGATGGTGATTGTGAAAGAGCAAAGTCAAACACAGAGAGAAATGATAAGGAGCACCGGAAAGGAAATCAGGAAGAGGGTGACAAAGGTGAAGAAGAGAGAAACCGCAAAAAGGAAAAAAAAAGAAGAAAGAAAGTAATAAATGGAGAGAGTGGGACGCTGTGATGAAGAGAGGGTTGGGGGTTTTAATATACAGCGCAGGCTGATGCGAGGTTTTAATGTATACTTTGTTGGCCACTCTGGGTCATGAAAAGTTTTTCGACACTGTATCAAATACGATCCATCATGTCCATACATATTTATATATGCATACACACACCCACCTATATACGTGACTGACAGAGAGACACATGACCAAGAGTTATTGTTCAAGTAGAAAATGGAAAACATGGAAATCAAGAAAAGGAACTGGCAAGTTTGGGGCTGTAAAACTTGTAAATGAGAGCTGACAGTGATTGGGAAGAGAATGATTGAACACCATCTATCCCTCTTATCTCACTGTTAGGATTAGGAGAGTTGAAGAACATAGGATAGGAAAACACATGTGATGTGTGCCGGAAAAGCTCACTCACTTCTACCGTGGTAGCTATTTATATTTCAGTTGGTGATACGGATACAGTAATCTGGCATTTAAAAAAGAAAAAAGAGTCAGCCACTGCGTCACGCTCTGTTTCAGATTCTCGTTTATGCACTTACCACTTTCTGTCCGTTTCCTTTCTGTAAAAAGCTAACAAACTGAATTCTCATCAGTAAGGTAATTGTGGAAGACCTGACCCAGACCTACCCTCTACGTAGTTCCAGCTCACTCTAGATGATTACTTGCAATAGTGAAAGGAAAACAAAAATGCGGTAACACAATCAAATCTTTTTATTAATTAATCAGAATATATATATATATTGACATAATAAAAATGCTCGATAACTTTAAGGTGCAGGTAAGTTGGTAAGAGATTCTCTTAATTTAAATAAGGTCGTGGATTAAAACTACTCTTATATATGCAATCGTTTAAAGTTTGAAGTCAAAATTTTACCTCTTACAAGGGACCTATCCAGTTCGAACGGAGATTAATTTAGGTGTAGATGACTTAAAGATTTCTTTCTATAATTAGAACTCTTCTAAGATGTTTCGTAGGTAAAAATAAAAAATTCAATATTTAGAGGTTTAGATTTGGACAAAAGTCCCAACTAACAACTGTTATCTGTCGTTGGATGGATGGATTCTCTGTCCTGTCTGTCCCCTTCTGCCTTTTCCTTTGTACCCATTCTAAATTCGTATGTGGTCTGCAATTAAACATCTCTTGACCTTTTCGGTGTAAAATGAAAAAACAGAATGGAATTGGTATATACATGTAGTTGATATATTTTATGTAGGTTTTGGGTCTAGTATGATGAGGTGGCTGTTGATGCTGTTTTAAGACATATGCCGCCGCTATCTGAGCTGTCATTTAGCTAGGAGTAGACCGAAACATAACACAAGTCGACGGTTTTAGTGAGCAAGTCAGGCGGCCAGCTGACACACACGGCTTCTTTCATTCCGTCCAGTTAGTTTTAATTACCAATCAAATTAATATGCACTTTGTTTTAATTTTTGGTTAATACCAATTTACATTGCACTTGATTTCTTGCTTTGTTGGCACCATCTGGACCTGACCAGTAAACCTAGTCCTCCATTTGATACAACTGTCACCACCATTTCCATTTGATTAATTCAGGTTTCCTTAATTAGTGCGATACATACGATGATTAGGCAATTAACTAACTGGAAATCATCAACACTTTAATTTATAATGTTGTCTTTTTGTCAGTACGTGGTTGGTATTATGAATGATTTTTAAGAGGAGCATTGGATTCCCATGACAGTGAGATGTGGCAGAGAAAAGTTTGGACCAGACGAACACTGTGTAGGATCACAAGAAAAGTCTATGACAACAGTTTCCAGCGACCAGATTTTGGTATCTTCTTCTATTTATTGATTTAGATGCATGTGGTACATATTTTTGTTCGGAAATTTCCAGATTACAAGTAGTCATTGCAAGTTTTTTCAGTTTGATTTGGATTAGTTTCCAGACGGTTGACTTTTTCAATTACATTGTGCACTAGGCTTAGCCGTAAGCAAGAACACCAAGTTAATTTAACAAGGTCAATGCATGCAAAACAACATGAGAAAATAAACATAAATTTACATTTTATTCAAATCCAAAAGAGGAAGGAATAGTGTTATAACCAAATATGGAGGAAAAAAACATAATTTTGTCGTACGGTAGAAGCAAACAATCAAATTGTCAATTGGTTTGATGCTATCTGTTTTTTTGTTGTCCACGAGATATTCTAATTAGGTCTTAACTATAGAAAGACACTTTTCGGGTATGTTCTTTATGGGAGGCAAAATTCTAACCTTAAGTTTTAAACGGCTATATATATGAGGGAGGTTCGAACCTACGACCTCACTTAAGTCAAAAAAGCTCCTTACTAACTTACCTGTATCCTGAAGTTTGATTTGATGCTTTTAGATATTGAATTGAAATCTGTTTTTTTTTGCATAAAGGGAAAAGGAATCAATGAAAACTAAATGAATCGGAGGAAACTGATCTCCAACATATCCTCTAATAGGAGACTTTGGCACCTTGAGGGTGGTACATCATAATAAGTGACGTCTATGTCGTCCTGACGTGCCTGGTCGGTGAGCCAGTCCACGCATTTGTTGCTCTCTCAGTAGATATGGCGATGAACAACAGACCAGTTCCGATTGAAGAGTTCCCAGATACCCATGACAAGAGGGTTGTCCGACTAAGAGTGGGAGGTCACAGAAGACAGGAGCTGGTACACCCCCATCGAGTCTACTTCCAGCTCAATCCGACAAAAACCCAACCGCCAAGTTAAGATTAAAAACTTTTAGATGGACTCGGAGTTGGACTTGCACCACCTCCAAAAAGAGTAGGCATCTTATTTTTGTTATAAGAAATAGTTGACCTCGTGCCTAGTCGACAAATCTTCCACGAATTCTGGAAGAAGGGCCCAAAGTCTACATATTTTTGGGCTTGTATAAATAATATTTCCTTAAGACTAAGCCCATTTTGTTTTTGCTCCACCAAAAGAATCAAGTGAATGCCCTTTCTTGTGGTCTTTTTCATGCTATAATCCATAATTAGTTTGTTCATTATTACATGAGACTGAAACGACGTCGACATCAAACCTAGTTTACTCCATTAATCATCTCCTTTGTTTCTCATTTCTCACTCCCGCAGCCGCCGCTTAACTCTCCACCTATTAACTGTGTGTCTTCTGGCTCCTCTCGGTATTTTACACTGCCCCCTTGTCGCTACTGTTCTCGTCTTTTTGTCACGTTGCCCATTAACGTAGTCCCACACGCACCCTTTTGGTCCAGTTTGTGCAGAGTCGTTCATGGGTGTGATTGATATCTGCAGTACTTCCTCCCTCTGCTTTACCGAGCCCAGCTCTAATCGTCACCGGATTTTTGTTCATCAAAGACTCTTTTTCCCTCTTGGACGAAATAATAACCATAGAACGTTCTTTGTCATGTCCTCTGCTATTCCAGTAGAACATGTCAATGAGGGTCAACAAAGGATAACTGGGGATTCGTTTATTAGAACCCATTTGAGAAAGTTGTCTCCTTATCAACCCATTTTGCCTTTTGAGGTTATTCTCGTATTTTGCGTTTTAACTCCGTTTGTTTGTGAAATGCTTATTTGTGGAAATTAACCTTCTTGTTGAACTTGAAGTTAGCCACTTTTTTCTTTCCGTTTTAGCTATGACGACTAGAGTTTAGCGGAACAGTGTACGAAGTTTACTGGATTATAACAACTTGCGAAATTTCTTGGAATAAGTTCTCCAGATTGTTGCTAGTGCGTCTTTTATTTTTCTTTTATTTTACGAAAGATTCTTGTTGTTTACTGAATATTAGGAGATTACATTTTGTAAAGAATTACTTGTCATTTCGAAATTCTGGTACTAGCTCTTAGTAACAGTTAATTTTCAAAAATAAAAATAAAAATAGTGATTCTAGTTAGATTTCTTGTTACGAATTCGATTCCTGTGGTTCCTTGTTGATGGTAAAGTTTTGTTCATTGACTTCAGCATCTATATGACTAATAAATTTATTTTTCATTTCCATTTTGTCTTTTTCTCCCCACTGCAGGTTTTGTCCGCTCAACTTGGAAGGAGGCCAGAGGATATTGTCAAGTTAGATGCAAATGAAAACCCTTATGGTCCTCCTCCTGAGGCAAGCCATGAAATCATTTTACATCCTTTCATCTTGTAAAAAAATGGAGATTTTGCTCATGTTGATCATCTTAATTGTACGTTTTGGTTTCAAGACATATCAACTTCAAAGATCATTTAGCTGTAACGCAGAAGCCATTAGCTTTTTCTTTCCTGATTGCACTGTTAAAGATGATCTATAGGTACTTGAAGCTCTTGGAACGTTGAAATTCCCTTATATATATCCAGATCCTGAAAGCCGTTGTTTGCGTAAGGCCCTTGCCAAAGATTCAGGGCTTGAATCTAATCACATTCTTGTAGGATGTGGGGCTGATGAGCTCATTGATCTGATTATGCGGTAATATATGGCTGATCATTCATGATATATCTTCCTAAATTCAACATGTTTAAGCATTTTAACATTTTGTACTTCTCATTCTTGGTTCATACATGTGATAGATGTACGCTAGATCCTGGTGACAAAATTGTGGACTGCCCTCCAACCTTTACAATGTATGAATTTGATGCTGGAGTTAATGGGGCAGAAGTTATAAAGGGTAGAAACTTCTTCTTGTTGAGAGTTCACATTTGTTGTGAACTTCTTCATACTACAAAACATAAAATTTGGACAGTGTTCATCTTTGGAGTTTAGCGTTTGATTTTCTGAGATTTATGAATTTTGTTGCTAAATCATTTATTTAATTTCATTTTGATATGCAGTTGGGAGAAGGCCAGACTTTAGCTTGAATGTAGAACTTATTGTTGAAGTTGTTAGACAGGAGAAACCAAAATGCATATTTTTAACCTCTCCGAACAATCCAGATGGAAGGTATTTTATGGATGCTTATCTTGCACTTGCATATCACGTGGTTGGTTTATATGATAAATCCTGAGGTCCCCAATTTTCAACAGTTTGCCTGATAATTGAGGCTTGTCTGTCAATTAATAAAGGTTTTAGTTCCTCAAGGTGAAAATGGGAAGAAATTTGGTATTAATGTTTGTTTTGATTAAAATTGGACAAAAACTACTTTTGTGATCCTTTCTTAGGGCTCTGGGCTAGAAGACTGTTCAGTGCCCATGTAGAGTTGGCGATCAATGTGAAATTTTTAGGTTTCGAAGTTCAAAAACATCATGCACTTTCTAAATAAATGTAGAGAAGGAAACATTATCTATATGTGTTTTGTGCGCAACCAATTTAGGAAGTGGTTTTACTTCTTTTCTTTGGTAATTTCTGGTGATGTTTGCATTTCCTTTATGAAAAATATGTTCAGTAATGGCCAGTTTGTATGTAATGTGGTTAGGCTGCATGACATCTGCATGTTTTCCAAGCATAGAATTGTGAAAATCTACACTAGTTATAATATAGTGTAGCTTCTTTTATGGTGGAAGTTCCCTTTTTGTTCTATTGTATGGCAGTGTCATAAATGATGAAGATCTCTTGGAGATACTGAAGCTTCCGATTTTGGTGGTGCTAGATGAGGCATATATTGAGTTTTCAGGATTGGAATCTAGAATGAAATGGGTCAAGAAGCATGATAATTTGATTGTTTTGCGGACATTTAGCAAAAGAGCTGGTATATTCCTGACCACTTTCTGCAATTGACATTTACTGTGCTGGCATTATTCTGATACTGTTGACCCACCATTTAAATTGTTTTACTTTTTGGTTTGTTGTCTTCCTTGCCATCTTTAATTGATTACCAAAATTGCTTGGCCATAGGGTTCAAAGGTTGAATTGACAGAAATGCTTTTTCATCCCAGCCTTTAGTTTATTGGATGGATTCCAACAGTTTAGTTACTCTATGACATTTACTTAGTTTGCTGGGTCTGATAGTCTAATTATGCCACAGCCTTAGATTGGATAACTTTCTACTGGGGCTGTCTTATTGGAATTTTAATTTCACTCATTACTTGACTTACAAGTAATTACTTAAACTAATGATTGGTAATTCTATATATACTAAGGAAGTGCTTGGTTCATATAGGACAATGCTAATAGGAATGAGAATGAATATAGTGAAGAATGAGAATGGATATAATCATTATAATTATGATGGTTGGTTAGGACGAAGAAATGATTACTATTACCATTGATAGTGCTTGGTTTGTTAAAAATCTTGAAAAATAAAATTTTGTTTGTTTTCCATCAAATTTAAATATATTTTGATTAATTATATTTAATTGCTAAAAAGGAGAAAAATATAAATAATTAATTATATTTAATTGCTAAAAAAGGAAAAAAAGAAAAAATATAATTGGTTAATTATATTTAATTGCTAAAAAAGAGCAAAAAAGAGAAAAATAATTAATTAATTATATTTAATTGCTAAAAAAGAGAAGAAAAAAGAAGTGTCACACATGTGACTTCCATTCCTCTCATAATCGGGAGGTGTATTACCCGAAATTCGGATATAGAACTCATTCAATGATAATATATTACTAAGTAGTTGTTTTTCATTTCTTACCCATTCCTTCCAAATATATATTACCCATTTCTTACTCATTCAATTATTTTCTACATTTCTATCAATATACTATTAGCAATACAATCTCTATCGAGTTACCCAACAATTGGTGCTTTCATTGAGAGACCAAGAGGGTAAAGATTGTATGCACACACGTATGGAGGCTAGAGTGTCTGCTGTGGAAGCGTTTGTTGGGGGACAAGAGTCATCATTGTTTGATGGAGGACCATCAAACCAAGTCATACAAGAGGTTGTAAACATGGGCCTTGATCCGGTTAGTCCAAATGAAAGTGATGATGGTGATGATGATGATCCGGATGGTGAAGAAGAACCTAACTTGGTCTTAAAACT
>JANZLD010000236.1:10438742-10449703 GCA_026413575.1 Erythroxylum carthagenense
TTCATATTAATTGTCATTATTATTTATTATTATGATTTTTGAAAACATGGTTAATGTAAACAGTAAACTAGTAAAGTATATAGTACAATTATACAATATATCAATGGACTATTTTGCAAATTTTAAAAATTTTAGGGACTATTTCATAAATTTAAAAATTACCCGAAATGATATTCGGTACTGACCGGTACCGATACAGTACCATTCCATAACTCAATTTGGTACCGAGTCCGATACGGTATTCATAACATTGATGTGGGGCCAGACATTGGCCAGAAGATTTTTTTTGTATGGGGCCCATCGTTTTCAGAATAGGGATTATGGTTTTGTTTTATGCCGCCTGGTTTCCTCTATGTCGCCGTTCTCCTATTTTTCCAAATGCAGTTCCTACCACTACCGCCAGCTAGCACCTGCAGTTGCCAGCACTAATATGTCTTCTTCCTTCCACAGATGCTTATAAACGTCAAGCCACCCATATCTCCGTAGGCGACGATGGCCCTTATCAGTGGTGACGATCACCCATTGCCAGTGGTTGTGTCACCAGGCGATGCTCAAAACCATTGCCGACAGCATTCGACAGCCCCAAGCAAACACACAATGCAAAAATAACCGATGCCGACAATGTACATCAACGATAGCCAAAAATATAAAACGTGTTAAGGTAAATATCCTTGGATCGGATACCGGTTGAATTTAATAGCTCGAAAAATAGTAACGAAAATAAAGATAGACAAAATAAAATAGGACAGAACACTAAGATTTACATGGTTCGGTCAATATGACTTGCAATTTTACTAATATGTGGAGAATGTATACAAGTACAAAGGCTAGAACAAAAGGCCTTTAAAACTCATTAAATATCTAGAAAATATCTGAAGAAAGGATGAGAGCATTTGTGTTGCTTTGGTGACTAAAGGAGAGGAAGGAAATGGTGTGTTTATGTCTCAAACCTTGCCTTCTATTTATAGTTGAAGTCCCAAGCTTCTGTCCAAAATTTCTTCAATCTGTGCACAATCTCAGCAATTGGCAACAATGTCATACTCACAAAGAAAATAATATATTTGTGACAAATTCTAAACGGTGGCCATCTGTTTTTGACTCAGTAGAGGAGGCCAAAACATGCAACCAATAGCCAAAATTTTTTGACTTATTGGAGGGGGCAAGGCATGCAACAAATCTCCACCTTGATTAGGTCCTGGAGAATTAGTGATATACTCCACCTTCTCCAGTAATGCCCCCCAAAAAAGGGTTATATCACCAACTATAAACAGCAATCAAGTCCAAGCACTGCTTGAACTTGTAAACTGGAAGAACCTTTGTAAACGTGTCAGCAGGATTGTCCTTAGTGTTGATCTTTTGAATAAGAACCTTCTTCTCAGCAATAGTATCCCGAATGAAATGATACTTCACATCAATATGTTTCGTCCTCTTATGATACATCTGGACTTTTGTCAAATGAACAACACTCTGACTGTCACATTAAACAGTATAACCCTTTGATGAAGGGATAACTCGCCGAATAAACCTCCCATCTATAATGCTTCTTTGATAGCCTTAGTAACTGCCATATATTCTACTTCAGTAGTAGATAAAGCCACCACATGTTATGGAGTAGCTTTCCAGCTAATGGCACAAGCTCCAATGCAAAATACATAACCTGTCAGAGACCTGCGTCTGTCGAGATCACCATCATAATCTGAATCTACAAAACCAATCAAAGTGTTACTGGTTCTACCAAACTCCAAACAAAAGTTTGAAGTGATCTTTAAGTATTTGAGAATCCATTTCACCGCTTGCTAATGTTCTTTGTCAAAATTGGCCACATATCTGCTAATGACACTAACAGCTTGTGAAATATCAGGACGAGTACATACCATTGCATACATAATACTGCCGACGGCACTAGAATATGAAACTCATGCCATATAATCTTCCTCTTCCTGTGACTGTGGTGTTTGAGCAATAGATAGTCTAAAATGACTAGCAAGAGGAGTACTAACTGCTTTGGCATCTCGTATGCCAAATCTTTCCAAAACATTATTGAGATAATCCTAGGTCAAGAATAATTTACCAACTTTTTGATCATGTCTTATCTCTATGCCAAGAATTTTCTTTATTGCTCCAAAATCTTTCATCTAAAATTCACTATGCAATAAGGCCTTCAAATGGTTAATATCTATGACATTCTTGGTAGCAATGAGCATATCATCAACATATAACGATAAATAGATGAATGAGTCGTCATCTAACTTCCAGAAGTAAACACAACTATCATACATGCTCCTTGGAAAATCACGACCCATTATAAATGAATCAAACCTCTTGTAGCACTATCTTGAGGACTGTTTCAATCCGTACAAGGATTTCTTCAATAAACACACCTGATCTTCCTTTCCAGTAACTTCAAAATCTTCAAGTTGTTTCATTTAAATTTGCTCATCTAATTCACCATGTAGGAATGTTGTCTTGACGTTAAGTTCTTCTAATTCCAAATCAAACATGGCAACTAATGCAAGTAATACACGAATAGAGCTATATTTCACCACTGGTAAGAAAACATCATTAAAATCAACATCATGTACCTGACTATAGCCTTTTGCAACTAACGTGCCTTATACCTGACATTTTCAATACCTGAAGTACCTTATTTTCTTTTGAAGACCCATTTGCAGCCAACAATTTTCTTACCCTTTGGCAGCTTCACCAGAATCCAAGTGTCATTCTTGTGTAAAGATTCCATTTCTTCATTCATGGCCACCACCCACTTATCGGCATCAACATTTGAAACTGCCTCCGTATATGTGGAAGGTTCATTGTCTCCACCTGTTTCTTATGTCACTGATAATTCATATGTAACTAAATCTATATACCTCTGTGGTAGTTGAATCTCTCGTATTGGTTTGTCTTTGGCATTGGAATGTTCTTCGTCTATTGATTCATCTTGAACATGATTAGGTTCTGGTTCATAAGATTGATCTGTCTGATGTGTAGAAGACGTCTATGAAAGACTTGAACTACCAATCTTTAATTCCACCTGTTTCTGTGTATTATCCTCTTTTTCTAAACTACAAGGATTACAAGACTCTTTTCTAGGATACAACACAGAAGACTCATCAAATGTAACATTCCTACTAATTACAAATTTAGGTGACTTGGGATTAGGACACCACAAACGATGTCCTTTCACCCCTAAAGCATAACCAAAGAGAGTACATTTCTTAGCCCTAGGTTTTAATTTTCCCTCATTTACATGCATATATGCTGGACATCCAAATATTCTTAAAGTATAGTAATCAGTAGGAGTACCTGACCAAACTTCCTCTGGAGTCTTGAAATTAAGAGGAGCATAAGGAGAGTGGTTGACGATTTAGCAAGCTGTTAAAATGGCTTCTGCCCAAAAATCAAATGTCAACCCTGCATTAGAGATCATATACCGAGCCCTTTCCAAAAGAGTCCAGTTCATGTGCTAGGCAACTCCATTTTGTTGCAGTGTCATTCTGATAGTGTGATGTCGAGCAATTCCTTCATTCTTGCAAAATTCATTGAATTTACCTCCATAAAATTCCAAACCATTATCTATCTGTAGCTGCTTAATATGTTTTCCTGTATACTTTTCAATCAAAACTTTCCATTGCTTAAAGGTTAAGAAAACATCATTTTTATGTTTCAAGAAATACACCCAAACCTTCCTCGAATTATCATCAATAAAAGTCAACATATACTGGGCACCACCTTTAGATGGAACACGAGAGGGGCCCTAAAGATCAAAATGAATATAATCCAAAGTACCTTTAGTTTGACTACAAAAATATAATGCTCACAAAAGTCCATCTTATCAATACTTTGACCACAAAGTAGGTCTCTCTTGCTTAACAACGTTAAACCTTTCTCACCCATGTGTCCCAAATGGATGTACCACAATTTGGTAATGTCACCATCAGTAGAGACTGCCGCAGCACCTGTTACTGTAGATCCCTGCAAAACATACAAACTACCAGACCTCCAAGCTTTCATCAATACAAGAGCACTTTTAGAAATTTTCAAAACTCCACCTTCAACTAAGAACTTGCACCTGTGATAATCGAGATTACCCAAAGAGATGAGATTTTTCTTCAAATCAGGAACGTGTCTAATGTCAGTGAGTGTTCTAATGATACTATCATACATTTTGATCCGGACTGTACCTTTACCAACAACTTTACAGGCAGCATTATTACCTATCAAAACAATTCTACCATTCAATAACTCATAAGTGGAAAAACACTCCCTATCGAGACTCGTGTGGTAAGAACAAATCGAATCTAAAATCAACTCCTTATTAGACCTAACTTTATCTTTTGTGGCTACAAAGATAATTCCCTCATTCTCATATGCTGCTACACTAGCCTTGATGATGTTGCTGTTACTCTACTTAACTTTATTTTTCTCCTTATATTTCAATTTATAGCAGTTAGCCTTTATATGGCCCTTTTCTTGTAATAATTACAAATTTTATTTCTATGTCTAGATTTTGACCTGCCTTTGGATCTCCTTCTTTCAAATCTCTATTGTCAGATCTACCCATACGAATAGTCCCTCTGCTTGACTTCCACTAGTCTCCCCAGCGATGTCCCTATTATTCTACTCTTTTGACTTTAATGCAGACTTAATACTATTATATGAGACTAACTCTTTCCCATAAATCATAGTATCACGAAAATATTTAAAGGACTGGGGAAGGGAACATAACAACAATATGACTTGATCTTCATCCTCAATTTTTACATCTACATTCTTCAAATCCAAAATAAGAGAATCAAATTTATCCAGATGTGAACGAATAGATGTACCTTCTGTCATCCTCAACATGTACAACTTCTATTTCAAATAAAGCCGATTTTTCACCATCTTCTTCGTGTATATAGCTTTCAACTTGTCTCATATAACTTTAGCTGTGCTTTCACCAGCAACCCCCTGTAAAACCTCATCAAAGAGATTCAATATAATGGATGATCTAACCTTTTTATCTAGATCCATGAATTTATTTGACGTCATATCTGCTAGCTCTTTCTCCACTCCATCAAGTGTAATCTCACACCATCTTGTATTAAAATGACTTACATCTTAAGCTGCCACATACCAAAACTAACGCTTCGGTAATGGCTAAAAAATTGATATTCTGACTATTTTTTTACAAGTGGGCCCAATACGTAAAATTAGGACAGCGAATCCCCATGGGCAAAGTTGAGACGTGGGCCCCAGAAGCAAAGCTGAACTTCATTAATAAAACCGAGACAGTGGACCTCATAAGATAAATCCGAGGTAGTGGGCCCCGTTTAGACTCACAATAAAAATCTAAGTTACTTTCTAATGTGGAGGGTCCACCTTAGTGGCAGCCACAAAGCATACGGTAAGTTAGACCAACAGGAGAAGCCCTGATACTAGTTTGTTAAGGAAAATGCCCTTGGATCGGATACCGGTTGAATTTAATAGCCCGAAAAATATTAACGAAAATAAAGATAGACAAAATAAAATGGGACAGAATACAAAGATTTACGTAGTTCGGTCAATATGACCTGCAATTTTACTAATATGTGGAGAATGTATACAAGTACAAAGGCTGGAATAAAAGGTTTTTAAAACTCATCAAATATACAGAAAATATCTGAAGAAAGGATGAGAGGATTTGTGTTGTTTTGGTTACTGAAAGAGAGGAAGGAAATGGAATGTTTATGTCTCAAATCATGCCTTCTATTTATAGCTGAAGTCCCAAGCTTCTGTCCAAAATTTCTTCAATTTGTGCGCAATCTCAGCAATTGACAACAATTTCATGCGCACAAAGAAAATAATGTATCTATGACAAGTTCTAAACAGTGGCCATCTATTTTTGACTTAGTGGAGGAGGCCAAAACATGCAACCAATAGCCAACAATTTTTGACTTATTGGAGGGGCTAAGGCATGCAACAAAACGCATACAACTTTTATGCTTTCCATAAATTTTCAAGAATCAACATTCAAAACACACATTTAATTTTCCAAAAACATATGGGCAAAAATTTTCAAAAGCACAATCTAGTTTTTTTTAAAAAGAACAAAGCCAAGCATATTAGGTCATGTGTTTCAATAACACAAACACAAAACCCAAACGCTTTCTAGCCATCAATCTCTAGGAGCCAGACTACCAATTCCCAAGTAAGACTGACATAATAAAAATACACAAATTGTAGTCCAGAAAATAAACTCAGATCCAGATTACACGCCCATTCTCCACATGTAGTATAGCCTTATTCTAATCGCCAACATTTGGTGACCGCACCAAGGCATATTCCACAAACAAATCTACACACAAAACAAACGAACTCTTAGATTTGTGTTGTAAATCTGAACCTTTTCAAAATTGTTCTAGGTTAAGATTTTACCGTTTCTGGGTTTTGGTGTTTAATCTGAATCGATTAGATTTCATACTAGAATATAATTCGGTTTCATCCGAAACCTTTTTAGATTTAATTTGCAAATTTTTTTATTCAATTTCAAAATTATAATAAATAACAATCAAAAATATTTTAATCAAATTGTAAAAATAAATTTTGACTTTGATACCACCGTTGAGAAACTAGGACAGAATCTAATCTCGACCACAGCGGAATAATTACTAAACTTTTTCGCAAATTAGTTTTTCAAAAATTAAGATCATTTTAATTCTATAAAATGTTTAACATTGAATTATAATAAAGAGTGAATCTAAATTCATATCTTATTTCAAAGTTTGATCTTTATCTTGTCGTATTCCTCAAACATTTTCCAAAATCAATCTATCTAAACTACTATAGCCACACAAATGTCCAGCTTTTAATGGTATCCATAGAATAGGTTGAGAGAACTCTGCAATTCTTATAAAAAGTGTTAATTAAATAGTGCTAGCTCCATAGAGCTTAAGTCTATTTATATTAAGTTTTAGACATTTTAGTATTTTAATTAAAATTAAATTCTAACTTCAAATAAACTTCAATTAGAATTACAAATAATTCTAATTAAATACCAATTATGCTCAAATAAGATTTAATATCTCATATTGATCATTATTTATTAAATATCTCACATTTAATCATAAAGTTTTTGAAACTTTACAATCAAGTCTAACTTGATTAAATTAACTTTGCTCTCTTCAACACATTCTATATATGATGCCTATTAGGTTTCCAAATATGTTGACAATGATTACAAATTATAATTATAACTCATAATTAGAATTAGATAAATTAAAACTTCTTTTAATTTATCTTTAATTCTCTAATTAAATAATTTATAATCATAGATAAAGATTGGCATCTAGCAACATATCATGACTTCCTAAATATTTTGGAATGTCAAAGTGGTTTTTGCTAATCTTTCTATGCATGATTTTTTCATATAATTTAATCATTTCATCATATAACATTTCGATTAAACAGAGCATAGAATTAATGTCTACTTTTTTTAGTCCAATTATATTAGTTCTTCGCCATTAGCTATCGATTTAATTAGTAACATTTGTAAACTATTTACAAAGTATCATTATACTTTGGTTAAGGATTTTTTGAATCAATTCTAATCTACAATGACGAAACATTCTCCTTAATTACTTTAAGATGATGATTCCTATCTTGATCACACAGTTACCTCTATATAGTTCATGCTATATCCAATAATTACCGATTGATCTTCTTTACAACTCTTACTTTAAGATCAATGCCTTTCCTTTCATCCTATAAGCATTATGAGTAACAATATTTACTTAGTAAACTCCATATAATCAATATATAATTGAATGTAATGAAGAACTTATATTTTAAATGAGCAACCCAATCTCTTCATTGTAATAAACTTCATATCTTGAGGGAACTTTAATCTTATTCTTCTTTTTTTTGTAAAGCTTACTAGGATCATAACCTTGGACCTTTTTCTTGAAAGGATATTGAATTCTCATGTGACCTTGTTTTACATAGTTAGCATTTTATAGTCATAACTTGATGTTGTTTTAGATAGAGGTGTTATTTCTCTCGTCTCTTTTTTTTTGTCCTTAACCTACCAAATATTTTCTTAATAATATGAGGTAAGAATGATTCCTGAATAGTTTGGGATAAAATTTTTTATCCTTATATATGTTGCATCATTTTTAGATAATTTATTGAGTATTTTGGTTGTTGTAATTGGTGTACTAAGTAATCTTCTAGTTTTTACCCCAAAACAATGTACCTATTATGACATGACAATATGGAATGCTTAACATGTTCTAAGTTGTATATAGGTAAGTTTTTTTGTTTAAAAGCACCTTATACCTATCACATTTGCTAACTTTAAAGTCACTTACCTCTTTCCAAGCCACTTTTAAAGAAAGAAAAACTCTCTTCTTGGTTTATATTCAACTTATTCCTAATATTATAACATATCCCATATATCCTCTTATTGTGATTATCCTTATTCTTGTAAAGTCTTGTGATCATATAAACTCTATTAAATACTTATTTGAAGCCTTTTTGAATGGCTTTGCTCCTTTAAATTTCATATACGATACAAATTCTAAACATAAATGTTTAGGATCATGATAACGATTACAAATTCTAAACATAAATATTTAGGATCATGATACTGGTTCTTACCTTTTTGCCTGATTAAATATGACTATCATTAAATTTAAAGTCATATCCAAATAGATGATTGTCTTTTTCATCTGACCAGAGTAAAATGTTCTTTTCATCTTCATCAACCTATAAAATTGAATGCCTTTCAATTTGATACTATGTTCTTGATAATTTAGTTATAAACTTCTTATCTTTGATGCTTTAAATTCAACAAGGGTCTTTCTAAGCCTAGTAAATAAAATTGATGAATTTATGAGCTTGCCTCTCTCAACTTCTTATCCTCTAACAAATACTTCACTACCACCTTTAAAAATAAATATTCTTTACCAAGTTCATCCTTACAATCTTCTTCATCTCCCACTTATAACTCTTTCGACTAATTATGAGCACCATCACCATCTTTATCGTTATCTTATGAAATTACGCCAACCACATCTAATATTAATTTTTGAGAACTTTCACCTTTTAAGAGTTTACTAATAGAAACATTATAAATTGGTTGTTGCTTATTATAATTGTACCTATTATACTTGAAAATGACTCGTTGCCTCATCAACTTCAACTTTTTAGTAAAGTTGCCTTTACCTTTATCCAAATAGCAACGTAATCCTCCATCTTTTTAACATCCTTCATTTTAATCCTGCAACTATTTAGCCAACTTAGCATTTTTAGGGTGGTATTGTCATTTTTTGAAATCCTTAATCTAGGCTTTAAGTTTGATTAATATAATTTTAAAAATATATGCTTTATGCAATCACATTTTTTGTGTCTTTAATATTGCCCTTCACTTCCAAAAAAAAAAATCTACATTAACAAGTTTAAGTTAGTCCACTATGCCACCAATATATTCAATAAGTGGATTCCCTTTGAGTAACTCACCATGGTGTATGTTCAATATCCATCCTAATCCATCCTAACAAATTAATAAAAGACACAAATATTTGATATACTTATTAACAAGCTATATGTAAAAACGTGACATATTTTGAATATCTAAAATCACAGCACTCTTAAACTAAAATAGAAGCCAGATGCAAAAAGGCTATAAGAAACTAGTTATTTGATTTGCTCTCAAATCATAACACACTTAAGATGGTAAGATTGAAGTCAAAGCTAGAGTTCAATACCTTCAATGTCGAAGGAAATAGCAACAAGGGCAAATATAAACAAAGTAGGAAGCTACCTAACCTAATTATTTGTAAATTCCAACCTATAGTAGTTGAAAAATAGAAGGAAGAATCTCAATACCATATGATATCCTCCATATTCAAGAAAAGAGAAAGAGAGAGAATAAACAAAGAAAAATAAAAAATAAAATGTCTCAGAAATTAAGTAATAAAAAATTACCTAGAAACTAATAACGCTTATGATTATTTTGCATAACATAAACATAAAACCTCTAAGACAACAATTGATTAACTAATACATAATTCAAGATTCATTTTTGCCAAGATTTTTGGAAAATGATTGTTTCTGTTGAGATTCATATTGGTTTTTTTAGTTGAAAAGGGAAATTGATGATCGTCCTTGAGATTCACATTGACTCTTATGGTTAGAAAGAGAAATTATCATTTTTGGTAGTGGATGTGAAGAAGGACTAATAAATGCTTATTTTTGTTGGACCCCGTCTCCGAAGCCCAACATTCGAAAGCATAAAAGCATAGAAGACCCAAAATCGACAACATACTGACCACAATTTTGGGAACTTTTAATAAGAATTTCAGATCGGCTTCTTAAGAACATTTGTTCCCCATGATCTAAACGCTCAATTTGGATTAGAAATGAAGAAGTTATAGCCAAAATACTGTCTTAAAGAAAAACAGCCAAGACTGAACACTCTACCGACTTCATGTCAGAAATTGAAAGTCTTAGAGGCTATATTGCAGCTCGGCACCTTCATATAACTTGTAGACCTATGTCTATAGTTTAATTTGGAACAAGAATCGCCTCAATCGGAGCTCTATAGCTCAAGCCATCACCAAATTATTGAAGCATAATCAAACATTATCAACCGATCATCCTACTTTGTTTCAATCCACCTTTTTAAATTTAATAACAATACCGAACAACTAGGCATGAAGAGATAGAAAATTTTCTTAGGAGTCTATCGCTTCAAAAATCAGCTTAATCGGAAGTTGGACTAAAAAGTTATGGCCAAATGAGGGGAGAGAGGTCGGTCGGCCGTAAGTCGACCCTAAAGGTCGCGCGGCAGACGCGCATGCCTGCTCGTCCGAACGAGCGAGCGACCTCGCGCTCGCCTGAGCGGGCGGGCGTGTAACACCCTACCCTTATCACCCAATTGTGATCTTCTGCTATTAAACTTTCTATTCCATACAGTGAATTGCAGCACTAGTTACTTG
>JANZLD010000236.1:10471421-10483509 GCA_026413575.1 Erythroxylum carthagenense
TCCTTCCAGTGGACTTCGCGGAATGCCAATAAGGCTGCTCATGCGTTAGCAAGGGTCGCTTTATTTCATGCACACCGGTTTGAGTGGGATTATGTCCCTAGTAGTATTGCTTCTATTCTTGTTTGTGATTGTCCTTCGTTTGTTGTCAATGCAGAAAAGGTTCTAGGTTCGAGTGTTATGAGGTAAAGCCTATTGGCTTTGGGTTAGGTGCCTCTTCTGGGTTGATATTTCGTTCTTTTGCTTAATGAAGTTTTGCTTAGTTTCAAAAAAAAAATTAAAGACACGAAGACTGTATTTTGGCAGTTGGAGCTAGCGCACCTCAAATTGTTCCAAGCTTGCATATCTTCCTTGGTGCAGTTTAGCCCTCATGGTGCCAAAATCCATGGGCTCCTTGATGACATTGTAATAACAAAACACCTTATTATTGAGAAAAATCATTAATTCGTTATCGAAGATTATTAGCAAAAGCATATGATTTTATAATGGTTGACAACTGTCTATATGGTTATATGCACGAATACCTGAGTTTGATTAACTAAAGCGTTAGGATTAATTGGATGTGTGAATATCTCACGAGTTTTCCTCCTGTATTAATTAGAATAAAGAAGTGTATAATTAGAATAACTAATTAAATCTATAATTCCACTAAAATAGTTTTTATTGTAAATTTGAACAACGATATTACCTTTGAAGTATATCTAATATCAATTCTAGCATCTGGCTCCACTTATCAGAAGGGGAACTTGAAATTGGTTGGTCTTGCACAAAATAGTGAATTAGATGATAATTTTCTTGAAAGGAAAAAAAGAAATAAAAAATATTGAAGTTGTTAGTCGTTGATTGAAGACTTACCAGATCTCATTAAAAAATCTTCTTTTGAGTTATCGCCTTCCTGCATAAAAATTAAGAACAATGAACTGAAGTATAAGGTTGAAATGAGAAAAATCGAAACAAAATTATCCTAGCGATGGTCATGATGTGAATTGCTGGCATAAAACATGATTAAGAGAAAGTGTCAGTCAACATACCATCAATCTGAATCGGATATAAAGATTATCAGAAAACAATATCACCCTGGATTCGAGACTGGTTAAGGCCTTTTACTTGCATCCGAACTAGATTGCACGTACCTCAACTATTCTAAGCTACTAAATAGGACAGGTTGATTGGTAAAAGAAGCAGAGCGAGGACTATACTATCTTGGTACGAGTAGGAAAAGGTGGCTGTGAGACTTTATATAGGCAAAGGGAGGAGTAAAAACATAGTGTTCTCAATTCACCATCTTTAATTCTAATATTTCATACTAATTACAGCTCAGTTCCCAAGACTATTCAGCCAATCCGTGGATGCTAAGAAATAAATGATAGCAAATCTAGACTTAAGGAGAAACAGAAACTCACTGGCTAAGATTTAAGATGAAGAAGAAATATGGAAAACAAAATAAATGCATTTATCTTCTTTTCATGAAAAATGTAAGAAGGGAAATTAAAATAGACCTCAAGAAAGTGAATAGAAGCTGAATTGACCCCCACATCCTGTAAACTTTTGCATTTGCGACCTCTCCTGCTTGTTGACTTTCCCTTGTCATCATTATTAGAATCATTATTGTTATTAACTTTGGCCTTTTTTTGTAGAGCAAGAAGTCTTGCTTTTTCTTCCAATTCGGATATTCTGGCACTCCTTCTCAATCCTGTTCTTGTTGATATTGTTCCTTCCTGCTTTTCCATCTCCCCCCTTTTGTTTTTTTTTCTTCCAAATTGTAATAAAAGATACCCCTAAACCAAACAAATTGTCATAAATAATGATATATGTGAACACACTAAAAGACATATATCAAAAGCAATTTTGGATTACATCCAATGCTACATACCATTTTATTATTATTGATATTGTTTGACTGGGATTCTTGTTTTCCCATTTTCATTTTTAGATATTATTTTTATGGAAGTTACTAACTTAATTAACTTGCTTTTTATTAATTAAAGCGAATTAATTGTCCTTATTTCAAACTCAATAAATATAATTTTCAGACATAAATGTAAGAGACAATATATCGCATGCATCATTCCCAATGTTCGGAAAGTCCACTCTTAACATGTATTTTTTGAAATGTTACATTTAATTTTAATAAAAGATTATGGTATTTGCTAAGTTATATCACTGATAAGTTTATGCAAAATGTTGCTCTATTTTCGTAGAAATAAAATGAATAATTTGTTGATACATACAAATGCATGTCATAGTTATATAGAGTTCGAATTATCCTAACTACAAGTCATAGCTTTTAATTCAAGAGATATTAGAGTTCCAGATATACATCAGATGCAGCCCTACTTCTCGTGTTCGAATTTCAGCACAACCGCTGGTTCCAACCAAGCGTATGAAAAATACCGCAACAAGATGTGGTGGTTATAAAAGGTTTGAAGAATTTTAACTACAAGCTATAACTTTTGGTTCAAGATCCGCATTAGGGCACTAAATGTGTAAGTCGCATTTATAGACAATAATTACAAAATCCTTTTATTAGGAGATGTTTCTAGAAAAATCTCTCTTTTTTTTCATGTTTTCCTTTGTCTAGTTTCAGATGTTCTCCTTTTTGCACATAAAAAGTCTTTTGGTCTTTGAAAATAAATATAATTGCATAACGAAATAAGAAGCTACCAACCACAACAAGAAACAAAATCATATTTAGACAAGCAAACAGAGATTTAATCAAGGAGAGAAGACATATCAACACATAAACGCTTAGATCAAATTAGGTAAAGAGAATAAGGAGTAAAACAAACACAAGGTTTAGCATATGATCGTAACCATGCGTGAACTTCTCTTACAAAAAGTGTGCCAACCCCGCATGCATGAATCACCACTCTTGAAAAAGAGTCAGATCTGTGCTCCAACCTATCAAATGACCTTAAAAAACAAATAGCTGTGCACTACTGTGAATCTACAACCATTAGATTAATTAAATCAAAGAGTTACGAAGAAACTTCAAACAAACTGTTAAAAAAGTATCACTAACAAACACAAACCGAGTACCAGAGCGCAAAAAGAGGGCACAATACAGTAACTTATCAAATAAACTCTCTTACCAGCAAGGAAAAGAAGCAATAAACACTTCTTAAAGATAGGAAAGCTCCTAATACAGGGAAAGTTATCTATTGCTTCTTCAGAGCACCCAGATTTCCTATATTGACACTCAGAGTATACTTCAAACTATCCAAATACTAAGACACTAGTCTTTTTATACACGAAAATCATGAAGTCGAGCGCCCTTGCCGGTGGTAGATTTACGCTACGTGGAAAACTCATGCTTCCAAATGGACGGTGATTAAAATTTCAAAAAGTTTGCCACTTCAGTTCCAAATGAATCTCCTGACATATTTAGCGGAACAAGAAAGTTACTAACGCCATTATAGCAAAGGACAAAATTACCAAGCTAAGCTTGTTAACATACATGGCAACACAAAGTAACATTTAGTAACTAGCTAAAACTTCTCATACCTGGCAACACGAAGTTCTCATGCATCAAGCCTGTCAAAGTTAATCAGTCATTAGAAGAAAGTAAGTAAAATTGACATTTCAAATAAGTAAATAAGGGTATTGACGAATTGTGTGTGCACATGAAAATCGTATAACATTTTTATCGTCCCGCCATCTAATATGTAGAGGGTGTCAGACAGTTGAAGCATTACCCTTCAAATGTGCTAGCAAAGTACAGCTTCAGTCTCAAGTTGGTAACCAAATAGAGATATGATGTTAAACATGTTGAATATGTGATTGATCAATTTCTGTATGTATCACACTGGAGTTCAGCTGCACTTAGCCTTTTGCAATAGAATCGTCAACCAATCTAGCATACATGGTTCTTTCTATCTGCTCACCAAATACACAGGGCAAAACTAACAATTCCCTATCTTTTTGCATTCAACGCAAAAACGGCTATTGAACAGGAAGCAAAACTCATGTCTCCCAACTTAATGGTTAGTCTGGACGCCACTGTTTTGTTGAGTCTAAAGTTAATTTCATGTGGTCCTTGTTCAATTACCTTCCCATTTTCAAGGACAAGTATCTGTAAATTACAATGGAAAGATGGCAAGAGTAAATGAAATGAACAGCTTCTGCATCAATCAAGTTCACACTTATCCTTTAATTCACCATGAATCCACATAAAGCTATGTAAAATGCCAAAAATTGTTAATAGATAAGAAGGTAATCTCCTCCCTCGTCAAGGTGAATAATAATAGAACTAATGCAAGTACCAACAGGGAATCTGAAACAACTCATTTAGAAGTTACTAGGAACTGCAATTGCAATTATTAAGAGAAGCATTAATTTTAGCATTTACTGAACCTGTGATGAAGATTTGGCTTCAACAGTGCAGAAGTATGGCACAACTACATAAATTTGGCATATTGCTCGAGTGATCTCCTCTCTGTTAGCTGGCAATATAGCACAAAGAATATTTACTGATACATGGACCAGTAAACAGACACACATTCCGTGCAGCCACTGTTAAGCACTGTACATCAAATTCACCGTCTGGATATGAAAAAGTAGTTCTTAAGTAAGCAAGACAAACTACAGTGTGTAGCTTTGCTATATCAATGTAATGAAAAGCAGCTTCGCTGTAGCAGCCGATAGATTGAACATATTGCCCATAAGCATCTGAATCATACTCTTAGACGCTTGTAAGATGTTGGAAAGCGAATTGAAACAATGCCTGATAAAATCAAGCTCATGATTAGCAATCCTATTCTATCAACATTAAAATTAAGACAAGTGCTTCCCATAAGATAAGAGACTTATCAACCTAGAATAACCCGTGGAGCATTTTATTCTAAATTCCACCCACAGTACCAACAATTAGCATTGACATCTGATCTCTCTGTGGATAATGCCTTGAATGACATAAGAGTACTTGGACATTGTAATGAACTTAAAATAGTGTGAAACTATAAATCGCATTTTAGAAGATGAACAGTACATCAAGTAAACAAAACCCGAACTCAGGATTATAAAAACTGTAAGAATTTACAACCTTTGATATTACAATTGCAATTTAGAATAGGAACCGTTCAAGAATAAAGCAATTGGGAGTTACAAGGACTTTACCCACCTCTTCTGCTTCAAGAAAAGCACATCACGTAAGCTCCACTCCCTATCCCCCCTCTCTTCTCCTCTCTACTTACCAATTGCAAACCGTACATTACGGTCTCCACTGCTAAACTTTTAATTTATGTTTGATTGTAAACTAGTTGGAAACTTTTTCTTTCCACCTGCTATATCTTCTATAATGTAATAATATAATTTTTGGTTTTATCCTACTTGATCTTTTCCGCGGGTTCGGCTGTAGTGTCTTGTGACTTGTGA
Organism: Erythroxylum carthagenense; assembly: GCA_026413575.1. Taxonomy (NCBI): domain Eukaryota; kingdom Viridiplantae; phylum Streptophyta; class Magnoliopsida; order Malpighiales; family Erythroxylaceae; genus Erythroxylum; species Erythroxylum carthagenense. The sequence continues at coordinate 10,476,792 of JANZLD010000236.1, forward strand.
GTTTTAAGTTTTAACGTTTAAGTTTTAATAAAAAATGTTTAATTAAAATTGTAAATTTTATTTTTAGTTATAAATTTTCTAATTTTTATAATTTATGAATATGAAAATTAAAATTTTATTTTCTATTTTTATATAAACATTTAACTCACTTTTAAAAAATTATAATATTAAAATTAGCTATTTTATAATTTTAATTTTATAAAATAAATTTTCTCTTTTTAATTCTATTAAATTTTAATAAAAATAAATGTGTTATTGATTTTTATATTAATAAATAAAATTATTCTTATTATTATATCGAGTTACTATTACTACATTTCATCAATTATAAAAATAAATAATTTTAACATATAATGCTAATTAATTTTACCTATAATTATAATATTTTAATAATATATTAATCACTGATTTATAATTATCAATGAATCTTTTTACTTATACACAATGATCCTCGTCATTCAATCGAAAATCATATGCTATAATTGCATTGTGAAAGTTGATATAATATTGCCTTGGGTACTACTTTAAACTATATATTAATTGTAACAATTTGCACATTTGATAATCTCGGTCCTTCTGAACTAAGTGCATTTGATTATTTCATATATTGTTTTTATCTCTTTACACTTGATGTAATTAAGATCTATTAAGGTCACCAAAACTAGAATTAATTGGAATAAAGAAAGTCTTGATAAGTGAGAATATGCCTTCGTAGTCCATCCTTTTTTTAAAAATTCCTTTTGCAATTAAATGTCTTTGTATCTTTTAATACTACAATGAGTGTTTCTCTTGATTTTGAAAACCATTTTGTGGTTGATGGCTTTGCATCCTTTATGAAGGTCAACTAAGTCCCAACCTTAAAATCAGTTCATGAATTTTATTATTCTTATGTTACTTTAATATGTTGATCTTTAGTAAGGCAGGACATAACCTTATTCATATTTTTTCAACTCATCTTCTTATGGTACTATCATAAAGCTTCTCGTGCGATGTCAAAACATCATATAGGAATTAATCTACAAAAACTGTAGTGCAATTGAGGCTTTCGAGGAACATATCTTGAAGTCGTATTAGATTGGAATTTCATTTTAGGATTAAATCCGAAGGACCTCTTAGGATTCGATAAATTATTACATTAGTCCCTCATTTTTAAAAAAATATCAAATATCACCCATATATTTTAGTTATTATATTGGTCATTCTCTCTACCATCAATTTGTCATTAAAAACCCAAATTATCCCCGCAAAAACAACATTTTTTTTTTAAATTTTGGTAGTCTACGTGGCAAGAATGTGCCATGTAGCAAACGATGTCATGTGGGTTACGTTTGATTTCATACAACGTCGTTTATCATATCTCACACAAGACTATGTGAAGCAAAATAGTTTGAATTCATCTCCTAAATGAAATTAGACTTAGGTTAATTACTTTTAAGAAATTTTCATTAATGAGGATGCGATTAAGGGAAGGAAGCTTCAGTTCAAGTAGTGGGGAGGATCGACAAGTTTGGAAAACAATTAATAGAAAGAAGCTTCAATTCAGTCAAGATTAACCACCTCAAGTCTACTACTTCTAAGGTAAGGAACATATGCTCTGATTCTTCTTTCCTTTTTTTTTTCAATTTATAATTTTTGTTTTTTTTTCATTTCATTTTTCAGTTTTATTTTTATTTTTTAAGATGTTGTGTGTTGATATTCTCTTTTTGTTCTTTTGGACTATTAGGGTAACTTGGTGCCTCTTTGGTTATTGTTTATGAAGGTGCATGTTATCGTTATTGAGTGACCGTTTCACCACAATAGCTTAAGCTGTTGTGTAAGGCCAACTCAATTGGTTTTATATATTCTCTAACACACCCCCTCAAGTGAAAGCCCTTTGGGCTTGAAACTTGGACAGGCCTACTTTACCTTGTGCTTAATTTAATTAGAATAGGTGGGTGGTAAGATTCGAACTCATGACCATTTGGTCATTGAGGCTCTGATACCATGTTGAGTAACCGTTTCACCACAATAGCTTAAGCTGTTGTGTGAGGCCAACTCAATTGGTTTTATATATTCTCTAACAATCGTCACCATTATTTGGTCCTCTTTGGTTGTTGTTTATGAATTGTGATGTAATCTTGATTGATAATAGTTATTTACAAGTCCAATCAAAAGATGATCCTTAGGATGTATGTATCTCTTGGTTTTTTTTTTTTGCATTTCCAATAATTAAAAATATACTTGTGTGTTTCCTTCCCTTCTTATAAACTATTTAGTACGATTAGAATTTTATTACAACTAGTTGATTGCTTAACTGAGAGAATTAGTATATTTATTTAAACATAGTGTAGAAATGCATACACACAAGTAAACATGTGTGTTGTTTTATGGATTGTTTTTAATAATCATATTATTAGGCCCTTTTGATCACAGTTATTACTTTCTAAGCATATTTAATCAATTGCCATTTGGAACAACCATCCCTTAATCTAGATCTCTTGTCCTTTTGTCTCTGTTATGAAAATTCAAAACCACCACTTATTGTCAATCATGTTGAAGTTCCAATACATTTATAAATATTTAGATGTTGATGCTTACTATCAGGAAAATTTTCAAATCAAGATACTTTTGACTTAGGAAACTAGAAAAGCTTAAGTGATTGTATTTGCTAAATAATTTGTTGAAATTGAAAAAAATTAAGAGAGGTCAATCAAAGCATCCTTTAAAAATTTTTGGAAACATTTTAAGAATTTATATGAATGTGTAACAAAAAGTTATTATGAAACTACTCGACCCAACTTGGCTTGGTTATTCTACAACTACTCAACCCAATTTGACCTGAAATCCATAGGTTCAGCTCGATTTGATTGGATTTCAAATTAGGCTTGATTTTTTTTAAAATTTTAGGCTCAAGCTTAAGCTTCCTTATCCAACTAGGCCTAAAGCCTAATCTTTTCTCTATTTAGTGTCTTAAACAAAGTTTTTTTACATAGATTTTTTATATATTATAAAACAACGTTGTTTACTCTAGGTACTCACACTTCCTTTTTTGACAAAATCATATAGACGTAGAAAGATGAAACTGTTCAACTCTTCCCCTGAAATTTCACCTTTCATCTGACAGTCCTCTAGATCCACTTCTCTGCCTCCTCATCGTAGAAACCTTGACCAATATTGTTGCTTTTAAGTTAGCTCACGGGGCGGAAAGCCTAACAATCCCACTAAATGTAAGCCTATTATCTTCTCTTTATTTTGGCGTTTTTCTATATATTTCATTGAATACATTTGTATCATTATCTCAGCCTCTAGCTTTATATTTACATCGCATCTTGGGTGAAATTATGTTTTTCTTCCTTTCTACCCTTAACAATTGAGTGTTGCTTGTCGACTTATTGTGCTTTGTCCTTATTTATCTATGCTAAATTCACATTTTCTAATTTCCAATTGTTCTATGTTAGAGATCGAGAGACAAAGGTGTTTGAGATTAGATTATAAATTAAATTAGATTGTAGAGTAATTGGATGTGTAAAAAATTCAATTGCTCTACAATCTTATAATTAAATACCTATATAATATAAATTCAATTACTCTACAATCTAATTTAATTTAATTAGATTAGATTGTAGAATAATGTTTGAAAGTGAACATTATTCTTAGTTCTTTTCTTTACCACTTCTTGTTGGTTGAACTCTTTAATTATATATTACTATGCTTGATGGGTATGATTGGCTTCAAAATTTGAGTGTAATTACTGGGTTTTGTACATTATGATGTTAATGAAAAGTTTCCTTCATTATTCATAATTATGAACGAGAACAAGAATGATCTTATTGGTTTAGTAGTTGGTGGTTTTGTTAGTCATCGTGCTATTCTTATAATATACAAAATAGGAGAAGAGGTTTGTATAAACTATTCTTACAATAAACAACATATCATTAGTTTTTCCATCCCTAAATTACAAACTCTCATCTCAAATCAATCTCATGGTTTTCCTATTCCTCATTTTATTTCCAACTAACAAATACATACAATCAAGCACTATTTTTAATGATTGGCTTCTTCTTCTTCTTTTGAATGTAACTCTTAAAATATGTCACCTAAGATTGTATCGTATTAATTTCCTTTTGAATATGAATGAGAAGATTCACATTTATAGTAATTCCTTTTAGTATTAGTCTCTATTCAAAAATTAACCTTCATATTTGTCTCATCTTCTTTCAATTAGAAATTACCATAATGTATTATATAAGAGAGGCAAGTGAAAGTAGTAATAAGGTGATAACATGAAATTGCTCTCCTCTTTCTGATTAATAATTTGACACATAAACAATAAGAATTTAAAAATTAATGAAACGAAATAAACAACAACAACAACAACAATAACAAACAAGTGCATAAAAGTATCAATAAACTAAGATAAGAATAAAGAAATTCAATAATAATAATAGAATAAAAATAACAATAAAAAAAGAAAATGATAAGATAAGATAAGATAAATATAAAAAGCACAATAAATATAAAACAATAAAATATAGATAAAAGAGGCAAAGAATAGAATAAAATAACAATAAAAAAGTGAATAAACAAAAAAACAAGGAAGAAGACAAATAAATAAATAAAACAAACAAGCGACTGTATATATATATACATACATTTAACTAAAATGAATAAGGGGGAAGTACTACAATTAAAAGTGTTTTGGTAAAATATAAGATATGAGAATGAATGGAAAATGTTCAAAAGACCAATGAAAAAGAGTAAGACTCCTCTAAGCAAGATATTTTACCTGTATTCTAGTTCGCCAAAGTTTTCTATTAAGGGCCAAATTCGTAGTAAACTTTAGCAAAGTCATATCATTCCTGATCACTACCTCCAGTTCTTCTTAAGACTTCTTCTTTTTCTCTTATAGTCCCTAATTACAATCTTCTCATGTCTTCTCATTATGGCATCAGAATGTTTCCTTTTAACATGTTCGAAGTACCTAAGCCTTGTCTTTCTTAATTTACTAATAATGTTAGCCACCTTCAATTTGTCTCTTACCACTACATTTTTTACCTTATCTTTTCTTGTAAGGTTACATATTTAAAGCAGCATCCTAATTTCCATCACCGTTAACTTATGTCTATGCACCTATTTGATGGGCCAACAGTTTGACCTATAGAGCATGATTAGCTTAATTGCCAAATAGTATAATTTACTTTTTAGGTTGAGTGATATTTTGTGACACAAAAATCTTGATGCAAACCTCCATTTAAGCCACCCTGATTTGATACAGTGAACTATGTCTTTATCAATCTCGCCATTATGTAGGATGATGGATCTAAGGTACTTAAAACATTCTTTCGGTGGTATAAGTTTTAAATCAATCTTTATCTCCATATCAAATGCCACTGTATAGCTCAAAAAGTTACATTCTAAATACCCGATCTTAGTCCTACTCAATTTAAAGTCCTTTAACTTCAGCGTATCCCTTCAAAGTTCTACCTGGACATTGACATCCTTTTTTGTCTCATTCATTAAAACAATATCATCAACAAACAACATACATTAAGTTACATCTTTGTGGATATTTTTGGTGAGCTCATCCATCACAACTACAAACAAGAAGGGGCTCAATAAGGATCCTTGGTATAGCCTTATATCGATATATACATGCTCTGTATCTCCTCTTATCGTCCTTATTATAATCTTAACACCTTCATACATTTCCATAATAACCCATATATAGGTTATAAGAAGTTTCTTCACTTTTAAACACCTCCACATGACTTACTTAAGTATCCTATCATAAGCCTTCTTTAAGCCAATGAAAACCATATATAGGTCTCGTTATCTTTACTTGTAATATTTCATTAATCTTTTAAGGAGATGTATAGCTTTTGTCATAGACCTTCTTGACATGAAACCAAATTGGTTCTTTAAGATAGGTGCGTCCTTTCTCACTCTTTTCTCAATCACCCTCTCCTATAACTTTATAGTGTGACTGAGTAGTTTGATACCTCTATAGTTGTTACATCTTTGGATGTTCCATTTATTCGTGTATAGAGGAATTAATGCACTAAGTTCCCACTTGTCTGAAATTTTGAAATATTTTAAGATAACATTAAAAAACTTGACTAACCAAGTAAGGCCCTCTTCTTTTAGGCTCTTTCACAACTCTATAGGTAGTTCTTCATCTCTTACTACCTTTCCACTCTTCATTTCCCTTAATGCTCTTTTAATATCTTATCTTTTGATTTACTAGTAATAAGTGAAGTAATGATATGTCTCGGACACTTAAGATCCCTAAAGGAGATGTTATTATCTCTGCCTTCATTAAAAAGGCTATAAAAGTATCTCTTCCATCTTCTTATGATGTCCTTTTCATCCATAAGCACCCATCCTGCTTCATCCTTTATATAACAAACTTGATTCAAGTCTTTCACTTTTTGTTCCATAGCTCTTACCAACTTAAATATATCCCTTTCTTCCTCTTTAGTTTCTTCGATATAATTTCTCGTAAGCTCTGCTTTTTACTTTTGAGACTGTCTTCTTTACCTCTTTCTTTGCTAAATTGTTGTTTTCTCTCTTAACGGGGTCTAGGAAGGTCTAATAGTATGCAACCTTATCCCTATATAGTAGAGAGGTTATTTCCGATAAACCTACATGCAGATGTGACAATCAAAGTGTAGCGCCCCCTTACCATAGGGTATCCATCGGAACGCCCGTAGGTCATTCCGATAAATATCCCACGACAAGA
>JANZLD010000236.1:10489253-10500129 GCA_026413575.1 Erythroxylum carthagenense
CCGGCTGCCCGCTTGAGGCAACGAGATCCTTGAGAAATCGGACTCGGATAGTTTACGGAATAGACTTCGGTTTATCCAGATGGATTTTATGAAACTCTCGAACCATTTGTGTGTGCATTCGTTATGGAATTGTTGAGCATGATGAATTGTTGCATTTACGACATATTATTGAAATGATTGTAAATGAATGAATTTATGACTTGCTGTATGCATATATATATATATATGTGTTTATGCTTGATTGTGTGGCTCGTTGCCAATAGCTATAAATGTATATGCCACTAGGCTTCGCAGCTCACCCCATTATCTCCCACTCCTCAGGTGTAGAACAGGTCGACCGTTGATCTTGCGAGGCATCGGAAACTTCAAGACCTTTAGGAGCCCTGTATTAAGTTAGTACTTAGTTGGCCCTCCAAGCATATCATCATAGAGCATTATCATGTATTTTAGATTTAAACTTATTTTGTATTATGTATGGATTGATAACACTTGGTGCGTTTCTTTTAAAATATAATGGCATGAATTCTATAATTAGATTGATATTGAGTATGAAAATGTGAATTGCATGTGCGAATCGTCTTTGTATGGATGTTGGGATCGGGTCCGACGGTTCGGGTCGCTCGTCGCAGGCACAGCCCGAGGGGCCACCTCGGGATTAGGGATCCGGGACCCGGGCCCAACATATATAGTCTGTAAGATGGAACCGTTGGATAGGGCTTGTTTAAGTAGGATGAGGTTGGTCGAGCAACAAAGGAGAACATTTTATTTTGTACCACGTGATTCCCTTGAAAGGTTCATCATTAACTCAATTAAAGGATCATGATGTTCCATAACCTTTGTATCTTTCAACTTCACCAATCTGACATGAACATCATTTTTTGTTAGAGAGGTTGGAATGTAAAATCTCTATACTGGGGAAGAATTTAAATGCTCTGCTCCAATTTATAAGGGTGATACCCCTATATTTACTAACACCATAGTATATCCCATTTAGGTTCTTACAACTCAAAAGAGTATTATACTATTTGTTTTATTTTACATTGATTATTTTTGCAACATGTGACTATCTTGTGCATACATTGGGAACAATATAATTTAGGAGTGGGGGAGCGAGAGTATATACTATGATAAATTTTTTGAATTATGTTTAAACTCATAATACTATGATTCATATATTCATGATAGCCTTATAATTTTCTTATTGTTATTTATAAACAATCCTTATGTTAGGATACATTTTTGTTTAAGTTTTAGTAAATGAGAGAGACAAGCATGATCAGTGTTTTTTATTAAATTACTTTAAGTATCTCATTGGTTTTGTTGAATGAAATTGTGCAAGACTTGATGCATTTTGATACCTTTATGAGCTTTGTGCCTATTCATCACAATTGTGTTTATACATTTCTTTTTATTGTATATTATCAAACATAACTTACTTATGCTTGAACTTGCTTTTGAATATATGGTATTAGAAAACCAAGTTCAGCCTTAACCTTTCTTTCCTTATATTAACCTTGTTACAAGGCAAATTTACCCTTCTTTTTGTTGATGTCCTTAATAATTTTAAACGCTTAAATTGAAGGAATTTTATTAAGCTTATTTGCATAGGATTGTGACTGATTCTATTGAAAGAAAATTAGTTGATTCAAGTTGCATTATTTTGATTCCTCATTTTTTATAGAATAGGGAAGAGGTATAAGGGAAAAAAAAGAAATCTCCTCTTTGATGGTCTTGCTAAAAAAAGAAAAATAAAGAAAAGAAAAAGAAAAATAATGAGTTGATTGAAAGGATACTATTTGAATCAAGTGAGTTTTAGACTAAATTGAGTTAAAACTTATGTTGATAAGTTTGTATGATTTCCTTTAATTTGTTTAACCTAAAAGCTTCTTTGTATCATACTTTACCTAAGCCACGTTGCAACCCTTATTAATTCCCTTTGTTTTATGCATTAAGTCCATTTTTGTTAAATGGTGGAGATGTGATTTATGAGCAAGCTTATGTAAATAACTCACTATGCTTTGATTTGAGAACTTGAAACACTTTGAGTGTATAGATTGAAATCCATGAGAGGGAGTCAACAATCAAGTCTTGTTTCATTTGATTTTAATAGAATTGATGAGATGCCATATATTTATTCTTAACAATATGTCCTATGAATGCTTGTTCTTTCAATTGTTATTTTATCCTAGACCTTTAATATGCATTTTCTTGACATGAAAGAAGATGAGAGATTGTTATGAGGATTATTGTTACATTGAATTGATGTATGCTTGATAAAAAATATGATTCCAGTGTGGGAAAATTTGATAAGATGCTATTTGGTTATGTTAATTGAAATTATCTCTTTTGTTTTGACTATATTTTGGTGCTTAAATTAGAAATTATTATTATTTATTTTAGGAGATGACAAGTAAAGATTGCATCAAATTGGAGCACTATTGGTCAAAATCACAAATTTTGGAAAAAGTGAAAAGATTATTGTAGTGGATAAGGTAAGATAATGCCTAATGCCGAATTCACCTCAAAAGTTTGAAATCAATTAAGAAACTTATTTCCACCCCTATTGTATAGGCGTTTCAATTTGTTTTAGATAGAAATCTTTATTAGATGGAAGGAGGCTAGATTTTGATTAAGAACATAGGAGAAAAACACATCCAATACTTCTACACATCATTCTCTTTTGTTTGTTGATAGTTGTCTCTTCATCTTTCATTTTTTTAGTGTTGGAATTAAAGACATGAATGGCTAATCTGAATATTCTGATTTAAAAGTATTCAAAATTTTAGTTGTAACTTTTTTAAGGTTTTTCTAAACTTAGATTATTGTTTTAATTCAAGTATTTCTTGTTTTATGTTCTTATATTTCATAAATAATTAATATTGATTAAACTGACAAATTAATTTGATGTTGATTATTCTATAGTTATCCATGAATTCAATGATCTATAGTTGTCATGAAGGATTGATACAAGTAAAAAATAGCTTATTTATGGATTTACATATTTAACTTATGACAAATAAGAAAACTAAATTTAATAGTTGTAGTTATTAATTATTTAATTTAGGGTTTATGCTTTTTCACTAAATTTATTGTTATCATTTAATTGATATGGAATGATATCATACCTAATCAATTGATGGTAAGTTATGGTTTGAATGTTGGATTTGAACTAATTAATTTAGGATAATTTGAAACTTATTATGACTGTCTTAATATTTTTTGGATAAACTGTTTGAATTATGAACATTATTCTTTTTAAACCAATGATCATTATTACAATTGGATAAGATACTTCCCTTAACTCAAAGTTACTTAAAATTGAAATTTTCAATATTTATTTTCAATTAATTATTTTAATTCTTTATTAATCTTATTTTATTAGTTAATTAATTATAAACCCCTCACTTTATTAGAATCATTGAAATTAAGAAACTAGTTGTTAATTTTCTTGGGATTCGAGTTTAGTGAATCATAATTAATTTTGAGTGCTTCAATAATCTGATCAAAATTTTGACACTGTTGTCGAGGAGCAATTTTAGTTTCTTAGTTTCTTTGCATTATTTTACAGTTTACTAGTAATCTCTTATCTTGTATGACCCGTTCTTCTCAGACAGGTAGTTGCAAGATAATCCAAAAATTAAGAAGATAATGTGTTGTTTAAGGAAAATGACTGAGTAAGGAAAAGGTTATTCACTCCTAAAAGTGAAAGTTGAGATAGATTTAATTATTGACGAAGATTCTAATTTCTAAGAAGTTAAAGAAAAGATGGCAAATCTTAGCACTATAACATTGAGGGAGTTAGCGGAATCAAATTTTGAATCAACAACCCTTATTTATACGATTTCTAAATGTTGATATAAATTTCGAATTGAAATGTGGTTTGATTCATTTAATCCTTATTTTTCACAGTTTTGCAAATGAAGATCTAAACATTAGAAGGAATTTCTTCTTGATTACTTTAGAATGAAGCCACAGTGAATGACCGAAGAATAAATTAATCTTAGAGCCTTTCCATTCTTATTGAAAGATAAGGCAAATAATCAGTTATATTATCTTCCCTCTATCCCAGTGACAACATGGAATGAGAGGAAACGGTTATTCTTGGAGAAGTTCTTTTATATATCACGATTACCAATATTAGAAAGGAGTATGTGGAATAAGACAATTCACTGAAGAAATATTATATAAATATTAAGAGAGATTTAAAGAGTTATGTGCCAGCTACCCACATCGTTAGATTCCTGATCAATTTTTGATTTAGTACTTCTATAAAGGGCCATTTCCAATGGATATGAGCATGGTAGATACAACAAATGGAGGAGCTTTGGTAAATAAAACATCTTAAGTGACCAGACATATGAAATCATACTAGACAATTGATATCAAATATGATTAAAAGTTCTCAACAGTTTGGGATAAGGATGGATAGAGTAGTTAAGCGTGTGAATGATGTCAATAACACTAACTTTGAGGTTAAATTTTTGGAAAGGAATGTTTATCTTGTTTATTGTAGGGAAAGGAATATTGCACTTTCTTTGAGTGGCTAGATGAGAAATTTACTCCATAAGGTGTAGAAGTCATAAATATGTTAAGAGAGAAGACCATGACATGAAATAAACAAAAAAGAGAAGGTAAACTTACTTAAATGGATAATAAACTTAGTTGGGTAAAGGATTAGATGATATTGTCTTATATTATGTCTAGTGAAATAATTGGTATCTGAGGATGATATTAACTATATTTGACCTCTTTTAAATTATGACATATTGTATGACATAATGTATTAACTTAATGAAAATGGATTATGATTTTATTTCATGCACATATGTAAAAATATATGACTTTGAATTAAAATCAAAAGATAAAAAAATGATTCTTTGTATATGGTGTTGTAATTACATACACACGATTCAGTCTATAAATTCAAAATTAGATAATAAATTTAAAAGATTAACAAAATGATTCCCTGCATATGGTGCCATGCACATGGTATTATAATTGCATACATAAAAAAAAAAAAAAAACAAAAGTGAATCTACAGATACGACCACATGAGTTGTTCATAAATAAAAGTGAGTTATTTATAATTACATAAGACTAAAAAGTCTTCTTGAGTTAAAAAAAAAACAAAGGACCACAAGCTATACATGTCCTTTAATAATAGTTCTTTTTGTTGTTCTAACTCTTCTCTTTCCCTTAACCTTATTAAGATGTTTCCAACTTCTCCAGTTGCTTGAACAGGTTCCTTTCCCTTTTTTAGGATGCAACTACTACAATGCTTTCGTGAGAAGGCATCTAAACTTAACCTTGTATTGAACAAATAATATTAATTTTTATTATCACTTACATTCTTTCTTTAATATGAAATAAATAAGCTTACCATCATTTTGTTTATGACGATTAACCTAGGTGTTGGCATCTTACAAGTTCTATAATTATGTAAATTTTGCTTTCATTTCTTGCAAGTTAAATGGCCATCAGTCCTTGTCAAATAATCTTGCCCTTCTTACTTTAACTAACTTTCCTAATTTTCTTCTTCTTCAACCTTCTAGCAATTTTGTTATAAGGAGGATAATTGATCTTCTGTCCATGTTCTTCTCTAGGTTTTAGCTAGAACTTTTCACTTATTACTTGATTTATGCCATTCCAATAACACTTCATATATAACTCCTTAAAGTAGTATTGGTCTTTATAGATGGTTGAAAATTTATAATTACTTTGTAAGTTGGCTTACAAAAGCAATAATGATGGTCAAAATGTGCGTACTCATGGTCAAACAGTTTTTGTAGACCCTGTATCACATGATTAAGATATGATAAGCAAGAAATGAGGGGAACTACGAAACTTACACTTAAAATATTTCATTATGTTATCTTCTGTCTATCATTGACAATATTATTAAGTAGGCATCCTAAAAGCCATTCCTAGCTTTCTTTTGTTATCATCTCTTATAACATCCTAAGCCACTGAAACTATATCATCATTTACAACCATCAATGCGTATAACTTTAACAAACCCAAATTTTACTTATTCAAGGCATATGTAGCATGGTTCAAACATACATTTAGGGGATTTGATGTATAATGAATTGCTCCTGTTGCATCGCATCACTGCCAAGAAGTACCCTCTCAATTTTTCATATTGTGCCCCTTCATCTCCAACCAACAAATACAAGGCATACCTCTTAGCTTTATACACTTTGATCTCTATAATCTCTTGCTGGTAATATCTTAAAATAGCCACCTTGAACTCAAATATATGCCAGCGAGGACAGTTTCTACAGTGCTAAATACTTGAAAGTAATCCATTAGTAATCAACTTTTATACTATCAAATGATCTCCTACAAGAATAAGAGTCCTGGAATGTCTTAATCTAAAATGCATTCCTATCTTATGTTAGGCTTGCATATATTCTTCATTCACATTTATTCTTACACTCTAAAGTATCTCTTGGCCTTTCATTCTTTTAATAAACATAGCCAAATCCCATATGAATACTCATGTTCTTTAAAGCCTTCTTAAATGTGTCAACATAATCAAACATTATTCCTTGCTTCTAAACAACTATCCTATCATCTAAAACTAGAAGAGAAAAGGTGTGTATATTTAGGCTTCTTCTTCCTCTCCTTATCAAAACCTCCTTCTAGACTATTAATATCATCATCGTCAATGTCAAACTCATCATCACCTAAGTCAATATTTTCATTGGTACATCATTCACTTAAGGCAAGTAACTCTATTCCATAGCAGACCCACATATGTCATAAAAAAATATTTACTTAAATGTCCTAAATCACTGATATCTATTGATTACCTTTCATTATATGATATGTCATTTGAATCATTTGATGCTCTATGTTCAACTTTAGATGCTGGTGGAATGGGTGGATTTGAGGGTACATCTATGGGTATTAGAATTGGTGCATCTGTGGCTGCTAGAATTGGTAGATTTATGGCTTCAACTAAACCTATCTCCTTATCATCATTGCCAGTTACCTCAATTTTAACATCAACATCAAGATTAGTAAGTTTGCTTAGCTTGGTGTTTTTCGTTACATCTATAAACACCTATACTATCATCATTTTTCTTTCTTCAATTGCACCTATCAAGCTCCATACATCATTATCATTCTATAGTGGCCTCAAACCATCTTCAGAGGACTCGTATGGGAATTTATAGGTAAACTCCCATGCTTCTCCATACCCTAACCTTTTAGCAAGCATAAAATCAACCAATGTAATCTCATTTATCTCACAACCAAAACAATATTTCTTTCCATCTTCATATACCATTTCTGGTTTAAATTCGAAACATCTGCCTTAGAAGCACTCAAACCTAATTATGGGGTCTGAAATAACAGTTAACAAGCAACTTCAGCCAAGTACAGTTTTCTCTTCTGCATAAGAGCTGGTTTATGACGCCACACTTTGAAAGAGTACAAAGTTTTCAAACCTGCAGTCTCTTCTGTAATGATTTCATCAATTAGTTTTTACCCCTAGTTTAGTGTTTTGACTGGTTGATGCTGAAGTGCCTACAGATTTGGAAGGTGACTAATCAAGTCAGAAAAACTACTTCCCAGAATTTATTCCCTAATACCCTAGATGCCGCATCCTACCAGAATCAGATTTGTTTTCAGATATTGTTGCATTTTGTCTTCAACAATCTAAATACAAACTTTTAGGACTTTAAATTTCCAAAGGCCATGGAGTATCATACCAAATTTGCTCACTAAGTTAAAATTGCCTCAACAACTCACAAAGAGTACGAGGATAACAGCAGTTTCAACTCCAATTTAGCTTATACAATCCAAAAGTTACTCGCAGCTGGTTAAGAAAATTGACAAACAAGCCGGCATTAGGAAAAAGGGTGAAGTTGTCTACACTTTTGATTCTATGGATACAGGAGGCAAGAATTTCTCCCACCAACCAAACTCATATTTTGGGTAAGGTGCTACCCACTTTTCAGGCTTCTCAAAATCCAGATTGGTAGGATTGAAGGCTAATGCTTCTTCGAGAGAGGCTGCTTCAAAGCTGGCTGACAAAACTCGGTCCAGTCTTAATTTCATGAACCTGCCAAGCGGTGCAATAAATATCAACAGATGTAATGCACAAGTACAAAAGTAGCACTACTACTGCTGTATGAGAAGGGATTGCAGTGCTGCAGATTATAGGGCAACTACAGAACTGGCATGGTTCTTCATTGTTAGAGGTGAACATGTAGGTTAGCCACAGCTCTTCTCGTCAAAGGATGTGAGGGGCAGTTTATCATAGTTTGAGCTCAGCTCATTAATATAAACATCCCAATTTACCTTTCTGAAATTAAAATTTCAAGATAATAGATCTGCCTTCAAATCTAATCACCAGTTTCCATATTAAGTGAAAGTGAAGTGGGGTGATCTACTATGCAATGACAACGTACGTTGACTAAAATTCAGTAGCAGTTATACTTGAAGGCTATAGGAGTATTAGATGAACCGTGCTTCTGTCAATGGTGAGCATTCATCTCTTCTACAGAAAAACATCTCAGACAAGAAGTAAAATGAAAATGGGATCATAAAAAAAATGCCAAAATTAATTGCAGAGAGGATGAGGGTGGAGTAATATTATGAAAATCAAGTCAAACATACGTGATCCAGGGACCATTGGTTGAGACAAGGGCAACAGCAGGTCTCTTTAATCTGCTGGCAATGTTCGGGAACTTGTCCAAGAATTTTGGCTCAATCACAAGCCAAAAGTCCTGTTCTTTATTACGTTCTCCATAGTGACGAAGACGCTCAAATAGCTGCTCCTGGAAGTGCTCCTCTTCGTCTAGCATGAATTTGGCATTTGCAACAACAAAATAATATTTGTTGCTCTGGGGCTGTAATTGATAAAACAGAAAGTAAATTTGGAATGTTTAACGAAATGCCAAGATAAAAGAAGCCAATATTTAACATGGTTTAGAAGCAAGTTTAAAGGGTTACTTCTCTAACCTGACTGACTCTAGCGGGACCTAAAATTAGGATTTCAAGGAGTAGCCACACGAAAAGTTTGCAATTCGTGCATGCAGTAGTCATAGGTAAAAACACGGGATGGGGCTAATGGATTTGCAGAAAATCGATACCAATTTCGCATGAAATCTGAAGATGTGATGAGGCAGGCATCTTAATAGTGAACAAATGTGACTGTTCTGTGCAGGTGTTGACATGTCGTAAGAAAATAAAAGACATGAAATTTAGAAGGCCTAGGAAGAAGGCATCAATATACTGATGTAAAAGGAAGAAGAACCTGATTATTATGAGTGAAGGAGGAGGAGGAGGAGTCGACTGCGGCTACAGCGGTCTTGAAGGAGGAGGAACTAAGGTGGGCCGTCGGGAGTGATGGCCCCTTGAATCCACCACCAACAGTTGGCACAGCTAGGACTTTACCATTAGCAAGATGAAGATGTTGATGTTGATGTGCGCTGGCAGCGGATGACCCTGTTCCCACTCTCACTCCAACTGAAGCTGCTACGCTAATTAACATTTCTTTTTTCCTTTGTTCTGAGGATATATAAGCTAAATGACTTAGGTGTGTTGTTAGCTTTTTTCTTGAATTCAGTTGTTTTTCTTTTCCTCTTCTTCTTCTCCAACACGCACAGACAGGGAAGAGGAGTGTGGAGAAGACGAGAGTAGCGAAAGAAAGAAGTGTCAGCTACCTTATCTGCTATGTTATCTTCTTCAATATCAACAACCAAAATCCGACTCCAATTTACAATTTCGCCATTTTCATTCTAAATATTAAAAAAAACTTTTAACAAGACCTCAAATATTATTTGCTACAGCTCCAATTAGAAACCACCATGTATGCGTCCGGAGTAAGGTCTGCAAACCAAGGCTGTAAGGAGGCCTTACGCCGAAGCTGTTGTGTATAGACCAAGGAGCGTTTTGAAAATTACGTTTACTAGCCACAAGGTTAAAAAAGTAAATAATAAAATCTCAAGTTATCTCTCCAACGTAGCCGGATGTAATAAGATTAGAAGTAGTTAAACTTAGAAACAAGGAAAAAAAAAAAAAGAAGAGAGAGAGAGAGAGATATGAAAATAATAGAGGATATGAAATCAAAGATCACTCATAAAACTTAAAAATCTAAGAATTACTCGTAAAATAAGCATCGCACTTTTTAATTAAAAAAATCAGGTTTAAAGCAAACATTAGATTTTTCTTTATTGAAAGATTAAGTATATATTAATCAACGATATTGGCAATTATATTCTTCATAAATCAAGTTGCTAGTTGTTATCTTCTGTTGTACCTAATAAAAGATATTAAAAGATATTTATCTTGTGTTTCGCAAAACAATCAATTTTAACTCTTAACTCTTATTATTTATGGTAAAGGAACCAAATCAACAGGTTTCATTAGTTGAATTCTAAAAATTATCTTGAAAGGATTTTGTCAATTGCGCTATATATAGATTTTTTGATGTTTTAAAAATTGGAATGAGAGTTTAACCGGTAAGAAATTATGTTTAAGGTTTCAAAGGTTCAATCGATATTAGATTGTCGTAAAACTGATTAAACATTGAATAAAATTAAAAGATTTGAAATATGATTGAAAAAGATTATTCTTATCTATCAAAAAATTTGAAATTCAATTAAAAAAGAGATTGTTAAATGATATTAACTAATTTATTTTAATTTATAAAAATTGACCGATTAATTAATAAATTGATCGATTTTTAATAAAAAGAGTTATCAAAATAAATTGAACCAAAAATTTAGAAACTAAACCCAAAAATTAGACAATTCAACGTTTTCACAGTTGAACAGGTCAATCCGATTTTATTTTTTAATTATAGAAATTTTTATATGTAAATTTTGTAATAGGAAGAATTAGGTCTTAAATTGTTCATACT
>JANZLD010000236.1:10514739-10537548 GCA_026413575.1 Erythroxylum carthagenense
AAGCATATATCACAAATAGAATTGTCATATAGACAATTCTATTTGTGATATATGCTTCTCCTGCTCACTGAGTACTTAGTGTACTCACCCTCTCCACTTTCCAACCAGGCAGGTTAAATTATTGAGCTCAAAGCTCTGTGAGGATCGTGCGGCCTTTTGACATTTTTAGGATTTTCTGCACGTGAGTAGTCTCTTATTTTGAACTTTTAGTGTCTAGTGGCTCGTGAACTGTGTTTATGTAGATATGCTTTATGATTTTGTGAGTTAACTTTTGATTGCCTTATGTTTTGTAAAAGATTTTATGTTTGAACTATTGATATTGTTGTTAAGATTGCCTGGAGTTGAGATTGCTTTGAGTGAACTAGAGAGTCCTGAAGTTGTGGTTGGATGTGAATATAGAAGTGTGTTTGAAATCGTTTGTAGGTTTTAGGATTTTTAAAATACAGCCGTTATGTTGTCCAAATTTTTCAAAAAAAAGAGAAAAAAATAAGGATATTCAGTTAGCTTTGCATAGTCAGATTAAGGATACTACGAGTGTTCTTAACCAGAATATGCCGCAGTTGTCATGGGCCTGATATGGTACTGGGCCGTGACACACATTGGTGATCAACTTGCTTTTATCGCCTCTTAATACAAGACTTTTATTCTTCATCTTTACCTTATATAGAAAAGTTTAGATTTTAGGAGTGAAACATAATAAACTTGAGAGATAAATATATATATATAGACAAGACCCATTCTTTTTTTGAATAAAATGCTACTTCTCCCTTTGATAATAACCTTTATATTTTATAGAATGGAAATATTACCTACAAAAGATTCATCAAATGATAAAAATAAATTCTTTTGCTACTCCTCCCTTTAATAATAACTTTTATATTTTATAGAAAGGAAATATTTCCTGCAAAAGACTCATCAAGTGGTAAAATAAATTCTTTTTGTAAGTCATATAATTGCTTGCACTTGTGATGATAAATTATGTTTGTTTCTTGATCATTTTCTCCATCGACATCTCCATTGCATGTTAATAACTAAGTCGAATCTTTATTTTCCCTCCTTTTATATTATAAGTATGCTCTTCCTTACTATATGCAATTGTAAATTTGCTATTTAATGTACAAATTTATCACAATTGTGACATTGTACATTAGCTCTTATACTTTTTTTTTAATACCAGTTGCTTTTGTCACTTCCTCTCATAGGCTGATTCTATTTTACAAATTTATATTTATTTAAATTTTTGTTGATCTTCCACACCCTCAATAATTTCCACCTCTTTTATTATATCATTTACCTCTTCCTCTTGCTTTTTGAAATTATTCTTTGCTATTATTTTTTTATTGTCATTTTCTTTTAAGTTTAGCTTTTGTAATTGATGCTTTTGAAACCTTTTTAAACGTAGTTTCGTCCAAGCACATATTAATTAATGTTAATGCTTGCTGATCTTTTGTTTTGCTTTTTACAATGCTTTTTTCTTTACTTGAGTCCAAACTCCTTCATCTTTAGGCTATTATACACCTTTTTTTATCCATCACCCATGTTTTTTTTGCTCCTATAAAGGCTATCTTTTGGATATACTAGTTATTATAGATTTATTTAGTGAGTTTTAAAAATTAGAAATGGATTATGGCTCCATTTTTCAGTTTTTCTTTTGAGTGTATATATAACTTTGGTATCATTTTAATGGTCATAGAAGAAGAGGAAAATCCTAAAACTTGGAATAGTTAGTTCATCTTTGTATGAAGTAATAAGGCTATATATAGCTATAGATACATAATTGTATGACTCTTTAAATACTTATACATTAAGCACAAAACAACTTTTCAAAAGCGTAACTAGTAAAAATTAAACTTAAAGAACTTAAAAGATTCAATAATTTTTTAAAATTATTAACAACATCATCATCAACAATAACAACAATCTAGTAAAAATCGTTAAATGTTAGATCTGGAGAGGTTCAGTATACGTAACTTTACCCCTAACTAGTAAAGAGGTTGTTTCAGAATAACCTTTTAAATTGTTAACACTTAATTTAATTTTAAGTCTTAACATAAAATCCCTCTTAGTGAAGTATAAGAACTTTTGCCTAATATTTGTTAGCAATTTGAAGTTTGAACATCTTTCTTCTATTATATAGCCGCAATATCTTTTAGCTTTCTTGTTTGATTTTTATTTACTATTAACCAAGAATCTTTATTTTAGGTTAGTCAAATGCTAGATGCTTTGACATGTTTTACTGATATTATAAACTTCAATCTATTTAATCTTGTTATATTTCTTTCTTCAAGTGTCTTCATGTTAATAAAAATGGTGGGGAATACAAAACACAGGACTTCCTTTTTTAAAAAGTACCTTTAGTGTAAGAACCCTTAGGTTCAATTC
Organism: Erythroxylum carthagenense; assembly: GCA_026413575.1. Taxonomy (NCBI): domain Eukaryota; kingdom Viridiplantae; phylum Streptophyta; class Magnoliopsida; order Malpighiales; family Erythroxylaceae; genus Erythroxylum; species Erythroxylum carthagenense. The sequence continues at coordinate 10,517,122 of JANZLD010000236.1, forward strand.
CTAATAACTCCCCAGTAGAACTTGCTATATTAGGACACTTTTCACAAAACATATCCATCATAAAAATTTAATAGAATATTAGGAGACTTTATTTACTCTTTCTAGCTCCAAAGGAAGACTGAGGACGATGTGCGAGTATTTACAAAAAAAATTGACCATTTAAAGGTATTTATAGGTAAATCAAGTATTTGAATAACTAGGATTTCTTGACATTTTAAAATATGTTAGATTTGATGAAAAATTGCATTTTTAATACTAGTATTTGTACCAAAATAAAAGTAAAACCCTAGCATTTTAAAACATTTAGAAATAATCTTATCGTTTTAAAATTCCTCAAATTTAACCCTAAATTGATGAAACTTTTGATAGGGTTATGTCTCCAACAATTAAATGTCATATCATAGTGCCACGTGAAAGCCATATGGATTTCTGAGATACACTCATTTTTATTAAATAATTAAACCTAAATTATTATAATCTAATTATCCCTAAGTTAAGATTAATCCTAATTAACCTTGTTCAATCACAATTAACCCTAATTAGCATTAATAAACTATAATTGACATTAACCTTCCATAACCTTAATTTAACCTATATAATCATAAATTAATATTTACCCTAATTTAACTTTCTAAGCTTTAATTTCTAAAATTCCTAATATAAAAACCTGATTAATATGAATCCTAATAATTGGGCTATGAAAATCAAAAAATAGATAATAAAAAGAAACCTAAACACACTATTCCCCTTGAGTTTCTTTTTATTCCCACATTAACCAATAAATAACACAACTACATCACTTTCCTTTTTAACCTAATTTCTTCCAAAGTTGCATCTCCTTTTTATAGCGATATAGTGGTTTTAATAGTATATGTTATTTTGTTAAAGTATGTCGTTTACCACAGCAAAACTCTAAACGACGTGATAGAGGTGGTAGATTTGAGGCTAGAGAATGAAGGGAGGGAGAGGGTAGTTTATGGTGAGAGTTAGTGTTGGTCAAATAACTAAGCTAAGCTATGGTGAGAGATGGCTAAATTAAAACCATTATATTTTCCAATGCATGTTGTAAGAATTAAAAAAAAAAAACTCAAAGAGAGTGCTGCCTTTGGGTTTATTTTTACTTTGTGTTCTTTAATTTTCATGGCCTGAACATTAAGATTCATATTAATTATATTTTTAATAAATTATAAAGAACTTAGGATTTGATAAGTTAAATTATTATTGTTTAAGTAAAGATAAGTTTATTTATGGATAATGTTAAATTTGGGTTCATTAATATTAATTAGGATAGATTATGATTTATTAGGATTAATTAAGACTAATTTAAAATTAAGAATAATTAAATTAATAACAATTTAGGTTTAATTTATATGAGTAGGTTCTTCAAAGCCTTGTGGCTTCCACATACACTATAACCTAAAAATTAAAAAATATAAATTAAGTGCCAAGTTCATAATTATATGACATTTAACTAACGAAACTATAATCTCATCAAAAGCTCCATTGATTTAAGGATGAATATGAACAATTTTAAAATGTTGAGGTTCTTTTTAAATACTCTAAAACATTAGATATGACCTGTATTTTAATACAAACGTTATAGTTGAAAATATAACTTGTTTTAGCTTATTTTTAAAAAATTAGGGAAAAAGCTAAGAACCTTTTTAAAATAATTTGGATAAAAATATTCTTCAACGGTTGCATTATAATATATGCACATTAGAGACTCGTACACTTACCAGCTAAGTAATATTTTTAAAAAAATTCAAATTCATTTTTAGCAGCTAAGAGAAATTATCAAATTTATAAGATAATCATCTTGTGTTTCTATTGTAGTTAATTTCTATCCCAATTCCTTTTACATATGATAAAATACCTTGTGGTGCCTCTAACATAAAATTAACATTTAGAAATGGTCACGTGACTAGTAAACACTGTCTAATGATAAAATAAGAATATGATAAAATTTGTGTTTGTCACTGGTAGAATTTGTTCTTTATAAGCTAGCTGTATCTATTTGTGTAACACCAAGACAACATTTCAGTAACCATTCCATGTCCAAATTAGTCTTTATACATATTCAAACATGCACAAATAGAAATTAAATTAACTGTAGTCTCAAACCTTGAAAATGGCCTACTAACTCTTCTAGTGCTTTTCCTTCTCTTCCCTTTAACTTCACTTAATTCACCAATTAAAAACACCATAAATACATATCTCAATCCTAGTTCAAACCTTATAATTCTAACTCTTCATGAGCAAAGCAAGAAAAGATGAAGATGAGAAGAAAAACCACCAACTTTTACCTTGATTTCTACTTAGAATTAGCTCGATTCCTTATACATGCAAAATGATGGGCTTAAGAAGATGAAACAGAGAGCAAATGAGAAGAGAAAATATTGGAATTAAAACCCCTAATGCATCGTCCCTCTCTCCTCTCTTATATTCCTATTTCATGAAATTTCTAAACTTACACACATGTTTCAATCCTATTGGACCATGTGTTGTCTTTAGGCAAATTTCACATTTAATCCTTCTTCTTTCTTTAGTTCCCACTTTGAAATATAATATCATTAATTGATTTCATTCTAATCCTTACTTCATGTATAATTATGCATGTCTATGCCAAAATGAACAAAATACCAATTTACCTTTATGTTTTAAATTAATTACCATTATGTCCCTTGCTACACTTGGATAAAGTTAATTCTTTATGTTCACTTCTTAATACACCCTAAACATGGTATAATGCTTCAAGGGTATATATTAGGGCCTCACATTTCTCTCCCCTTTAAAAAGTATTTCATCCACTTAATTCGTACCTATATTGAATAGCTGCGGGCACTGAGTTTTTATCATCAATTCGGGTTTCCAAGTTGCCTCTTCAATGCCATGATGTTGCCAGAACATCTTTCCAAGAGGAATTTGCTTATTCCTTAACTGTGTCACTTCTCTAGCCAAGATTTCCTTTGGCTCTTCATCATATGAGAAGTTTGGTTAGACCTTTATCTCTTGTACTGATAACACATATGAGTCATCTGCTCGGTATCTCCATAGCATTGAGACATGGAATACATCGTGCAGCTTGGGTAGTTTCATAGGAAGAGCCAACTTATATGCAACTGGTTCAACCCTTTTAAGGATTTCATACGGACCAATAAATCGCAAATTAAGCTTTCCCTTTTTTGCAAATTTTAACACCTTTCTCCATAGTGAAACTTTCAAGAAAACTTTGTCACCTACTAGACATTCAATATCTTTCCTCTTAAAATCAACATATATTTCTTTCTATCACTTACAACCTTCAATCTTTGCTGAATAACCCTCACTTTCTCTTATGTGTCTTTGGTTATGTCAGGCCCAATCATCTTATCCTCAGCCAATCCTGTCTAACAAACTAGGGTTCTTCATTTTTTGACATATAATGCTTAATATGATATAATGTCTATATTGGGTTAATACCTATTATTGTAGGCAAATTCCGTCAAAGGAATGTACCTATCCCAACTGCTTGGAAATTCCATGACACATGCTCTAAAACGAATGGGCAATCTGAGAGAGTTATACAGAGCAACTGTATAACTCTCTCAGATTGCCCATTCGTTTGTGGATGAAAGGCTATGCTGAAGCTCAGCCGAGTCCCAAACTACTTGCAAACTTTTCCAAAATCTTGATGTAAATCATATGTCTCGATAAAAAAAATAGAAAATGGCACTTCACATAACCGGACAATCTCATTCATATATAACTCTGCTAATTGATCCATAGGATAATTAGATCAGAGCAATATAAAGTGAACTGATTTGGTGAACCTATCCACTATAACTCACACTGCATCATGATTTCTTTGTGTGAGGAGTAGTCTTGTAACAAAATCCATGGTGATATTATCCCATATCCACTATGGAATCGAAATGAGATTCAATAGGCTAGATGGGACTTGATGTTCAGCTTTCACCTATTGACAAGTCAAGCACTTGTACACATAGTCTACTACATCACGCTTCATTCCTGGACACCAGCAATGTTGTTTCAAGTCCTGCTACATGACATCCAAGATACATGGTGAACACAATATTATAGGCTTCATGTAACAACTTCTTCTTTAAGTCCTTTACAACTATTACATATAGTCTACTCTAGAAGTGTAGACTTCCATCATCTTTTAGTACAAAATCATTTTGTTTCCCTTCTTGTACAATTTTTTGCAACTTGAAATCATCTTTTTGTGCATGTACTATCATCTATCTCAGGTCGAGACTTGCTTTTAACTGAGCTATCAAAGCTCTATTTGGTGCAAATATCCATCTATTATGTCGTAATGATAGAGATGAAATAGACTTCCTACTCAAATCATCTACTACCACATTAGATTTCCCCAAATGATAGTCAACTTTGCAATCATAGTCTTTAAATAATCCTTGCCAATGCTGTTGTCTCAAATTAAGCTCCTTCTATATGAGCAGGTACTTGAGACTCTTATGATCTATCTATACCCTACATCTTTTCCTATATAAGTAGTGACCTTAAATTTTTAAGGAAAACACCACTGCTACCAATTATAAATTATATGTAGGGTAGTTATGTTAATGTAGATTTAGCTATCTCAAGGAATAAACCACCACTTTCCCATCTTACATTAATACACAACCTAGACAATTTCTAGAAGCATCACTGTATATGACATACTCTTTACCTGGAGTTGGCTATGTCAACACTGGAGCTTCAGTGAGCATCTTCTTTAACTGCTCAAAACTAGCTTGGCATATATATTTCCATTCAAACTTTGTGCCTTTATGATGTAACTTTGTCTAAATTAATATTTGTACACTTTCAAACATACACAAACAAAAATTAAACTAATTGTAGTCTCAAACTTAGAAATTGACCAACTAGCTCTTTTAGTGCTTTTCCTTCTCTTCCCCTTTAACTTTGCTTGATTCACCAACTAGAAAAGCCACAAATACATATCTCAATCCCAATTCCACCCTTATAATTCCAACTCTTCATGAGCAAAGCAAGAAAAGACGAAGATGAGAAGAAAAATCACTAACTTTTACCTTGATATCTCCTTAGAATTAGCTTAACTGCTTATACATGCAAAAATAATGTGATGAAGAAGAGGAAATGAGAATAGAAAATCTGAAATTAAAACCCTAAATGCACCATCCCTCTCACCTCTCTTATATTCATGTCTCATGAAATTTCTAGATTTACACACATGCTTTAATCCTATTGGACTATGTGTTGACTTTAGGCAAATTTCACATTTAATCCTTCTTCTTCCTTTAGTTCCCACATTGGCATACAATATCATCAATTGATTTCATTCTAATCCATATTTCACGTATAATTATGCATGTCTATGTCAAAATGAACAAATTACCAATTTACCCTTGTCTTTTAAATTAATTACCGTTATGTCCCTTACTATGCTTAGATGTACTTAATTCTTTATGTTCACTTCCTAATACACCCTAGACATGTTATAATGCTTTGAGGGTACATGTTGGGGCCTTACAATTTGCAAGTGTACAAAATCAAATGTAGCAAGTTAGTGAAATTAGAGAACTACATGGTATCGATCCCATAAGGACAACACTATTATGTTTATTAATCCTATCCAAATAAAGAAAATAAAAGAAACAACGCATTATGAAAATTAATTAGATTATAAAGCTAACTAAAATAAGGTAATTAAATATATAAGAGAAATCAAGGTAACAAATGTTAGAGTTTGAGGTTCCTTTATATGGAATTCCAATAATCATGTAAGATTGATTATCTAGGTCAAAATAATAATTAACCTAAAGCATCTATGTCTAGAGACACACAATTATGTCCAATTAGGTAACTACCACCTCTTGAAGTGCAATTCAACCTAATCAAACTCAATAACCCTAGTTAATCCTTTTATTATCACAATAGTCTAGGTTTCTTTTGTTCTTTAGATTTAAGGTAGTTGTTCAGCTAATGAACAAATCATACTTCTCCTTTTATTCCTTCATACAATCTCGAAGATTGAATCAATTTTAATTAGGCATAGATTCAATAATTAAGAATGAAGAGAATAAATTCAATCAACAAACCATCAAATCATGCATTAACAATTTAAAAATTCATCACAAATAATTTGAAAATTCATCACAAGGTACATTACTAATCTTAACTGGGGTTTTAACTACTAAACATAATAGAAGAAAAACTAAAATAAAGTAATATTAAGATAAAGGAAAGAAGAGAAAGAAAGGACCAAAAGAGTTGTCATAGACTCCTTTAAATCTTACTCGAAATCCCTCCTTAATGCTAAGAAGACATAAGCCTAACAACTTAGTGATAATGGATATTGTCAACAACCTTCAAAGTCCTTTACAAAAAACTTTAATAAGCTAGAAATACATAAATAATTTGTACGGTGATTAAAATTGTAATTAATGTCCTCATATTATAAGAATCAATGCCTGTTACACTTCCAGATTATTTTGAAACTTTTCAAATGTTATATGAAGAGTCTGGCTTTAATTCCACTTCATTTCAACTGTCAACTTTCTTTAAGAGAAAAATTTGACTAATATGGTTCAAACATTGACCCATGTTAGTCTTGTGTTTGACCATTGTTCTTATTTTCCCCAATTTTTTGACATCATTAAGTTAAAATTAATCTCTGATGTATTCTTCAAATTTTTTTCGTCTTCTAGTTAGCTTTCAAAGGACTTTATTTTTCACCTTAATCACATAACTACGGAGAAAGTTATGATCAAATTTGTGATATCTCTTCAAAATCATCACCTATAAGACATTGAATCAAAATAAAGAGAATATCATATAATGCCATATAAAATATGTTGTAGAAGTTCTAATTACAATTAACCTAGTCCTTACAAATATTCAAAATATATATGTACTAAATTCTCCCACACTTTACTCATTTCTTGTCCTCAAGCAACTAATAACCATAAACCTAGCTAACTAAACACTCTTAACTAAAATAGGAATCAATTTCATTTTCTTAGGTTTTCAATGTCATTTAGCATATACCATAAGTTTTTAAATCCCAAAGTGTCCCTAGTGGAGGAATTATATTCTCCTGAGGATTTACTACAATGATACTCACAAACATCAAACATCAATCTACAAATACTAGTTAACTTCATATTTAATAACATAAGATATAGACGTTCAAGTTTCAATTGAATTGCAAAATTCAAACACATAATATTTATTAAATAAACCACTATACAAATTAAACAATGAAACTACTATTCTACCTTCTTAATCAAGTTCAAATATTTTAGTTTGACATGTTCCTCATAAGTATCACTCATTCACATAAATGTTTAAAATTTAGGTGAGGTGTGCTCATCACCTTCCTATTAAGTTGAAATTACCGTATGCTTGAAAATCATCTAATGTCCACTAATCAAATAGATATGTATGATTAAAACTCAAAAAGACTTGCACAAGGTTGTAAAATGGCCAAAAGGACAAGAAAGTTAACAAAAGGAATAGGACAAACAAAGATATTCATAATTATTATAGCAAATAGATCAAGAAACTAACAAAAAACCTCCACCAACTCTTTAAATCTTGCAAAAAAAAAAAAATCCTCTTCATTCATGCTTTTCAAGTACAAGAATCCATGCAAATCAAATTTCAATAACTTTTTTAATGCTTTCTTTACAGTTTATTTACATATTAGTTACATTTCTTTACAAAAATTCCCTTTCCTTTTTCTTTTCAATTGGCACAAATTTACCTTTTCCATTGCCTCTTTATACACATTAGTATCTCCTCACACTTTTTCCCTTATATATCATATCCAATAAATACATCAAACTATGAGTAAAAACATTACCAATTATGAATTAAGATACAATTACATGTTTTTATTTTTAGCCTTAAGATTCTTTGGAAAGGTTAACGAAGAAAAAGGTTAAAATTTTATAATATTCTAAAAAGATCTCACTAATGGATTATTGCATAAAGGGTAGATAATTTGGCTCAAATTCAATCCTAAGTGTCTTTATCATTTTAATGCTTGTACATATATATAATCATAGAATTATGAAAGGTAAGTTTTAGAAATCCAAAATAAAAGATAGTATCCAAATTCGAAACAAAGAATGTTGTATGAAGGTTTAATTTCTTATGGAAGCACATAAGTTAAATAATTGAATTAACCAATTCAGTTTCTTAGCATTCACAAAGTCAAATTTTCTTGCAATCACTTAATCATATTATGCATTTAGCCTTTAATAATCAATCTCAACATTAAATTATATATACATTAATGCTATCAAAATAAAGTAACTAATGAGAAACTAAACCCAACACAAAAAGAAAAAGAAAGATAAAGATAATTATAAACCTAAAACTCACTAAAGGCATAACTAAAAAATGTTAGCTAACAAAAAACATAAGGAAAAATCTTAAATTCACCCCACAATTAATAATAATGAAAGTAAGCATGAGAGACTACTAAGGTAGAGATCTCTCCTAAATTCCATGTATAGTAGGTCAGGAAACATCCTAAAAATTCCAGAAAACTACCTATAAGAGAAATAAAAAATATTAGTGGAAAACTTGAACTAAGAAATTAAAATAAAATCAAAGTAAAGTTATAACAATCGTTTGCCTTCTAATAAGTGCTTCTTTAGAAGTCTTTTAGCTTGAATTTTTATTCAAGCTTTCTTTAGAATCCAAGGCTTCCTAGCCCCATCATGTTCCATTTCTTCATAATAAAAAGCTCCATACCTCTACCATGTTTTATTGGGATTGAGTTGCCCCATTCTTCTTCTTCTCCTTGTAAGATATAAGAGCCCTCTTCACTTAACTTAGTGACCAATAACTTATTGGAATTCTGCTTATTAGAAAGGAGATCTTTTGACTCAAATCTATCTTCCTTTCCATCCATTTAAAACCTACTAAGGTATAAAATTAGTGTCTTTATAAGTCAAGATGTGTACTGTTCAAAATTGGCCCCTTGTGTAAGAAATAAATGTTGACTTGTTCCGATCTAAATTTTTATATAACTTTAAATTATGATGGGCATCGACTTACTTCTATTCATCACTTTCTCGCTCACTTCCTCATGCTTGTCTAACTTTTGCACATCTTCCTATTTAATATCTTCAACATCAAGTGTTTTTTCATTCATAAGTGATATGATATAATACTTCGTCCCTTAGTTTTACCTCTATATTATTATGAATTTTTCCTTGACTTCTTTCACCATCCATATCGGCTATTTGTTTAACTTGAATCTCTAAATTGTGAATGGTTGCATAATTAGATTGTTCTATATGTTTAAGTAGGTCTATATGAGATTCAAATTCGACAAGTTTATCTAATCTTTTTAATCTTTGATTGAGGGAAGATATAAACTATAGGATCCTCTCTTTTATCTCATTACCCAACGAAGGTGGCTACTAAAGCTAAAGTTGTTATTGGAACTTAAGTGGTCCCTAGGTTTGCCTAATTCCTTTCACCGCTTCTTCCAAAACATCTCTGGATGGTTACTCCATCCTCAATGACACATATCAGAAAAGGGATCAATCATGCTATTTCCCCCATAGACAACCATATAAATGATATCTTCATAGTTTTAAGGGGTTTGCTCTATGTTAATGCAAGCATAAGAAGGATGCTCATATATACCATAATAATAAAATGCCCTCATAGATCGTATTATGACCCGTTAACATACTTATCTAGTTTGAAAGATTAATAATTTGTATCACCAACTCTATAAATGCACGATTTTGCTACCAATCTCAAAGATGCCATATAGAAGAGTGCCAAATTATACACAACTGGAGAAAAATAAAAATAAAAAATATGATTAATAAAATGGCAACTAAATAGTCCCTAATAATGGTGCTAAAAACTTGGTTAAATTTACTTGCAAGTGTATATAATCAATTGTAACAATTTAATTAAATTGGATTACTCTAGAATATCGATCCCATAGAGACTATTTTACTTTGATTATTTATCCTAGTCAAATTAAGAAAATAAAAGAATAAGATATTATGAAAATTAATTAAATTATGAAAGTAACTAAAACAAGGTAATTAAATAGAGAAGGAAATTCAAGATAACAAATATTAGGGTTTTTATGGTTTACTTATATGGAATTCCAATATCATGCAAGATTAGTTATATAGGTCAAAATAACAATTAACCTAAAGTATTTATGTCTTATCTCAAGGCACATAGATATTTCCAATTAGGTAAATACCAATTACCTACTTTCAATGTATAAGTAAACGTAATTAACCTCATTAAGCCTAATTAATATTTTTCTTATCATAGTGGTGTAGGATACTTTCATTCTCTAGATCTAAGATGTCTACTCTCATATTGCATATAACATAATTCTGCTTTCAATCTTTCATATAGTCCCTAAGATTGAATCTATATTGATCAAGCATAAACTGAATAATTAAGAATGAAGAGAAGTAAATTTAACTAACAAACCAATAAAACATGCACTAATAATTTGGAATCTGTCACAAGTTGCATCCATAAACCTAACTAGGATTTTAATTATTGAATATAATAAAGACAAAGCTAAAACAAAAAAAAACTTAATATAAAGGAAAGAAGAGAAAGAAAACAAAACTAGAAGAGTTGTCACAAACTTCTCTAAATCTTGCTCTAAATTTCTCCTTAGTGTTAACCCTAACACTAACAACTTAGTGAAAAAAGAAGTTATAATTGGCCCCTAAAGTTCCCTATAAAGAATCCTAAGTAGTATTTAAGAGCTAAGATTACATAAAAGAGTTTTAGGTGATTAAACTTGTAATTTTTTATGTCTTAAAAGTGCTTGTTGCTAGAACTAGCACTTATTGCACTTCTAGAAAGGTATCAATTTTATTTTGAAACATTTTAGGAGCAATGTGATTAGTCTAATGTTAATTTTATATTGGACGAAAAATATGAGTAATACAAGTCCAACATATACCTGTGTTGGTCCAGTTCTGACCACTTCTTCCTTCTTTTTTTTCCTCAAGTTTTTGACATGTTCAAGCTAGAATAAATCTCCAACGTCTTTCCACAAAGTTGTTGATCTTTGAGCTGGCTTTCAAATAACTCCAATTTCACTTTGATCAGACAAGTATGGAGAAACTTAAGCTTAAATCCATGATCTCTCCTCAAAGTTGTTGGTTACACAATAATGAATTAAACAAAAGAAAATATGATATAATTCTATATAAAATAAGTCATAAGAATGCCAAACTATAATTAACTTAGCCTATATGAACATTGTAGATATGGATCGATCATATGCTGAGTTATTGGCCTGTTAAGTGATTTATCTTAAATTCATAATTTCTAAACTATTATTTGTACTTAGCAATCTAGCCAATACACATCTAAAAACTAGCGAGTGCAACTTTCACCGTCCTAAAACATTTATCGAAAGACATAGTTATAAAGGAGAAAACTTCTCCTAGATTAGAGAAAATTTCCAGCATTGTACCTTTGACCAAATTGCCAAGTTAATCATATATTGCTGCAGTTGCAAATTAGCTTATTCATCTCGTGTAAATCAACTTTTGTAATTCCAATAAACTAGGGTTATAATTAATCTTGTACACAGTATACATATATAGTTACTTTGTGTAAAGAAAAAGGCAATACCTTGACAATCTTTACCCCTCTTTATAGCATCAAAGCAACATCTCTAATGAGAATATCAACCGTGTCTTTCTCTTTTGAAGTTAAGGTGGCTCTCATGTACATCCTTGTAGCCTCAAATGTCAATTTTGTGACCAAGATGGCCACCTAAAAAGAATGTTATAACTTCAAGCATGCTTGCCACACAGAATAATCCAAAACAGTCAATTATAGCTTTTCTACGCATGGATTGAGACAGGATGGTTTGTTTATTCTTGTTGTTCTCATCATGTAACCTCAGACCTTAACAATATGTCTCTTCACTGGGACTACGATGGCCCCAGCACAGTCTTAATAAGATATTGACAAGGTACACCAATCACACCAACAGGTTTTACCATTCTAATCTCTACTCAATTCTTTTTGCATTAACAATGTTTTCTGTGTGTATTCTATGGAAAATTAGTCTCAATTTAAACATTTTACAAGTCGAATAATGTATCTCTTGAATTTTTCCCTTCCTTTTTGTTGTCAGCAATCTCACTAACGGGGCACTACTCACTCGAGGACAAAATAGGATGTGATATCTATGAGTGGCCACACCCTAAGATGTTGAAAAAAACTTTCAACAGTTGCATACGTTAGTCGTAAGAACTCCATAGCTGATTGGCACAATAGATTACGCCATGCATCTTCAAAAGTTATTGGCTTTGTAACGATGTTCTTAGGTGTGTCCTTTAATTTTGAATCCTTTGTTTGCAACTCCTGTCAACGCAATAAGAGCCACAAGCGCTCCCATTTTTTCCAAACATCTCTCGAAAGTGCAGGTCCTCTCTATTTAATTTATGAAAATGTTTAGGGGTCATCACTTATTAATGTGAACCTACTTAGGAATACCAATAGAATGCATTAAAAAAGTTTGAATCAAACCCAAGAAAGTTAAAATAGATGTCTAAAAGAATTATTTTATTAATTATAAAAACTCAAGAACCAAATTCGTTAAGTGTTTGAACATTATAAAGAAAGAATTCTAAGAATAAGTAAAAGAATCTCAAACAACTCCCAAATAACAAATATGTCCAAAGTTGTTCTAATTATTATTATTATGATCATCATCATCGTCATTGTGATTTTTTTCTTGTTGGTGATAATCATCGTCATCGTCATCATCGTGATTTTTTCTTGTGGTTCGCTTAGAAACAACCTCTCTACTATTTAGAGGTAAAGCTATGTATACTGGACCTCCCCAGAACTTGTATTTAGCAAGATTTTTATTAGGTCGTTATTATTATTGTTATTGTTACTCTAATTAAAATGAAACATGCCTTAAATATAAACAAAAGAACTAGAGTTTTGAGTAAGCATGACCTAAGACACAATTATGGGTCATTCCATATTAGTTATTGAATTTTTAATGCCATTAGGTATAATCTAGGATATTCTTGTATTTGAGATCGAGGAACTCTTTATAACTTCGTGAAGTTAGACACAATCTAAGGCACGCTCATGTTAAAGACTATAGTATTGGGAAATTAAGGCAAGATTTAATCTCATGTTTAGTGAAACAAATACAAATTTGTTTTATTTTCTTTTTCAAAAGCTAAGATCACTAAAATTCTATGAAATAATTAACACATAAATCATAATAAAGTATGAATCTTAAGTTATATCTTATTCTCAAGCTCAATAATTTTCTTGTCATTTTCCTCAAACTGCTTCTAAAACTGGCTTATCTCAACCACTATAGCTGTATAATTTTCTGACCTCTAATGATATCCACATAATATGTTAAGAAAACTGTACAATTGTTATAGAGAGGGTTGGGCAAGAAATGCTAGCTTCCTTAGAGCTCAAGCCTATTTATAATAGGTATCGAACAATTTGGTAGTTTAATTTAAATGGAATAAAATATTTACTTAAACTTTAATTAGAATTATAATTAATTTTAATCAAATACTAATTGGGCCTGGGCTTAAATAAGATCCAATATCTCATACTGATCTTGATTTATTAAATATCTTATATTTAATCATAAAGTTGTTCAAATTTTATAATCAAATCCAACTTGATCAAAAGATCTTTCCTTTCTTCAACTTGTTCTTTATGTGTGACCTATTAGGTTCTCAAATATGTTGACAATAAATATAAATTATAAACCTAAATCATATTAAAGATTAGATAAAATAATCTCCTTCAATTTATCTTTAAATTCTCTAATTAAATAATTTATAATCATAGATCAAGATTGATATCTAATAACACATCATGACTAACCAAATATTTAAGAATGTCAAAGTAGTTTTAACTAACCTTTTTGTGCCTTTTTTTTTGGTATAATTCATTCCTTTCATCTTACAATGTTTAGATTATACATAAAGTATGAAATTAATGTCTACTCTATTTGTGTCCAATCATGTTAGTTCTCTACTATTAGCAATTGATTCAACTAATGATCTTTGAAAACTATTTCCAAAGTGTCATTCCATCTTGTTTAAGGATTTCCAAAATCAATACTAATTAAGAATAATGGAATATTCTCCCTAATTACTTGAAGGTGATGAATCTTATATTTATTACTCAACTATCTCTATATATTTCATACTACATCTAATAACTATTGACTGAGCCATCTTTAACTAAAATTGGTCATAAGAGTATCAAAACAAAGAAATCCCTATACGAGACATTTTGGTGGTCTCAAATCAAAGGATTACTTATACAATCATCACAATAAGAATTTTCATAGAAATGCAAGAAATGTTTTAAATAGAATTCTTATATAGGGTTAGTTCAGCAAATTTTTTGTTTAACAAGCATCTACTCATTTGTTTATCTCCATACTTTAGTCTATAAAATCGACTACTTCTTTCATAAGGAAAAAGGTAATGTGTGTTAGTCTTTTTATTCTTTATTAATGTCCAATTTTAATAGAATGACGAAACATTTAAAGATAATACATAAATGCAATATAAATCTCAAAATTATGATCTCATCATAATTTTATTTGTAATGTACATTTATCCCATAAACTTTATCATATACTTTGAAAATGTATAAGATAAAGAATGCCTTTAAATAATTATCTCACTGAACTACAGCCAATTGATTGACTATATGACATGAATCATTATGTGGATCCTTTTAAAATTTTTGTTAAGTTTGAAAAAATCTTGGACATAATCTTGTTATAGGTTATGCCTTCCACTCTAACTTTAACCCTTATATTTAAAGAGGGACATGGATGGGCGCATTCATGTGTGAGACTATATTAAGCCAAAGATTAGTATTTTGCCTCAAAATCTTGCTAACTCTTCTAATTGTCCTAAAAATATATGTAATAGATACCCTATTTAGGCTAATAATGCTTGCATTATACCACCACTCATTAATAGGAATCTTCCTTAAATCTTCAAATTTAGATATATTGATACTTTCTCCAAAACTACAAAAAGAAAGAAGATATTTGAATACTTCATAATCTTTCTTCATTTTGGTATAATGTACCCATTTAACCTATAATATTTTTGTTTATTAAATGGCTTCTCCAACCATATGTGACTAGCTTGTGTAGGTACTACATCATATAATATCTCATATTTATAGTTTCTAATATAAAAAGAAAGTAACACCTACATGTTCACTTTATTTTAACTGCATTCATTAAGCCACCATAGCATATATGGCTTTAGATGATTCACATTAGGCCAATTAAATTTCTTTAGTAGAGTAGTTTTAGCTATATTTGTGTAACTCTCTTCATCAATAAGCATACTACATAACTTGTTATGAATATAACATATAATATGTATGATGTTTCCCTTTTGCTACTTTAGCTAAGCATATCACCTCTAACAACATATCCAGCTCCACCATCACTAGAGTCATTAAGTATTGACATAGATTTCTTTTCATTTATATTGTTTATATCTTTAATATGGTTTTTTTTAATCATTATACTACCTAGGTTTTGATCCACACTATCTCAACCTTTAGGCTCCCTCCTATATATCTATTCATATTAAACTCCTCTTCTAGGCCTAAATCTTCCTCCTTTAACCTTAAAAGCTAGATAAATTTTATCATCACTTAAATCATTGTTATCTTCATTAATTTTTAACAAAGGTATTGCATAACATGCCTCCTTTTATTAGAAACTTGAGCTTATTTTACCTTTTTTAATTTCACTAGTTCATAGGATCACCTTACGTATATGTTATTCACCTAATTAAGCATCATTTTCATCCTCTCAAACTATTGTTACATAGCCTATATAAAATGTGAGTTTTCTGACTCCTCTTCAATGATGAAACTCTTTTATAAGACATATGTGAAAATTGTAGAAAAAAAAGTTAGTAAAGGAAATCTTCTCATGCATTGCCTACTCTCAAAGATGACAATACACTCATATTTCAATCTTTCTTTATAGCTTTTCTCGATGATAATCTCATGCTATTTTAACTTTACACTTTTAGTTCTTTTGTAAGTTATTTAAAAAGCTAAAAAAAACTTAAATAAGTGCTCAATCTTATAAACTTTAAAAAAACATTATTAGTTAAGAAGAGAATATAAATCATAGGTTAAGCAACAAATATAAAAATTGAATAAACAAGAAAGAATAATAAGAAATTCATTTTTTTAAATAGTTTCCTAATTACTACTAACCTACATAACTTTCCTTTTCTTTCTTTTATTTTCTTTTCGCAACCATGTGATTTTTTATAACAAAAATGCAAATTTGAGGGCTTGAAGTGATGAGATATGAGAGACACAAAACAATGAGTTGGCAAAGAAAAAAATCTAAGACAACATGAGGTATGGACAAACATTAAAGTAAGAAAATGAAATAATTTAATTTTTAAAACTTTAGAAATAATAATACGATGTAATAGAAAGAAAAGGAATCATAAAAAAGACAATTGTCTCATTTTAAAAAATATAGAATAAAATTTGAAACATATAAAAATAAAAGTGTTGAACTAAGGAAGGTTCTAATTAGTATTTTGATGACAAAAAACATAATTACTACCAATGAGTGTTAATTTGATGAAAAGCAATATAAGAATAAATGAAGTCATAAACTCAAGAAGATAGCTTATGAACTTGATAAAGAGAAGATGATGTTTATAATCGTCAAACTGAAAATCAAAACAAAAACAAAAGAAGATCAAGGTTTATCAAGTTATTTTATTAATCGTTGACATTTCATTTCACTTTATTCCACGAGTCATTACATTCATCAAGAGAAATTGAAACTTCTGTTTAGTATTAAATCCTCTCAATCCTTCAAATAAAATTTTAGGGAACATTTTGGGATGTTTAATTCGTAATTGTATTAATTGAATTGAGTTTAAGCATTTGGAGGTGTTAAAATCATGTTTTTAGAGTGATTGGTCAACTTATATGGGTTAGTAATTGACTAATATAACTTAAAGTCATTAAATTTGATATACTACAAATTTGTTGTAACATTGGTTAATATATTGGTCGAACAATATGCCTACTAGTTGACTAATATTCCAACTGTCAATGAATCTGGTGCCTTTAATGTATACTAGTCGATCATTGCTCTACATATAGACATTGTAATAGCTAATTCTTAGCTCCAATGGCTACGAAAGGTCCCGAAACACTATAAATAGGCATTTTCTCATTGGTTTTAGTTTCAAGAGGTTTAAGGCATCTTATACACATATTTCAAAGTGTTTTTCAATCATTAAAGCATAAAAATTTTCATATTTGTGTAAGTGAGCCATTTTGGAGTCATCAAGTGATAAAGTAAAGAACTTTAAGTTGTAATATTTGGTTTGAGTAATATATAGTTATACTTGGTGATGATCTAACTGAGATTGAGATTCCTTTTTACCTTGGAAAAAGAATATAAGAAAATTTGCTCTTTACCTAAAAAGATTATACAAAGGTTATTCTTCGCCTTGAAAGAAGAATTACGGTGAAATTTTAAGAAGAGTTTCAGGAGTGAACGTAGGAAAGTATTGTTTTGTGAACCACTATAAATCAGTTTACATTCTCTCTTCCCTATCCTCTTTAAATTATTGTTTAATTGTTTAAATTAATTACATTAATCCATTTCCTCGTCTTTATTTACATTGCTTGTTGTTAATTAAGTAAATTAGCTAGAAAAGTTGTTAAATTTTTTAAACACCTAATTCACCTCCTTTTTGGGTGCTATTAGGGAGTAATAAATAGAATCATAACAAGTCTATTAGGCTAGCATTTTTTAACAAAATCCTATGGCAAAGATCATAAAGACATATTTAGAAGCATCATCATAACTATTTAACCAAGAGGGACAAAACATTAGTAGACCACCTTTCTTTGATGGCAATGATTACCTTTAATAGAAAACTAGGATGAGATTTTTCTTAATGGCTAAAACTGTAGACCTATTGGAAATAGTTTCAAATGGTCTATTTATTCCTATGAAAATTATAAATAACAAAAACATATCTAAATTAAAGGAAGAATGAGAACCTCAAGATAAGAGATTAGTTTCTTAAATAAAAGGGCCATACATATTCTTTTTTATACATTAGGAAGAATTATATTCAATAGGGTCTCTATATACAAAACGACTCATAGAATTTGACATACTTTACAAGTTACACATATGGGAACCAATCAGTAAAGGAAAGCAAAGGATGCTAACACATCAATATGAATTGTTTCAAATGAAGCCTATCTAGCTTGTATACTAGATTTACAGATATTATTAAGGCTCTTAAAGGTCTTGGAATGACTTATACTAATGTTGAAATGGTTAGAAAGTTGCTTAGGTCACTTCCAAAGATATAGGAAGCTAAAGTGATAGATATATAAGAAGCTAATGATCTAACAATACTACCATTGGAGGAAATTATTGGATCTCTCTTCACATATGAAAAGAGGCTCCAAAAGCCACATTGAGAAATAAGCTTAAAAAAAAGAATTTAGCTCTTAAAGTTTTAAGGAAGAATCAAGCAAAAAAGAAGAGACAACAACTAATGAAAGTTTAAAAGAAGACATTAGCTTACTCACCAAAAAATTTAAGAATTTATTAAAGAAGAAAATCTCCAAATGAAAGGACGTCAAGGAAGGTAAAAATGATTTAAAACATAAATTCTCTAACATTATTTACTTTGAATGTAGAAAACACGGTCATATAAAGTCAAAATGTCCTATCGTCAAGGATAATGAGAAGTATGAAAGAAGCTATTAAAAGGACAAGAAGGACAATATAAAAGCACTTAATGCATTAATTTAGGATGGAATAAGTGAATCTAAAATTGAGTATTTGAAAAAAGAGATAGTTTATATATGCATTACTGCTATGGATGATAATGAGATAAGATCTAACCCTAACTTATATGATAGATATATTGTTATGACATGTGATGAATTATTTGAAAGTTTAGAAATCATGAGTAAGAAAAGGAAGAAATTATCTTCCGAACTTAAGAAAGTTCAAAAATAGTTAGATGCATACATTAATGAGAATGAAAAGATGAAAAGTGAATTGTATAACATTTAAGCATCAAAAATTGTGATCATTAATGACAATTATGACTTAGATGCATTAAGGCATGAGAATGAAACATTGAAAAAAAGGTAGATTCCATTAAAAAAACTCATTATCTAAGTTTACTAAAGGGATAGAAAAACTAGAGAATATGTTAGGAGCTTAAAAGAATTTCAATGATAGGCCTGAGATAGGATATAACATGGAAGTAAAGGAAATTCTAAAACCAAATTTATTAAGGGAAAATATTTATATATTGAAGAACCACTACCTAATATGACAAATGAGCATGGAGCATCCACATCTAAGCATATATATTCACATTCCACATCCACCAAGACTAATCCTAAATGAAAGTGTCATGCTTTTATATATGGCTCACAACGTAGGCATAGAATTCAATACTATTAAGGGAAGAATAGGTATAACTTCTATGATAACATACAAACCCACACATAACTTTTAAGGCCTCATAGAAGAATACATTATAGATATAATCATGGTATCTCATTTCACTATCCTAGGAGATTATTCAACATATTTAATGTCCAAAGAAAACTTTCTCATTATGCATACACACATAAAGTTCCAAGAAATGTATATATGCATCATCTTCACTCATATAACATGATATATCATTTTGTGTTAAAGTATGAACATATTAATAGATTTTGTTTTCTTAAACAATGAATGTCAAGAAAACCCTTTAAAATGTGTGTTGAAAATAAGAAGGAACCTAACAATCAAGGAACCAAGCTTATTTAGGTTCCTAAAATGCATTGATTACCTTGGTTTATAAGGTTATTAGAAAAGAAATAAAAAAATAGTATATAATAGAGATAATAGTTATTAAATTGAGTATTATTAAGGAATATATACACTTTATCATGATAAATCTAACCTTCTTACCTCCAAGATAGTCTAAAAGTTGTTTTAGGATGCGGAGAATTTAGTGTAACACCCCACTTCCGCAGGACCCGAACCCGATATCGTGGGTGACACCCGAGTTCGCGCCACACGGAAATGGTATGCTACTGAACTAAATTTCCGTTCAAAACTCAACAAGTCATTTTTAAAACGTTTTTGAAATCATTGCAAGTGCGGAATTCAATAAACAATTTGGTCCAATTTAAATCGAAACCCTTTTCATTCATATCACAACTTACAATCATCAATAAGCCCATAACAATATTGAACATTTTCTAAAATTATTTTACAAATCCGGCATTAGCCAAATAGGACCCACTGAATTAAAAGCACT
The DNA here is from genome assembly GCA_026413575.1 of Erythroxylum carthagenense. Lineage (NCBI taxonomy): Eukaryota > Viridiplantae > Streptophyta > Magnoliopsida > Malpighiales > Erythroxylaceae > Erythroxylum > Erythroxylum carthagenense. Next base: position 10,537,518 of record JANZLD010000236.1, read on the forward strand.
AATTTGCGGAAATATAAATTTATACAAAAAC
>JANZLD010000236.1:10634770-10650476 GCA_026413575.1 Erythroxylum carthagenense
ACCCATTTGAAAAATTCTCCTTTTCAACAAAAGCTGTGGTTTTTTTTTTTCCAGTGGCTTCGGTTGAGTCTCCGGTGGCTTCCCTTCGGTGTCGCGATGCTGTGGTGCGGCAGCGAGGACTGGAGAAGGTGGTGGTGGCGTTGGGTCTGCATGGAGGAATTGACGAATGACGAAGCGAAGCCGGTGAGAATCGCAGAAGGAAGCGAGCGTCGAGGAGGCAAGCTTCCACGAGGAGGAGACCGATGGTGACGGTGGGAAGACCAGAGGCGACCTACGCCGACGAGGAGGAGCGGCACGACAGAGAGATGAGAGGGAGAGGAGATCGACTGCGTGGGGGGAGAGATGAGAGACCGAGTGTTGGAGCCGGGTTTAAATTTTTAGGTTTAAAATTTTAAATTTTGTAATTTAGTCCCTGCACTTTTTCAACTTTACGGTACCGGCCGGTATTTTCTGATATGGCTGATACCGACCATACCGACCGAAAACCACCGATACCGGCCAGTATTTTTGGCCGATACGGTGGTCGTACCGTTCCGGCCAAATCCATGCAAAACGAAACAGATCCCATAGCACTGATTAGGAAACGAGTGGGTCAATTATTATGCTTTTGTCTTTTGATATTTCATCTATTATGATTTATAACAATGGATGAACGTTTCCATTAACGAAGGACACGTTTCCTTTTCCATCATTTATTTCACCTGTAAGCCTATATATTAAGCCTTATGTACCTCTTTTATTCTCAAGGCAGTAAGAAAGGAAAGACTCTCTCCCTTAGCATCTCTGGTCTTTCTACTTATTTATGTTCTTTGTTTTTATTTCCCAACAATCTCAAACATTCTGTAGGAGAGCAGAATCTGTAAACTGTAGTTATGAAAAACCTGAAATGTGTAGCAAATTGCTAAAAGATAATTGCTTGTCCAGCCCTTGACAAAACAGGCAGGAGCAAGATGGTAAATGAAATAAGTTCAAATCAATTAGTTGGAAAATTTCCACCAGAGGAACCTTTAGGAGAACATTAGTCCTTGTGTAAGGCATCCTCTATACCTAGGTCCACTCCAACACGATTTTTAACAGAGGTAGTGATATCTAGAGGTACCTTGCATTTCTTCTGCAATTCCTTGAATTTATCCACATCAAAATTATGTTTTCTGAACAATTTCCTCTGCCTCGAAAGAAATAGTCTCTGCATAAAGTCTTGATAAGTTGGATCTCTGGAAGTGAACAGAAAATATGCATAGCCAATGATTATCCCAGTAGTAGTAGTGAAAAATGCAATAGGCTCCATTATATCCCATGAAAATTCCCAGAACGTTAGCCTGAAAAACAGTCCAACTTGCAGCACACCCATAGCAAGTCCACCCCAGAGAATACACCGCACCTGTTTATGCGCCATTATGTCAATTTCCTCTTTCTTCTCCTGCAGCATCTTTAACTCATTCCTCATTGGATCATCTTCAGAAGTCAAAGCTAGGGGAACTGCTCTTCTAACCAGATCTACTACCTAAATAGAAAACCCAAAAATTCTTTCATCAGGAGGATCAATAAACTGAATTATCCAAAATCATATATGGAAGACAAACAAAAACAAATAAGAAAAACATCAAAAGCTAGTGCTGCGGACACTTCTCTTTATCATGCATTGGATCATAGCAACCCTGAAGCAGCATGTAAAATCGTTTCTTTTGCTTTTAACTATCATTTCTGTTTTAAAGTTCCTATTTAAGGCATAGTGTGCTGCTAAAGATCTCAAAGCATAGACGTTCCACACATATCCTAGAAGTCGTAAGCATATTTCCACAAATTCAAGTAGGTAGCAACTACATCTTCAGCAGATAAACATGTAAGTTCAACAATGGCTGAGGATTAGCACTATGGAAGCCTCAACATGCATAAGTTCTCTAAGTTTTCAATACTACACATACCTCTAAAGTCTTAGACTTCTGACTGGATGACACACTGAGGAATGCAATAAATGCATTCTTCCTCTAATCCTGTTCAGACGTAGAATGAAATAAAGGGAAAGTCTATGCATTTTAAGCTAACGCATTCATGCACCAGACAAGTATGAATACCTAAGGATACCATAAAGCAAGCATCTGCCACAAGACTTAGCAGACAGTCTTAACACAATTTTAGCGGTTGTATCCATGTATAACAAGCAAGCAGATAAAAGTATACCAAAAAGCAAGCCTCTGCTTGCACAAAGACCTAGTGTCACAGAGATTCAAGCAAAACAATAATCATGGTGAAGGCAATGCAAGCATCATCCTAGGAGAGGGGATCTTTAAATAAACCCAGAAGAGTTTATTCGAACACGGTTTACTTTTTGTGCACAGAACTTCTAGTCTGAATTATGGAAAAATCTAACTGTCCTATGTAGCCACTAGATGGGGTTGTTGCCACTTCTTACAGGTTGATATACAAAAATAAAGCATCAAGTGGCAGATGAGACTCTTTTATGTACCCACTCCTTTTGCACACTTAATTCACATGATTTCTAAAATTACCAACTTTCCACACGATGGAACCGTTTCACCTATTTAATAGGTAAGATGTAAGCGCCAGTGTAAAAATGTGAGAATATATCATTCCTGAATGAGCAAGCTACACAATCTCGGTTAAAACATTTTGGAGCCAGAATAAGCATTCAATACATATTGTAATGATGGCAACAAGAGATAGAAATTATAGCTGAAGCTTCCTAAGTTCAAAGAAGTCAACATGAGATGAAGCCCTTAATGGTCAGTAATGCTGCAGCACACTTGCTATTACAAATCAGGATCCATTTTCCTTTAACATAACGCTTCATCAGCGTCATGTAGTATCATAAGCTTACTTGGCTAAATTACTTTAGTCACCAGGAGACCAATAAACTAATTTTATTCATTTAACTTCAACAAAATTCTTGTTCTACAAAACATCCTTAAGTATGGTTCCAAAGAAATCTTTATCAAACTAACTAGTTTTGGAAATTATAAATTAAAGAAAAACTTCATAAGGGATATCATTCAAAATAGAGAGAGAGAGAGATTATTGACGATAAAGCCAAATAACGAATAATTTGTAAAAACTAGAATGAACAAAGCAGAGTGAGAAGGAGACCTTGTCGGGATGAAGGTAGACCTTGTCTCGGAAGAGAAGGATGACGCCGGCGTGGTCAAGGATGCGAGCAAAAGTGCGAGCCTCGTCCAAAGATCTGGCCACGCCCATTGATTGGCATGCCTTTATCAACTCTGAGTAAGCAATCACCTCCTTCCCTTCCATTCCTAGCTTCATCTTCAGTTCCTCCACATTCACTAACCTCATTAACCGTTTGGCCTCTTCACATGTCAGATTTGAATAATTGACTTTTCCACTAGATGCTGTGTTGTTATTATTGTCAGATGTAACATCAATAGTACTAGTATTAGACGATGCTGTGTTGGAGGAAGTAGAAAAACATGAAATTAGGAGGTTAGGCTGCATCTTCAATCCCAAGCATGAAGAAGAAGAAGAAGAAGAAGAAGATAACGATGATGTCGATAAACAGGTTGTTGTCGTCGTCGTCGTTGTTGTCGGTAATGAATCAAAATCTATATATGATTCGTTGGGCAGCCACAAGCGAGTTACGGCTATAGACGCTACCGTGCTCCTCCCCGAGGATGACACCGGCCTGGCCGCTCTGTGCGTTGTTGAAGCTCCAAACCACCAAGCTTTCCGCCACATTCTTTATCTCTCTCTCCTCCCCGGCAGTTTCGTTGTTTTTTTCTTTTTCCTTCTTTTATTATTATGACTGGAATGGACTGCAACTAATAATCCCATATGAGAATAGTGGGAGTGTGCGTGGCGTTAAGAATTTTGAATTTTCCTTAATTATCTAAATGTGAAAAAATGTGTATTAGTTAGCTGTTTATAGGAGGAATAATATAAACACATTTATGTCTAATCCAATTTCATTTTCCGCCAACTAACATTCATAGATCAATGGCAGTAACTAGTGAGAGATTGACTCACCGTTTTCTTTTTCCCTCCTTACATTTCAGAAAAAACACAGTTATTTATACTTCTCTAAGTTCTTGATTTCATGTACATACATTGAACGACTTATCAAAGAATATATTCTCCATGTCTCATCTCAAAATATATAATTAAAAGCAAAGCAAAGCAAAGATCTTTCTCTCTTTGGTTTTTTGGGCTTTCGAGCAAATGAGGTGAGTAAGACAGGGGGGATAAGATAATTTGAGTTGGGAATTAACATCTACACAAACGGGGCTTGTAGTAGGCCCACCCCACCCGATTTCCTTGCCGCACTTCCCAGGCCACAACGCGGCGTACAGACGAGTCAATTCTGTGACTGACACCTGCAATAAGACACAAAGTACGATGCGAGCCATAGATTAGATCCACGGCCTCAGATCTACTGTTTCTATTCAGCAGATCTGCTCCCTAGATCCACGGTTATAAAACACGTACTCCGTGCGCAGCGTAAACGTCCGACCGACCACCCACTTGACAACTTGTCCCGGGTCTGGTTGAGATTTAAAGGAAAGAAAGGGTCAAAAGGATAAGGCGTCGACACGTCGCTGTGGATGGGTTATGGGAAGTTTGAAATGCCTTCGAGTTTATTTTCCCAATTGATTGGTCATACTCCACCAAAACTAACATTTGTCAATATAAGAAACGAAAACAACACAGCAAATTCTATTGCTAATGCCGTCACGGCTTGAAATCTTCAGTTCCACCTATTGCCTTCTGTGATTTGCTATTTTGTTTACTTTAAGTTACTGTAAATGCATACCTAAAACAACCTTCCAATAAGAAAATTAAATTTCCAATAAGCAGCAGCAGTAGCTCACTTTGCAATTTCTCCCACCTCTATATGCCGGGTTTGATTTTCAGCTACTTTGTGATAAAAGAAAAAAGAAAATATCATGGGCAGTTTCTGCAAAAGAAAATAAGCAAATTACATCACAAATTTTCAAGTACTCCACACTTTTAGACTTAACTAATAAGTTTACAAAAGGTTACAATTTTGAATCATAGAACATCTTCTTTGTAAAATACAAAAAAAAGATTGCCTGTAATTAATGACAGCTTCTTTGTAAAATGCAAAAACAAGGACTGCGTATAATTGATAACCTTTGCCTGATCTTCACAACACGGAAAACCTTGGGTGTATAGATACTAATTACCAACTACAAACTAGTTCCCACGAGAAAAACATAAAATTATACACACAAAACAGAAAAGCAACAAGAATATTCAAAGTACATGTATTTGACATTTCATTGTATGTGAGGACGAATCAAGTATTCAGTTACAACTCCCTCCAAATATTTTGGCTAGCAAGCAAAAGTCATTATTTGTAGTTACCATTTCTCATATCACTTGTTCGTAAGTGTGCACTACTAAACTACATGTACATCCCGGTATCGGTTAGGGCTGGCCTCCTGCTGCACGGCACCATTCCAGAGATCATGCATGACACTGTACTGTTCCGCTAGTAGCTATAACTCAATATGCCAATCAATTCAAAGTCACTGAGCTTTCATGAAATTCACTCCATAGATATTAAGCGACTCTTACATCCAAGATTCCTACCCAAACCTGGTTCCTAAATGTAACAATTCTATGCGTTCGATAGGCTTGAATCAATACCCACAGTTTGGATATTTATTACAGGCCATCTTCTTGACGCTAGGACATGCAACCTTTTCTGGTTCTGTCTGCCAATCACATCTATTGTAACTAAACACCATAGATAAAAGCCACAATTGAGATGACATATATCCAAATCAAAAAACATTACAACGAGAAACCTAAACTTGCAAACAAACCTAGAGTTTGGATCTCCATATAAATTAGCTTGGAGATTTAATGAAGCCGTCGTCCATATGGTATCTGGTGTCAAAGGAATAGTGACAAAGTTGAACCTCTTGTTGCTGCATCTAGATTGCCGCATAACGGCCTTGCAAACATAGCATTGCTAAACTTCAAGTCCTGTCTTCCAGCTAATGAAAAGGAGTACATTTCCCAGTGATAATGTGTAGCAAGGACAAGAACTCTAAAATAATACCACAAGACAACCCAAGAAAAATAAAGATGAAAGCAATAGGAACTTACTTGGCAAAGAGCCACTCAACAAGGCTGTGGTGACCAATCACAAGAAATTGCATCCACCTTTTGAGCGAACAATTGGAATGCCTGCATAGGAGCGTGAAAATGTATCACAAAAATGTGGAAACGAAATAGGAGCTGATGAAGAATTATTAAACTATAATCCTTATGAAGAAGTATATAGACAACTGGTTGCAGTAGATAAAAGTTATTTATTGCACCTGTAATTGAACCATGAAAAACTCTCTGAAAGACACCCCAAAAGTAAAAGAGAAGGGGAAAAGGAATCAGTACAAGAGGAAGAATGGAAATAAAAATGGTTTTATGCGAATAACTGAGGAATCTAAACAATAGGGATAGATCTTTTGGACAGCAAACAACACTAGATTGTACTCCTCTGAATGTTGAAAAACATTTAGATTTTTAAACATGCTTTTGCCGACTGACCTTACTTACCTTAAAGTGAGTTGTTAGAATTTCTAAATGACCAAGAGAAAGAAAATCCAATCACATAAAACTTTATTTCTCAACTTTATACTAGAACACTCACAGGGGAATATAGAATTGCAAGAGCACAAATAAATATCCTGAATTCACCCGAAAAGAAGAACACATACTTCTTCTGCCATTAAAGACACGTGCTTCTTCTTCCATTAAAGAAGAGGAAAAAGCAATGTATTTGTAGAGGCCAAGACTTTAACAATCGTTATCCAAGCTAGCAAGTGTCTTCTTCACTAATCTATTAGCTTCCAGTAGCTTCCCTCTCGAGCAGAGTGAAGAAATCATGGAATAGTAAGAGTCAAAGTCATCCAATTGTGATAATCTTCCCAGAATATCTGAGTTTTCCACTTTGCTATCAACTTTCACATCAGAGCATGCATGATCTGGATATGTTCTCCCTGAGGATGATACAGTCCCCTGAATTGAGCTAGATGCCTCAGCTTCAGAAGGGATTGGCAGTTCTTGTGATTCACAATTAGGACCAGAACACTTCCAAACTGGGTAGAACATACAGGCGACCTCATTGAGAACTATAATTGCCTCAGTGATACTTCCTCGCTCGCATAGGAAGAGCAGAAAACTCTCTACAGATTCAGTTTCAACCCCAGTATTGACCTTATTTATCATTTCAAGAACAGATCGTGACAGAAGCATGTCTCTCAAAATGCTCTTTGCCTCTTCCATCCTCCCTTTGGCATGCAGCCCCCTTATCAAATACAAAAAACCCAATAAATCAGGAGATATGCCTTTCCTTTTGAATTCCGAAAAAAGACACAGAGCCCCCTCCATGTCCCCTTTTTGACAAAAACCATTGATCACAGAACTCACAGTAAATTCATCAAATTTAACACATTTGGCTTTCATATCATCCAGCATGGTCAAGGACTTCTCTAATTCACCAAACTTGCAGTATCCATTAACAAACGAATTATAGATACGAGTATTCACTTCATAGTCCTTAATGATCATACCTTCAAATAATCTTTTGGCATCCAGAAGATATCCTGCTTTAGATGTAGCATCAATCAGTATTCCATAAGTAATTGCTGAAGGAGTCAAGTTGATCCTCTCTAATGAATCAAATAGCCGAAAGGCTTCAAAAAGGCAGCCCTGCTGACACAAACCATGTAAAACTGTATTATAAGTAATTATGTTAAGATCGATTTCCTTCTTCTCAGAAAAATAACAGAGATCTACAGCTTTGACAAGATGTCCTCCTTTGCAGAGGCAATCAATTATCAGAGAATAATCAGCAACATCCATAACTGGCAAATTATCATTAGCTTCTGTGACAAGTTTATATACATCTAAAGCTCTACCACTTTTTGCCATTGATTTTAAAACACTAACGAGAAAAGAAACATCAGGATTTCGTTCCTTCATCTTGTTGAGAAAATAAAGGGCCCTGGTAACATCTTTTAAGCACAGGTACTGCAACAGTATCTTGCTTAATTTAAGCTCAAAAAGGCCATATTCTTTTATGAAGGTTCCCAAAACAGGCTGACACAATCGAAAATTTCCATCGCAAATAAGTCCTCTTATAATCAAATAATAAGACTTACTTGTCAAGCATGCTTGATTCCTTCTTGCCACTACGTAGACTTCAGTAGCAGCCATGGTAAATTTTCTCTTGCACAACAAAATGATAGCATCATTACAAATCAAACAAAAAATGTCCAATCTAACATTCTTGATTCTGCAAATCAGATTTAGGAGTCCTTGAGAGGCGTCTTGCTTAATAATTTCCTTTAACAATTTCATATAAGTGTTGAAATTCAAAGTCAAACCCTTTTCATAGAGTTCAATAAATATCTCTGTAGCCAGATCCACCATATCATTCTTGCACAATCCATTAATCATGCAATTATAGCATGGAAGTGAAGGAGCCAATGTCCTCCTAAACTCATCAAATATTTCAAGTGCCTTATCAATTTGTCCTACTTTGCAATATCCATCAATCATTATACAATAAGTAATGCAATCAGCAGTCAAATCCATTTCTGGCATTCTGTTGTACATCGCTTGTGCATCTTCAAGCACACCCGCAACAATAAGTGCTTTAATAAGTACGTTGCACATAACTTTATCCATGATAATTCCGGCTTCTTCTATTCTACGTTTAATATCTAGAATTCCTACAACATTCACTTCCTGGATATAGCCCTTTAAAAGTGTGGTGTATGTGAAAACATCTGCTGGTATCTTTTTTGAGAATTCATCTGCATCAGAAGTCCTCCCAATCTTGCATAAGCAATTGACCAAGGTGTTGCAAGTAAGATAACAATGACCAATCCCTTTCTTCTCCCTTTCAGCTAGCAGTTGATAGACAATGTCAAAATCTCCTCTTTTACAGAATCCATCAGCCAAAATAGCATATATGAACTCATTCAATTGAATCCCCAAATTTCTAACGATTCTAAATACCAAAAATGCCTCGTTCAACTTTCCACTTCTAGACAAACCCATAACAAGTTCAGTAAATATAAACAAATTGGGTTTACAGAACTCAACTACCTTGTCCGCCAAGGCGTCAAATTGAAGGTTTCCGCCGCAGTATTCACGCAAAATCCCGGCATACGGTGGCGCCGTGACAGCACGGCGGCCGTAACCGGCTAGAAACTGAAATCGCCTCATTTGGCCTTCCGATAATTCTTTTTCACAGAGAGAAAAAATACAAATACTTCAGATGGAAAATGGAACCAACCAGACATAACTCTGCTGATTTCCTCGACTAATTGATAGAAATCAGAAAGCAATTGAAGGAGTTTGGGAGTGAAAGCGAAGGTAGAAGAATAAATACTTGATAATTATTCATGACTTGTTTCAGTGTTCTGAGTAAACTCACTGTTTGAATTTCACGATTTTAAACTTCAGACTTAATTATCTTAAATTTTATATATTTTTATTAGGTTAATTCGTAACTATTATGAACTTTAAAAGTCAAACTTAGTTATGTAAACACGATTGTTATGAATTTATACTTTTAATTATATTAATATTTAATTAATAAACGTATATACAATTTTTTATCAAATTTTATTAGCTTTCTCAATTAACATTTCTTTTATTTAATTATAAAATATTATAAAATAACCTAAATTTACATAAAATATAAAAATTTATACTTTTTTCCCTATATAGAAAGAAATATATATCTAAAAATTTTGTCATAGAAGATCATGACTACAGTAATCTTGATGGGAGTGAGTAAGGAAGAGTTCTCAAGTTATGAATAACCTACCGAGTGATCTTGTTTATCTTTCTTCCACCTTTTTTATTGTCAATCTCTCTTCTCATGTTAAGTGTACATTTTCTAATAAAATAGAAAATCTTGTAGAAATTACCCATCTTGCAAAAATTTGTATTTCTGATACTTCCTTACTTTTACTCAGTCCCTATAATATATATTCTCGTGATCATTCTTAGACAAGAAGTATATAAACTATTCTTTCTACCCATCGTCCAAAAGTTAAAGAAATCATCCAAAATTTCTGTATGGAATAATGTAGTCTAAAAGCTACTACAACAGAGCAGTATGCGAAGTTAGAAATTCCAAAAGAGCTCATCTTTCTTTGGAGAGAACAAAACCATACACATCTTTATGTTGTAGCTATTCGTCTTGTTTTCACCCTTTATGGAAGAAAAGGCATTCCTGCTATAATCGGCATCTCTCTTCTTGAAACTGCCTATACTATGTACCAAAACACCTTAATTGGTACTATGTTGATAACCTTTAATAATAGAAATGTCATCTTCACTATTGCGCCTGATTTCAATATTAGGCTTAATGATCCTACTTTATCTGAGAGACTCCAAGTTCAGATCCAAATTATTGGAGCATAACAAGATCCTACAGCTATTATGGTCACTTTACATGACCAAATGATCTATCGTTTGCAGAATTATGTCATAGATCTTAATTTTCCTAATTTTGTTTATGATGTGTTGTACATGGTAACATATAGAGCTCATGATCAGACTACGATCATTCAGATCCCGAAATAGCTACCACTGATGGAGCTTGAAAAGTTGATGCCAATTAAATAGATCATAAATTACCAAAAGATGTTTCATGCTCCTCATCGACACTCATTTTCATACTACCACTCCTCCTCTGCTAAAAACCTTATAATATGGAACTGTGAAATCCATCTACACTAAGCCTAATGAAGATCAACTTAGACCCTCAACAACATTTAGTCCTATTTTGATGTTTCAATTGATGTTTCACATACAGAAGGCAAAGATGGACCTCCGATCTATGACTTTAAGTCTGCTGGAGAACCCGTCTGTGTTAGCCATCAACGTGGACATTTTAGAACCATCAACGAGTCAATAGTCTCCTCAGAAATCCAATCCTTGCATAAATCACTAAAAGGTCAAATGGCCTAACTTGTTGCTGATCTACGAAGATATGTTGACACTCAGTATTTTGTCCCTAACTTCACCACTAAAGAGCAAGAACTTAGAAAGGTGAAAGAAGTACTTTAACGAATGGAAGTTGACATGCAGAAAAAGCAGTTCAAGACTGTTTATGGAGCCTATCTCACATCTTTTCTAGTTATCCAACACATTTATCCTACTTTAACAGTTATCCGACCCATCTATTCTTCACCAACATACCCTAAAGCAGCTGACTACGAAAAGGTATTCAAGGTGAAATATCCTTTAATTGGAAAGCATATCTATCCTACCACTACTAAGCCTAAATCGACAAGATCTTCCAAACCTAAACCTGAAAAGTCTCTTGAACCATCACCATCATATACTAAGCACGTTGAATCCACTGGTTCGTGGGCAAAACCTTTACAAATCAAAACTTCATCTTTTGCACCACTAAAACCTTAACCTTCACAATCCACTGGAAGGATAAAGCTCCTCAAACAGAATTCATAGAAACTAATGCACTAGCCTCTATTCTTGAGATAGTTGGAGAATAATGCATAGCAACTATTGCACTAGTCTCTATTCCTGAGATATCTGAAGAAGAATGCATAACAACTCTTACACCAGCCCCTATGAGGTATCTGATGAAGAATACCCATATGAGCATTCTAGCATCTCTGAACAATCCTCTGAACTATTTGAGGTATTTGAACCATCTTCTAATGAGTCTAAGCACTTTGTTGATCTATCTGAGCTAAGCCAGATTATGATGACCATGCTTAAACCTACTAAGGTTGAACCAGATATTAGTAAAGTTGAATCCATAGGAACTAAACCTCTTAGAACCACACCACCAATAGTCCCAATACCACTAACTAGACTTAGGACCATGGTTTACCTTCGATGATATTCCAGCCAAAAAATAGCAGAACATCTCCATAAATTTGGTACTTAGATTGACTTGTGAATGACTTAACCAAATCATCTATTAAAGAATATTTTGTCTGAGTTTACTTCTCGGTTTACTAGCACATTACGAGAATGGTGGCAAAGTCTCAATGATTATCGATGACTGCAGTATATTCAAGTCACATCTACTGGATTACTACTTGTCAAGATTCACAAAGAAGACACTGGTGACTTTCAGCTTATTGACAAGCAAATCAGGCAAGAATATTTTGAGATGAAGTGTTGTTCTTTGGATTGAAGAGACCTACAGAAACATTTTTAACGTATGACAGAATGTTATTATCTTCTTATCAGATTCAACGATATTAATCTCCGTTATACATTCATTTCCCATCTTTCAGAAGAATTACAACCTGAATTATAAAGGACCATTACTCCATTTCAAAGAGATATAAAAGATATATCTCTTGGAGAAATCTATCAGCTCGCTTTGGCTTCTCTTGACAAGCTATGTGATTAATAAGTATTTTTCAAAAACATGATTAAAGGCAGCCCTCTGATAAAGAAGACATGCAAAAAACCTTATTTGATGATCAATTGTAAGGAAAAAAAGACCGTGATTGTCATACGAAGAGGAAACATCATCATAGAAAGTTCTCCTACAACAAGTTCCACAAATCTCACAGTTCTCATTAAGAAAACTATAAGCACTTCAGAAAAAAAAAAAAAGAAAGAAACGACGACGATTTTTCAGATTCTTCGAATGGAGAAATCCCTAAGCAAAATCGTCAGATCATTGTTTTCTCTTATTGACATTATGCTAGTCAATGTTATAATAAGAAGAAGGGATATCAAACTACTGGATTCTATAGAAGTTATCATGCCGATCTATGATAATCATGGAAACATTGAAGATCCCATTGAAGAACAATCTAGTGAAGATGAGGATACCAAGTTCAATATTCTCGTTGACTCTTCTGAAGAGGAGTATGACTCCTTGGGTACTCTAATTTTTGAAGATAATGAAGATGACATGTTATACATGTTGCAGAAAAAGTGCTTGAAGGTAGATACCAGACCCCTCACAATTTCTCGACCTTATGTCTATATTCAAATATCATAACAAGGCATGATTGGCCTATTAAGACTATTGGGTATATGGGCACTACATCATGCAAAAGTATTTTGAAGCCCAACATTTTACCTCATAAACTTGGAGTTCACATGATGAGTATTTCACTGTTACTGATACAAATTCTTTCAAGATTAGTCTTATTATAAAAAAGGAAAATAGGGATCCGTTTCTTCCCTAACTGTGTAGTTTGGATCAAAGTCCTTGGAAGCCATCTACATAGCTCAAATATTCTGATTGACATAAATGTCTACTGTAAGGCATCTCCACTCCAAATCCCTCCTACAAGGATTAAATGTCAAGTCAATTTCAGTTCCTATATTGACATAAGAAACATGTTTGAACTTACACAAGTACCACCTCCTTATTAAGATCTAAGAGATTAATTCTTAGAGCACAGTTCTCACATCCTCACCCTTTATCGAAGAATCCCACTTCTGTATCCACCTCCCATACAAGAAGAATGAGGACATCAATCCTACCAAGGCTACTCATTCAAATATGAACCCTGGTGATATGAAACTAACCCAAAAAGAATGCGCAATTCCACTACAGTAAGGATTAATTAAGCATACAAAATCTGACTGGGCTTATCAGGCCTTTTGTGTGAATAAGGGATCTGCACAACTATTCGTCTTAGTGAACAGGCATCCACCACTATGGGGAATAGATTGAATCATAGCCTTACAATACCTAAAGAAGGCCTGTCAAACTCCACCTAAGATTCCTGACAAAGGCCAGCGCCTTTTGTAGATATACGTTAGTAACCATTATTGGGGTGCTATCCCCATTGAAGAGATTAATAAGAAGCGACATTACTGTGAACCTAAGAAGAAGACACCATCAGACAGTCAATTGCTTCCATGACAAGAATGGGTTTAACACTATAAATGTAACACCCCACTCCCGCATGACCCGAACCCGACATCGATAGTGATATCCGAGTCCGTGTCGTGCGAGGGTGGCGTGCTACAACACTAAGTCAAAACTCAGTATATTTTTTTTGAAAACATAAGCATACACTAGCGGAAAATCTTTATTGAACATAATCACCGGTAATTCCAATGGCCACAAGGGCTCTTTTCATAAATACAATTTATTTCCGTCTATTGACTTTAAAAATTGACCTAATCATTAATACAAAAAAAATTCAGAAAAATACAGATTCTATTAGACACTAATGCAGACGCGAACTGATCCCGACCACTTCTCTCGCTCATATGCAGTAGCTATACGCCCGTTGCCTAACAGGGTATTCTTCTGAGTCCTGAAAAATAATAGCAAATTTTGGATGAGTTTTGCGAACTCAGTGAGGTAATCATCATCGATGGTTCACTCCATTTATGCAACACATCATATCACATAACATATATTCACATTGTTTCATAATTGCCAATTTCACTTAAGCATAGACAATTTATACATTTCATTTGATTAGACCTACATAACCAATTGAATTCATGTGACACTCAAGCATAACACACTCAATCAAAATGATTTAATCAAATGCATATGACATGTGCATATAACACTTTTCTAATTTATTTCGGTGTTGTGACCGAGCGCCTGAACTGTCCCAATAAGGGCGGATTAGTCGTTGAGCCAGAGGCTCTGAAACTGTCCCATTAAGGGCACATTAATCATTGAACCAGAGGCTCTGAATCACTGTGGGGCTTGAGGCCCAAATATAAATGTTGAGCTTGTAGCTCTCGGTGGCTGCTCCGATCACAACTTTCATTATCTGTGGTTCACTCAATTCATGCATCACTCAAGCATAACACAATTGTTTCAAAAAATCACATTTAGAAGTACCACATGATTGTTATCACATAAGGATAAGGCATTTCGCCTTTCGCTCAATCAAAGAAACCAAATCAGATGCATATGAATGCGTATGTGACGCTTATCCAATTGTTATGTTGTCATGACCGAGGGCCTAAAACTGTCTCAATCTGGGCGCATTAATCGTTGAACCTGAGGCTCTGAATCACTATGGGCTTGAGACCCAAATACGTTGAGCTTTACGCTCTCGGTGGCTGCTCCGATCACAATTGTCATTAACTGATCATGCATTCATGTATGAAATGCATATGTCCCAATTTAACAGTAATTGCATCACGATTAATCCACATGTCACAATTAGGCAGTACTGTATCACAATCAATTCACGTATCACAATTTATCACATCAGAGACAAGTAAGTCACAGATTCACAAACATATCACACTTCTATGTCATAGCTTCCAATACATCGGACACCTTCGGTCCGGAATCCAGTCATAAATAACGCACAAGCCCACCATTATTCTCCACAGAGTTATAAGTGCAGAATTATAAACAAATAATGATTGAGAAACCAACTAGGTCACTCACCAAATAGCTTCCGAGCTAATGCCTGGAAGTATCGGCAACGTCTGTGGGATGACGTTCCAAATGCGCCTCTATAACAGTCAAGATATTTAAACATTACCAAATGTACAATCAGAAATATTTAATAATGCACATGTAGCAATTAAAATATATACAATGCATGTTCATGATATTCCCAGCATTATCCCGTAATTCACATCACAAAAGATTCCCCTATGACTTAGGAAACCACAGGTACCAAAATCACACAATTTGGACCTCTATAGGTCCAATTATTGATAAAACATAGACCAGAAAAATGATTACCCG
>JANZLD010000236.1:10654021-10668562 GCA_026413575.1 Erythroxylum carthagenense
GCTGCATTCATATTTGAAATTATTCAGGAATTGTGAAAATTTTGAGAAATTTGAGAAATGAGCAATTGAGGTTTTCACTCGTAAAATATTTGAAATTGATTATGAATGATTTGAAAAGTTGAGAATTTTGAGAAATAAGAATTTTTTTATAAAATTTCTAATGTGAAATCTTTTATATAATGGCAAAAGTTTTGCAAGATGTTTTTGCTTATTTTTCGATTTATAAACATGTTATCCACGAGCTGTAAAGCTCACCCCCCCTTTCATCCCCATCTCCAGGTATCGAGTAGGAGATCAGATGAAAGAAAGTCGAGACATTTGTTCGATTATGTTTATGATTGTATTTTAAGTTAGATTTTTTGTAAAAATGAGAGCTTAGGCTTATGTTGTGTATTTTGAAGATTTTTGTATCTTTGTATTTTGGTTTATGAATGAAGTTGTTTTTGTGGCTTAAAAATGCCATTGAAGTTTATAAGCATTTATTTCATGATGTAATTGAATTACGAACTTGTGTATGAATTATGAATTTAGGTATTGAATTGAGATATGAATATGACTTGAATATGGGTGAATGTAATTTGAATGGGATATTGGGTTCCGGACAGGAGGTTCGATGATTATTAATGATTGAGAATTATTTGAAGTGCTATGTATATGATGATGATTGATTGTGTTTGTTTGTATTGGGGTTCCGGACATGAGGTCCGATGATTCTGATTATTGATTGAGAATTATTGAAGTGTTATAGGGTTAGAAATGTGTTTATATGTGTTGGGATTCTGGACAGGAGGTCCGATGAATTGTGTTGATTGAGTTGAAATATTGAAGTGCTTACTTGTTTTTGGCTTGATTGTGGGTTTATGGATATGTGTGATTGTTTTTATTGGCAAAGGAAAAGGAATAATAAGATTTTGGGTTAATTGATGGTTATGATTTGAATATGAAGAATCAAGGAAATTGAGATTTTTGATTAAGGATAAATTTCCAAATGGGAAATTAGATTGCTTTGTATGAGATTGAATAAAATGAAAAAAAATTATACCGGAATCGAATTTGCTTAGATTAGATGTCATAAGGTCTCCAACGCGACACTTTTCTAAATAATTGTTCTCAGATGTCAAAAATTTGATTCGTTTTTGATTTGCTTTCGATTCGTTTCGCTTTGTGTTCCGTTCTTTCGGATTAGATTTCCTTCGTTTTCGCCAATTTCGGCTTTGAGATCCGTTTGATTTGTTAGGATTCCGTCGCTTTGTTTTCGATATGTGGTTGTGTTTTTCGGATCCGAGCCATTTGTTTCGCTTTGTTTTCCGATTTGTTTTTTCGTTTTTTTAGTTGGAGTCCGGTTTTCGAAATCGGGTCCCAACATTGTGTATCAGAAAGTCTTAGACCATAGATCCTGTTTGAGGCCGTTGTTAAACAAGGAGAGATTGAAGAGTGTAAATTTTTAAGAGACAGGCCTTGAAAGTTGATGCTCATTGAGGAGCAAGGGCTTGTGTTTCGGTTAGCATACCTGAAATTTGGACTATAGTCTATCATTGTTTATCCTTAATCTCTTACGGATGATTTGTTTAATCAATCACTTTAATTATTCACTAGTGTCCTATGGTCCTTTGAGCAAGGGTAACCCGAATGGTAGTCGATCTTGGAATCATTCCAATTTGGAGGGCATGAGCTTAGTACATTTATGAATAGTTCATTAGCCTCAATGTTGTTGGGCTTTGGTAGTGTAGGACTTACATTTACAATCATTCTAACTTTCTTATAAATAAATGTAAAAAATTTAAAAATTTTATGTTATGATTTAATTATTATTATAACTTTAATTAAATTATTTTTTACATTAACATATTTAAAGAACAATAAGTATATATATTTTAATAAAAATGACAAAAAATGCAAACTTTATATCAATTTAAAATTTAAAAATGATAATAAAATACTCTAGTTTTTAGTTCTTTGCAAAAATATTTTGATGTTACATCAACTGAATTGAATTACAGTTTAGTAAACTTGTATATCATATTATAATAAAATAAAAAAGAAAAATTAAATTAACCTTTTTATTTTATCGATTTAAATCTTTGATCGAATTTTAAGAAAATTATAAGTCATCCCAAATCTCCAATTCCACTGGTCCGCTTGCGAGATTCTCCAACCCGTCTTACCAGCACAATACAAACTAGTCAGTTGCCAGGTTTATGTGACCTTACTGTGAACCACTGGTAAATATAGCTGCAGAAATGCACTTGTAGTTGAGCCATGTCACATAAAATCTCATGGAACTCGTTTTCAAATTTACATTCAAATGCCATCAGCCCAGCAAGCAAGCATCCTATTTTTCTTCCTAAAACATGCACACATCAAAGCAATAATATCAACAACAATACTAATTGATTTTTTATTATCAAATTATCAAATTTTGGTATGTTAAACGCAATTCAATAACTAAAGTTTGTTTGTAAGGCATTACATGCAAGAGAGGAAAGACTGACAACATTGTTCAAACACAAGAAAAATGCCATCTTTCTTCTCTACCATATTCTTCTATCCTCTCCCAGCCTGTTCGTTCTCTTCTTGAAAAGGCTTAATTCAGAATATTCCTGACAAAATATGTAGTAGGATTAAAAAACTGGCTCAAATTTTATTCCACGATTTGCTACTCTATATATAGAGTAGTTTGCTGTAACAGAACTGTAACAGAAAGATTTGAAGATATCTGAAAGGAAAAATAAAAGGGAAATAAAAAGAAAATGAAGTGGATCAAATGATGGATTTGGTCTGAAGAGAGAATGGGTTGGACTATTAGTCCAGAACCTTTATCTCAAGCCCAAACGCTAACTACAACACTTTGACCCACCAAACTAACTAAACCCTTTGACCATCGTATTTTCTGCCTAGGTTTAGATCACTTCCTTAGTTTTCTTCACACACTGCCGCAAGCTCGAGGTCGGTTGACATCGCTGCCGTAAGCTAGGTTGTAGATGTTGTCGACGCCGAGCTTGAGTAGTAAAGCATGGAAAGAAGACTTCGGTAGAGCCTTTGTGAAGATGTCCGCAAGTTGTACGTTGCTGGAGACGGGAAGAAGATGAATGATACCCATTTGGAGCTTTTCACGAACAACATGGCAATCTATCTCGATATGCTTTGTTCGTTCGTGAAAGATCGGATTTTCTGCGATGTGTATGGTTGAGAGGTTATCGCAATAGATGTTCGTCGATTGGAGATGGTTGATGCCGATATCTTGAAGGAGGTAGAATAGCCACTGGAGTTCACAAGTTGGGGTAGCGAGAGCTCTATATTCGGCTTCAGAGGAACTTTTGGAGACCGTTGGTTGCTTCTTAGATTTCCAAGAGATCAAGGAGGAGCCGAGGAAAATACAGTATCCAATGATGGATTTTCGGGAGTCGGGGCAAGTTCCCCGGTCAGAATCAGAGAAAGCACTGAACTTGAGTGGTGAGTCTCAGTGGAAGAAAAGCCCTTGACCCGGTGATTGCTTCAAGTAGCGAAGGATACGATGTGCCGCTTGAAGATGGGAAATTGTTGGTGCATTTATAAATTGGGAAAGTTGTTGAACGGCGAAGGAAATGTCGGGTCTTATGGTGGTCAGATAGAGAAGCTTTCCAATCAAGCAGTGGAAGGAAGAGGGATCAGCGATGAGGTCTCCAAATGAGGACAGTCGGAGATCTGAAGCCATAGGAGTGGCAATTGGTTTGGATAGTAGGAATCCGGTGTCTTGAAGTAAGTCAACTGTATATTTGTGTTGACTCAGATTTATACCAGCAGAAGATCTTGCTAATTCTAGTCCTAAACAGTATTTTGCAAGGCCGAAATCTTTGATTTTAAAGGCATTATCGAGGAAATACTTGGTGGTTTGTATGAGCTGCAAGTTATCACTGGCTAATAGTACATCGTCAACATAAACAAGTAAGATGATAAAGTGTGTACCTTCTATTTTTTTGAACATGGAGTGATCTGATTGTGACTGAGCAAAGCCTGTGGAAAGGAGAGCAAATGTTAATTTGCAGTGCCATTGGCGACTTGCTTGTTTCAGACCATAGATGCTTTTTTTGAGATGGCAAACAAGATCTGCACATGGAAGAGCTAAGCTGGGAGGAGCCTTCATGTATACTTCTTCAAGTAAGTCTCCGCGTAAAAATGCATTATTTATATCTAACTGATGCAATAACCAATTTTTCTGTGCTACTAATGCCAATAGAATTCTGATGGTTGTCATTTTTACCACAGGGGAGAATGTGTCTGTATAGTCCAGGCCTTCTTGCTAAGTAAAGCCTTTGGCTACTACACGGCTTTTGCACCTTTGGAGACTCCTGTCTGCATTGAACTTTAGTTTGTGGACCCATTTGTAGTCAATTGCCACCTTTCCTGGAGGTAAGGGTTTAAGTTCCCAAGTGTTATTGGCTTCTAGGGCTTTTAATTCCGTTTACATTGCTTCTCTCCATTCTGGATATTGGACTGCTTGCTTATAGGTAGTGGGCTCTTTGAGTGAAGAAAGCTTAGTGGAGAAAACACAATGTTGAGGGGATAGGTGATCATAAGATAGAACAGTGGAGAGGGTGTGAGGTGAAGTGTGGGTAATGGTAGGGCAGTGATAGTCTTTGAGGTGTGATGGAGGTTTGGATTGTCTTGTGGATCGATGCAGCAGTGGATTTGGGTCAGGAGGAGTAAGAGAAGTGATAGGTTGTGTGGGCAAAGATTGTTGGTTTGATGAATTTGATGGGATGAAATCATCAGAGAGTGTGGTTGATTGAATGGGTAGTATAGGTGAAGGTAGGTTGGGAATGATAGTTGGGGTAAGGTAAGGAAACATAGTATCATAAAATTGTATGTCTCTAGTCAACAAATATTGGTTAGAGGTGAGGTCAAAAGCCTTGTAGCCTTTAGTACCTGTAGAAAAACCAATAAAAATACATTTCCTTGCTCTTGCATCAAACTTTCCTCTATTTGCTTCTTTGGTGGAAGCAAAACAAAGGCAACCGAACACCTTTAAATCTGTTAAATCTGGGTTAGTACAAAATAACACAGAATATGGAGATTGGTTAGATAATAAAGGTAAAGGAATTCGATTGATTAGGTAAACTGCATGAAGAACACAATCTGCCCAAAACTTTGTAGGTAGGTTTGCTTGCATTTTTAGAGCTCTTGCTACATTCAAAATGCGCTGATGTTTCCTTTCAGCTCTGCCATTCTGTTGTGGGGTTTCAATACATGTGATTTCATGCAAAATTCCCGTTTCTTTGTAAAAGTCTTTCATGCAAAATTATATTCCATTGTCACTGTGAATGCGTTTAATATGTTTCTCAAATTGCCTTTCAACATAAGAACAGTAGCCTTTTATTAGATCTCTAGTTTTGGATTTGTTCCTCATCATGTATATCCATGTCATTCTGCTATGGTCATCCACAATAGTGAGGAAAAACTTATAACCAAGAATAGAGGGAGTATGATAGGGGCCCCAGATATCAACATGAATCAAATCAAAGCAAGCTTTTGCAATTGAGACACTAAAATGAAAAGGCAACTTTTTTTGTTTAGCAAAATGGCAAACATCACATTAATCAGTGTTTTGAAAAACAATAGTAGAATCTAATCTAGACAAAGTGTGTAGTCTTTGATTAGAGAGATGCCCCAGTCTTTTGTGCCATAGATTTTCTTGAGGTGAGGAGACATGACAGAGAAGAGAGGTGTGAGCTGGAATTGAGGTAGATAGGTGATAGAGACCGTTGACTTGTTTAGCAAAACCAATCATCTTCATAGTTTTGACATCCTGAATTTCACATGAATGAGGTGTAAAAATCAGTTGACATGGGTAAGAACTAGTAAGCTTGCTAACAGAGATTAAGTTGAAAGAAAATATAGGCACAAAAAGCACATTGGTAAGAGTTAAAGAAGAAATGTTGACAGTCCCAATATGTGTGACACAGACAAAATTTCCATTTGGCAATCAGATTGTTAAGGAATCTACTGATTTGTAGGCTGAAAAGAAATCCAAAGAGCAAACAATGTGATCAGTAACTCCAGAATCAAGGATCCTTGTGGATGACCATAAATCAGAAAGTTGGTGAGGTTTGGATGTACCTTTTTGGTTAATTGAAAGTGTATTGATCTGGGGTGTGCTTACTGATGTTTTCCCTTTTGTCTCCCCTTCTTTGTGCAGAATTTCCATCAGCTGAGAGTACTGATCTGAAGTGAGGTTGAAGGTGGGACTGTTATGCCCTGCTTCCTTTGGAAATGAAGAACTTTCAATCTCTGAGGTGTGGCAGTCTTGGTGAGTTTCAACTTGGTTGATTGTTTTGAATTTACTTTGATTGATGTCACGGTTTTGATGAAATGTTCTGATATTGGAAAAGTTTGGGGGATAACTATGCTTCTTGTAGCATTTTTTTTCAACTTGTCCAATATTCCCATAGTAGGTACAAATAGGTTTTCTGTTTTTTTGATAAATGTTCTTGCTGTCTGCTTTACTAAAAAAAGCTTGTGGTTCAATGATGGATGAAGATAATGTCTGTTCGGCGTTTAATTGTCTTTCATGTTGTGCAACAATAGTAAAAACACGTTTGATGTCAGGCAAAGGATCCATAAGCATAATATATGACTTGATAGTAGAATAAGAGTCATTCAACCCCTTTAAAAATTTGATCACACAGTCTCCTTCTTGATAAGTTTTGAATGTAGTTAAAACATCACAAGTGCACTGAGCGTCACACTTGCATTTAGGTAAAGGTCTTAAGTTGAATAATTCATCCCATAACATTTTAAGATGTGTGCAATAGTTAGAAAATGAAAGATTACCTTACTTGTGACTGTGTATTTCTTCTTGAAGATCTGAAATTCTAAAGGAATCAGTTTAAGAGAGTTTGTTTTCCAAGTCTTTCCAAACCTCAACTGCAGAGTCAAACCAAATCACACTTTGTGCAATTGAATCTGTTACTGACCTCAATAACCATGATAAAACCATTGTGTTGCATCTTTCCCAGTACATGAACAAAGGATCTTCTTTTTGTGGCATTGCAATAGATCCATCTATAAATCTGTGTTTATTTTTTGATAACAGGACCATCCGAATAGATCTTTGCCCAAGAGCGATAATTAGTGCCTGTCAAAGATGAGGAGACAAGAACTAAAGATGGGTTTTCATTGGAATGAAGATAAAAGGGACTGGCTGGATGATCTTCTGGTCGAATAACATTTTGTGGGTGTGGTTGATGATGTGTTTGGTTGGTGGTAACACTGGCATATGAGAGACTAGGATCACCTGACACGATGATGATTAAGAGAATAAAAGGAGGGCAGAAAAGAAGGCAAAGAGAAGGCCAGCAGAGGAGGAAAGGTGTCGAGCTTCTCACTTCTCTGATACCATGACAAAATATGTAGTAGGATAAAAAAATTGGCTCAAATTTTATTCCACGATTTGCTACTCTATATATAGAGTAGTCTGCTGTAACAGAAAGATTTGAAGATATCTGAAAGAAAACATAAAAGGGAAATAAAAAGAAAATGAAGTGGATCAAATGATGGATTTGGTCTGAAGAGAGAATGGGCTGGACTATTAGTCCAGAACCTTTATCTCAAGCCCAAAAGCTAACTACAACACTTTGACCCACCAAACTAACTAAACCTTTTGACCATCGTATTTTCTGCCTAGGTTTAGATCACTTCCTTAGTTTTCTTCACAATTCCTTCACACTCATTCAAAATTTAGTGGAGAGTTAATTGCTAAGTGAAAAAAAAGGTGTAGGCATAACGCATGAAGCATGTTCTGAATAAATATGCAAATGAACTGTGTCCTTTTACAAAGACCGATTCTCTGAGCACAGGGTGCTTTTATCCATGTTATTTCACATCCAAGATATGTTTTCCACATATCAAACATGACAGAAGATAAACACAATACAATAACTAAGACTTTCAAAAGCATTTAGCTTGATGTCCACCATATTTACAAGCCCTTGCTTATTGGTCTCAAGGCTGGGAAAATTAGTAGCAGCGGTCCATTTTTGTCATCGTCATCATCATCAGTAACCTCCTTGTATAAAAGCATTTAAACGGTTCAGCTCCTCCCTGTGTTCGCTTACTACAGCACGAACAACATCTCCAATTGACACCATCCCAATCATATCCTTATCATCAATAACAGGGATGTGCCTAATACGATTGTCTGTTGAGTATCACAGGTGCCAATATCATATCACATAATGATATTCCAACGTACGTGCAAAATTGAAAGATCAATTATAACAAATACCATATCACCATACAGACCTGTCATGAGTTGCATAGCCCGCAAAACTTTGGTGTCAGGTGTAACTGTAATCAGCTTGTTCTGCAAACAGCATGGATGTTTTATATCTGTGTAGCTAGTGGTCTCTGAAATCTAAAGAATGTAAAGGCAAATTGCTAGGAAATGGTTGCTGTATTATACCTCTTCAGTCATGATATCTCCAACCTTTGTCGACTTTGATGATCTTCCCTGCACTATGATCTTCCTCAGATAGTCTGGAAAGAGAACACATTAATTTACAAACCATTAATGGTGCATTGTTTGGCAAGGCAGGAGTATACCAACACTAATCACATCTAATACAGTATAATGTTACTAAAGCAGCTTCCCAGAACAAATTCATGTCTACAGAACTTACTACAAGTTGGTATAAAACACTATAATCACCAGCCCATGAATTTAGTGATTATCCTTCAATGCTAGTTTGCAGGAAACTGCCATGGTGAAGTATGCTATCAAGCAAAGCAGTTGTTTATTTATAACCTGGTCAATTCTGAAAGTTGTGGCTCAAATAACTGAAATCAGAGTTTCCTCAAATTAAGCCATATGGTTATGATTTCAGCTGCCATCAGCTAAAACAGAATAGAAACCTCAAACGCTAAAAAGGGGTTCAGTAATGGTCAGTATCTTGAAAAGGAAGATATTGTAAAGATTGAGAAAATAGTTTGGAGAAGATGTGGCTATTCATGACAGGAAAAATAGGCACATTCAGTAAAAGAGAGAAAGCAATAAACTGAACAGAGCATTTGAATCATTTTCATGCTGCCAAAGGAACCATCCAATGAATGAATAAAACCACTGTAGGAAGCGTCTTAATACTGTTTTGTTGCAAATAACCTTAATGCCCCTAAAGAACATTTCGTGATATTCTTCTTTTAGTAAGATCAATGAAACAAAGTACTCCAGGGTTAAGCTGGGGAAGAGCTACCCCACAATTGTTGTCATGAACTAAATTAATTAACTACCCAAAGAAAGCAGCCTCTTGCGAATGTTAGCAAGCCAACCAGCACAAGAACTTTCTTCCCTGAACACATTGGAAACTGCAGTAGCATTATTAGATTGTACGTAAATCAGTTTTACATGCCAAATCAGTGTCCAGACAGCTTAATAGTAACTATGTACCTCTTTCATTTTTTTTTTCTCTCCAATCATTCATTAACTGATTACATGAAACAGTTTTATGCATGGGTAGTTTAGTTTCCAGAAGGTTCTATAGCAAAAAGACAGGTAGGTTTACGTTTCCAACTGTCATAAAGGGCTAATGATTAACAGCAGGACTTTGCTTCTTGATAGGTTTACAATATTTCTCAGGTACCTCTCTCTGTAATGATTCCTGCAATTGACTTCTGAGCTCCAGGCCTGACAACGACCAAGGCTCCAACATTATGCTGTGTCATCTGCAGAAAAGCATTTGAGCATCTTATGATCCACAATCTGATGCCTGATGTTGGGCAATGGAGATTATTTGGAGCGGGGTTGTAAGAGTTAGAAAACAACTATACTACTAACAACCCTTGACTAGCTTTTTCGAGCACAATGGTCTCACCTCATTAGGTTAGCAAAAGCTTGCTGTCACTTATAATATGCAAAGTGTACTGGCCTTGTTAGTTATGATCCATAGTCTGAGCAATTGGGGGATCGGGAATATATGGAGTGTTTTATAGGATTTCAAAAGAACTAGTTTGAACTCTGAACTAGCTTTTTCCGGCACAATGTCTCAGGCCTAATTGGCTTTATTAGGCCAGCAAAAGCTTGGTTTCACATAAAAGATGCAAAGTGCCGCTCAAATAAAAACCAGTGTGACAATATCTTAGGAAAAGGGAGCACCCGTACCGATTTCACAGCGTCATAAACAGTGTCGTCTGTTGTGCACCAAAGCCAAGACCCATCTGCACTTTTACCTTTTCCTTTCAGAATGTCAGCAATAGTAGTACTTTCAAATCCATGCTCTTCCATACGAGCTGACGACACCGACTCAAACCGTGAAAAGACGAAAGGCCGCAAAACTGGGTTCCCAATACGAACATGTCGCAAGACTGCACCTTTGACAACATTTCCATGGGATAAAAATTCATTGATTGCCCTCTGCATCTTTCTGTCACGAGCACAGGTTGAAACAAATGTCAGCACACACAATACATCCTTGGACACCATCTTAGGAAGAAATTAAATGCAAGTGGATAGGAAGAAATTAAATGCAAGTGGATTGGTTTATTTGGGGGAACCGCTCAAATAGCTCATGGGTCAACAGGAAGGAACTGAAAACCTTAATTCTAATCCATAACAACTCGTATAAAGTATGCATCTTCATATGATGGAAGAAAGGAT
This sequence comes from Erythroxylum carthagenense, assembly GCA_026413575.1. Lineage (NCBI taxonomy): Eukaryota > Viridiplantae > Streptophyta > Magnoliopsida > Malpighiales > Erythroxylaceae > Erythroxylum > Erythroxylum carthagenense. Next base: position 10,664,649 of record JANZLD010000236.1, read on the forward strand.
CCTCCCGGACAAAATATCATCTGGCTGACAAACTTGTTAAATCAAAGATCTGATAAGAGTTATATATGGAGTTGATATGTTATGATGGTGAAAGAACAACAACAACAAATTGTACGAGAAGTAGCAGCCGCAGATCAGGACCGATGAAGAGTAACAAAGATGAAAGCTTTTACCTGATTAATTTCAAAGACAAGTTCAGTCAAGCAGTAAGAGCAGCAGCTAAGCTCAAAGGCTTTACCTTAGGTGTCAACCCAAGTCTGACTTTAGACGGTGCAATGGATAAGCATCTTACTATTAAATAACGTACTACTTGTTTTGTGCCACTCTTTGTCGTATCCAAACAAGACATCTTTAATAAATAAAGACACGCATTCAATTTATTTTTTAAATTAATTATTTTTTGTTAATAAATTCACTTTTTTTTTAATTTTTCTTTTAAATTTTTTGAAGCTGAACCATGTTACATATAATTAAAAATATATTAACTTAAAATATTAAATTAAAAAAATCACAACAAATTAAATCAAATCAAATAAATCACGCCTACATCTTTTCGAAGTAATGAAAATGTCTGGAAAGGGGCGTTATGCGTATAGAGCGCGGTGGACACGGGACACATATGACATACCCATCATTTCCGCCTCGCGCACATGATTTGATTCCTACATTAGGAAAAAAACAAAGTTTAATCGAATGTAATGAAATAACCGAAAATTGGAGGGAATTCCATCAGTATGACAATGTTATAGCGCCTCAAACGAAGATCACACCCAGGCTACGCTTTTCCCTGCACCACTTTAAGGAATAACGTGATTGTTTCTCTCTCTGTGTTTAATGTACAATGGTTGAAATGAGTGGAAAAAAAAATAAAAAGCATCAACGACAAGTGAGGACCCGGAAGGACATTGTACAGACGCCGATTAAGCCGATCTAACGATCTAGTGAAGGAAATAGTAGGAAGGAAGATGAATCGAGTGAGAAGAGTAAGAGTTTTGGAAGTTCACAAAGGAAGGTGAAGAAGCAGAATCGCGAAATGTAGATGTGAAAGGAGATTGACCGGAATTGTGCAGTGCTTTTGGGGAAGGAGATACAGTAGATTCGTTAAGTGGGTTCGGAGAAGGAGATGAAGATAAATACATCGTTCATTGAGATGAATCAAATGGACAGTGTTCTCGTACAAGCTCAAAATAGTCGTCAATATTTGAATGTGAACTCAAAATTTGAATGTGAACTCAGAACTTGAATGTTCTAACTCAGCGATTCAAATTTTGCAACAAAAGTTTAAACAATCGTGGACTGATGAAGTCGAAAAACGAGAGAAAGAAATTAAACCTGCAGAATTGTCTAAAAAAATGGTACTATCTAAGATGATTATGATATTTCCAAATTGAACAGTGCGGGTTGTGAACTACAATTTGTTCAACCTGAGATGAAGGGGGAAGTTAGTGAAGAAAAAATTGAGATTGATGATGTGCAATCTAAGTTAGAGTACTGGCAGTCAATGATGGTTTGCAATGGTGTATGAGCTAATCCACCATTATAAGTGTTCTAACGACTTTGTCCAAAGAATATGTGGACAGTATTATATTGATAAGGTGTCGTGATGATTCAAGAACTTCTTGATGGCCTAAGATTTCCAAGAAAGTTCAGTTCATGGACCATGGAATGCATATCAATTACATCTTTTTCTTTGGTCCTAAATGGAGAGTTTTATGGATTTTTTAAGAAGAGGATTAAATCAAAGTGACCCATCTCTCCTCATGTTTTACTTTTTGTTAGTTATGGAATACTTGACAAGGTAATATATCCAAAAAAAAAAAAAACAAGGTTTTGATAGTACATGTGATAAGGAAACTCTAAGAAAACAAGATTTTTGAAATCCCCCTAATCCTACTGATCAAACTCCCAACTTTCTATTCAATTAAATATGCTATGTCAAACTCCAAATTATAAGTTTTTAGACCTAATCTCTAAGAAATCAAAAATCAATTTATGTTGCAAGTACTTACTTATTGATGCAAATCAATTTCTTGAAGTAACAATGAAGATATTCACGCTTCACTTGAAGAATTCAATTTTGAAATTTTATTGATCATCAAAACTAGGTTACAAGGATATAATAAGGTATTTATACCAAGTCCTAACCCTAATAGGAATAAGTTTGCAAGCCCATTTAAAAAAACTAGGCTAATCCTAACAAATCTAGGATTATCTAGCCGATTGAACATAATCTGATCGAAGTCCTTTTAGGAATGAGCTAAACACATTAAAACAGATAAGTCTCAAAATAGCCCAAACAAACAAAGCACATGCTACTAGCTAAAAGAACAGCCCATAAACAAGTCAATGGGCCTAAAATAAGAGATAATAAATAATAAGCCAAAAATGCGCCCCAAACACGACTTGAGCTTATTTCCCAAAATGGCTAAGTACTAACATCTTCCAACGCCTCCTCTAACAAAGTCACAAGCTTTGGCGTGCCTTGGTGTTCCTCCATAGATGTTTTGGCCTCCTCATGTACTTGATTTGTGACTTGGACTTGAACAAAAGCTTGTATTGCTTGTTTAGGCCTTGAAGCTTGTTGCATTGTAATTGGACCACTTGGCATGTGTAGCTTCTCAGGTTGATATGTAAGGTGTGGAACTCCGTTGCAAAGGTTGGTTGTATCATTCTCTCCCTCCTTAAAAGGATTTGTCCTCGAATCAGATCCTACATTATTAAAGGGAGAGAGATATCAGCAACATTAAAAGTAGCGGATACTTGATACTCGCCTGACAAATCAATCCTGTAGGCATTATCATTAATTCTCTTAAGCACTTGGAATGCCCCATCGCCTCTAGGATTCAACTTGGATTTCCTTTGCTTAGGAAATCTCTCCTTCCTAAAATGCACCCAAACCCAATCTCCAAGCTCAAACCTCAACAAATTGCGCCCTTGATTAGCTCTGTGCGCATTTGCTTCGTTTCGCTTCTCTATTTGCTGCCTTGCTTTATCATGAATGCTCTTCATTAATTCAACCTTGTGTTATCCATCCCTGCTAGATAATTCATGTAATGGCAAAGGACACAAATCCAAAAGCGTTAAAGGGCTAAATTCATAAACTATCTCAAATGATAAATACCCGATAGTAGAATGAATGCTTCTATTATATGCAAATTCAAGTAATGACAAACATTATTCCCAAGTTTTAAGATTTTTTCTTATAACAGCATACAAAAGAGATCCTAAAGTTCTATTAACCACTTCAGTTTGGCCATTTGTTTGAGGATGACAAGTAGTAGAAAACAAAAGCTTAATTCCTAACTTTCCCCAAAGAACATGCCAAAAGTAACCCAAGAACTTTACATCACGGTCTGAAACAATAGTTTTAGGAATACCATGCAAACGCACAACATCCCTAAAGAAAAAATCAGCATTATAAGTGACATCATTACCTTTATGACATGCAATAAAGTGTGCCATTTTACTAACCCTATCAACAACCACAAATATGCTATCCCTACCCTCTTTTGTTCTAGGCAACCCTAATACAAAATCTATAGATATGTCAGTCCAAGGATGCTTAGGCTTAAGCAAAGGAGTATACAAACCATGTGGATTGATCTTTGATTTCGCTTGTCTACATGCAACACACCTAGAGCATAGTTTTTCAACATCTTTTCTCATGTTAGGCCAATAAAAATGTTCACAAAGTATGTCATATGTCTTTTGCACCACAAAGTGACCCATCAAACCTCCACAATGTGATTCATGCACAAGTATTTCACGCATAGAGCAAATAGGCACACAAAGAGTAACATCCCATCACCGATGGGAAGGATAAAATGGTAATTTGGGATGGGATATGAGTGTGAAAACGTATCTCGGCATGGTCATGCCTAATATGGCCTCCATATATGCATAAATTGTAATTT
>JANZLD010000236.1:10685526-10695533 GCA_026413575.1 Erythroxylum carthagenense
AAATGATGTGTTGCATGAATTGAGTGAACCATCGATGATGGTTCCTCACTGAGTTCGCAAAACTTACCCAAAATTTGTAATTATTTTTCAGGACCCAGAAGAATACCCCGTTAGGCGACGGGCATATAACAACCACATGCGAGTGAGAAAAGAAGTCAGGATTAGTTCGCGTCTTCATTAGTGTCTAAGAAAACTTGTACTTTCTAAATTTTTGTACAAATGATTGGGTCATGTTGTAAAATCAACAGACTAAATTAGATTGTATTTACAAAGGGCCCTCGTGGTCATTGAACTCATCGATGATTATTTATAAACATTGTTTTCCTCATAATATATATAAAGTATGTGAGTGTTTAAAAAAATTTATACTGAGTTTTGACTGAATGATGTAGCACGCCACCCTCACAGGGCACGGACTCAGATATCACCATCGATGTCGGGTTCGAGTCATGCGGGAGTGGGTGTTACACAAAGCTTATTCTCCCTCAATAAGTACCTATCATGCCTATAAAACTTTTGAAATGCAACATGCTCACATGCACCATAAACATTCCCAAAATCAGAATCTGAAGCATACAAATCTCTAGTAAACTCAAATCCAAGCATTTTAGAACTCAAAGTATTGATTAGAGTGTACTTCTTAATAATGCATCAACCACTACATTTTCCTTACCTTAATTGTACTTGATCATATACGGAAAAGTTTCAATGAACTTTAGCCATTTCGCATATCTCTTGTTTAACTTACCTTATCCCTTTAAATGCTTGAGTGATTTATGGTCAGAATGAACCACAAACTCTTTTGGCCATAGATAGTGTTGCCAAGTTTCCAATGCTCTCACCAAGGCATATAGTTCCTTGTCATAAGTGGAATAATTCAGTTGTGACCCATGAAGCTTATCACTGAAGTATGCAATGGAACACCCACCCTGCATCAAAACAACACTAATACCTATCCCGGAGGCACCACATTTAATCTCAAAAGCTTCATTGAAGTTAAGTAAACTTAAAACAGGTGTAAAACACAACTTATTTTTCAAAGCATTAAACGCAAGTTCTTGTGCCTCACTCCATTTAAAACCAACATCTTTTTTAATGATTTCAGTTAAGGGCGTAGCAATGGTGCTAAAATCTTTCACCTATAAAAACTAGCCAAACCATGAAAACTACGCACATCACTAACAAACTTAGGAGTAGGCTAATCTTTGATAGCCTTAACCTTCTACTCATCAACAAGAACACTTTTTAAGTTTAGAATAAAGTTTTTAACAACTAAGTGCCTTTAGTACAGATTTAACATGGAAAACATGCTCATCAAGGCTTTTGCTGTAAATCAGAATATTATCAAAATATACAACCACAAACTTGCCAATAAATTCATGCAAAACATGGTTCATCAATCCCATGAAAGTGTTAAACGCATTTGTCAAATCAAAAGACGTGACCAACTATTCATATAAACCATATTTAGTTTTAAAGGTTGTTTTCCATTCATCTCCTACTTTCATCCTAATTTGATGATAGCCACTCATAAGGTCAATCTTTGTAAAACAAGCACTATGTAATTCATCAAGCATATCATCTAATCTAGGATTTGGGTGGTGATACTTTACCGTTATCTTATTCACTTCTCTGTAATTCACACACATGCGCTAAGTCCCATCTTTCTTTGGAACTAATAACACTGAAACTACGCATGGGCTTAAGCTTTCTCTCACGTGTCACCCTCTAAAAGTTCCTCCATTTGATTTTGAAGCTTCTTTTCTCCTCAAGATTGCTCCTATAAGCTGGTCGGTTTGGAATTTGAGCTCCTGACACAAAATCTATCTGGTGTTTAATACCTCTCAAAAGTGGAAGTCCCTTAGGCATCTCATCTAAAAAGACATCTAGGTATTCTTGCAAAATAGATTTAATAACACTAGGTTCAAAAGAGTCAAGGTTAGCCTCATTATAAAGAATTTCTCTATAGTTAAGCAAAATTAAAGGCTTAGGTGTGTATAACACTTGTCTTAAATCTCTTGATTTTTGTAAAGAAGGTACTCTTTTTTCTTTCACTCTTCTTTTCACTCAACTCTCCTTTTTCTATTGCACTTCCCTATAATTTTTTTCTCACTAGTGCAATCTCTTTCAATAGGGCCTTTATTTTTATTTTTTAAATGGCTTCTTTCCCTTTTCTTCTTTTCAAACTCTCTGTCTCCCTTTATTTTTGTTTTTCCATGGCCTTTGTAAACCTCATTTGATCCTGATGAACCTCTTTTAGTTTTAGAGGCGCCAAAATATAGGTTTGATCTCCCATCTTGAATGAGTACCTATTCTTGTAGCCATCATGGATCACTCGCCTATCATATTGCTAAGGCCTCCCCAATAATATATGACCCGCCTGCATTGATACTACATCACACAAAACCTCATCAGAATACCTTTCAATGGAGAATGCAACCTTCACTTGCTTGTGTACCCTTACTTCTCCACATTCATTGAGCCATTGTAGCTTGTATAAGCTAGGATGTTTAATAATAGGCAACCCCAACTTCTCTACCAAAATTATACTAGCTACATTTGTACAACTCCTTCCATCAATTATCATACTACATATCTTACCATTGATTAAGCAACGTTTATGCAATATGTTTTCCCTCTGCTCGTCTACTTCTATCTTCTCCTGCACATTGAGAGCACACCTAACCACAAGGGCTTCGACTAGGACAGATTCCCTTACCTCCACATCACTGTAATCCTCAAGCTCAGGCATTTCTTCTCCATCACTCTCCTGGGACTCAATTCCCCTATCATCTCTCAAAAGTACAACCTTTCTATTTGGGCATTGTGAAGCAATATGACTAGATCCCAAACATTTAAAACATTTAATATCCCTGTGCTTAGTAGATGTATTAACAATATTTGGGTGAGAATTTGTACCTTTAGAAGCTGTTCCCTTATCTTTGGACTTGTCCCTATAGTCATTGGACTTGTCCTTGCCCTTTTCTTCCTTCTTAGGCCACTCGGAACTCCAAGAAGTTAAAGAACCAGAATTGTAAGCCTTGTTGGAGCTTTTACTCTTCAATTGCTTTTCAATTTTCATTGCCATGTTGACCATTTTATCAAGCTCTACATAGGGATGCAACTTCACAATGTTGGCTATCTCCTTATTCAAACCAGCAAGAAACCGGGCCATGATGGCTTCCCTTTCTTCTTCAATATCAGCCCTTATGATAGCCATTTCCATCTCTTTGTCGTAGTCCTCAACGCCCTTAGTAACCTGTCTTAAAGTCTGGAGTTTTTGTTGCAACTCCCTGTAGTAGTAACTAGGCACAAAATGTCTTTTCATGATGGACTTCATCTCCTCCCATGTTTCAACAGGTCTATCTCTAGCCCTTCTTCTATTCAGAAGTAGTTGGTCCTACCAAATAGCTGTATAGTTAGAGAATTCAACTGCTGCCAACTTCACCTTCTTTTCTTCTGAGTAGTTGTGGCAAGCAAATATCATCTCTACTTTCCTTTCCCACTCCAAGTAGGCTTCTACGTCATTCCTCCCTTGGAAAGATGGAATCTTCATTTTGATGCTTCCTATGTTTCTATCAACTCTCTCAACTTCTTCCTTTGCCCCTTTCAACTCTCCCCCTATGGCCTCCTCTATTTTGGCCTCTGTCTCCTCTTCCTCCTCTTCCATATTTTTGAACTTCATGCCATCCCCTCTCATCATCTTCTTCATAACTAGCAACTTCTTCTTCATAGTTTTGGGGATTTCGAGCTGTAGTTGAAGCTCTTTCTCTTGGTGCATTATTAACTAAAAACTCTTGCAAAGCTCTGATCAATCTATCTTGTCTTTCAAACTTGTCATTAACATCTCCAAACATGTCCTCTATCCTTAGAAACTGATTTTGCATAGCAACTAAAGTAAAAAAAGTTTCCCTCAACATCAAATTGCACACTTGTGTTTTCACACAATATTAATGGCTTTTCACTATATCAACTCACCCTCTTGCCTTTTAACTCTTAAGTGATGTCTTTAAAGTTACTTTTCAGAAATCAATTCAACAAAACTAAGCAAATAGCAAGTAACACAAATTAATTGGAAAGAACAAGTAAATCCTAACAAGAAACGAAATAAGAACAATTCTAGAAGCAAATTAATGCATGGACAGAAATAAAATAGTATACTAATGCACGGATGGAGAAGATGTATATGCAATGATTTTTGTTTATAATTGAACAATATGAATGCAAGATTGTCCAATTCAATGTAATGGAAGCAAAGAAAGGCACAAATAAGAAAGTAAAATAAGAATCAAAGAAAGGCACTCAATATATTGTAAAACTCAACAAAAACCCGAAAGCTCAAAGAACAAATTTCAAATCTGCCTAAGGTTTAAAGTAGGTAACTCAACATGTTTTCAGTGGTTTTTTGATTTTTTTGATTTTTTAGCTATTGTTTACTTTTTTGATTTTTTTGCTACTGTTCACTCCCTTTTTTCTACTGTTCACTTTTTTTGACTATTGTTCATGATTTTTTTGGCTATTGTTCATGGTTTTTTTGCTATTGTTCACCTTTTTTCGATACTATTCACTTTTTTCGGCATTGTTCATTTTTTCCCAGTACTGTTTACTTTTTCTTGGTATGGGTTTGCAAGCCCATTTAATAAAAACTAGGGTAATCCTCACAAATCTAAGAGTATCTAACCCATTGAATATAATTTGATCCAAGTCCTTTAAAGAATGGGCTAAACACATTAAAACAGATAAGTCTCAAAATAGCCTAAACAAACAAAGCACATGCTACTAACTAAAAGAATAGCCTATAAATAAGTCTCTAGGCCTAAAATAAGAGATAATAAATAATAAGCCAAAAATGTGCCCCAAATAAGACTCGAGCTTGTTTCCCAAAATGGCTAAGTACTAGCCTCTTCCAACGCCTCCTTTAACAAAGTCACAAGCTTGGGTGTGCCTTGGTGTTCCTCCATGGATGTTTCGGCCTCCTCATGTACTTGACTTGTGATTTGGGCTTGAACAAAAGCTTGCATTGCGTGTTTAAGCCTTGAAGCTTGTTGCATTGTAATTGGACCACTTGACATGTGTAACTTGTCAGGTTGATGTGTAAGGTATGAAAATCCATTGCAAAGGATGGTTGTATTAACATGAAAAACACCTTACAAGAGCTAACAAAAGAGATGTCTAGGATATAAAGTTAGTGGCAAGGATTAAGACAGAAACACTAGAGACTTAGCAATTATAGACAATTTTCAAATCATTAGTCTCCACCTGTGATTAGTGGGTGGAGATAGTAGGTGATGAATGTTACAGGCTATTGCTTTAGCTCTAATGTATCTAGTAATATTGTTAAAGCAAGCTATCACATTTGTATTGCCTAAACCAAATAACTATTTGTTTCTTTAATGCCAAATATAACAGATCAATGCACCAAATGCAACTTTGAAAAGTTTGTTGTCTCCTTTTATTTTGAGTTATATTTGAGAGATTCATTCAATAAGATGTGACCAATAGGAGTTTGAGCATTGAATAATAAATAAGTCTAGTATTTGAGACCATAACTCTAAAATGACTTTGTAGCTAAAGAATAAATAATATAATGATTCAAGAGCTTCTTCACATTATAAGCAATCATGATTTGAGATGTTAACTTAACTTTATCACTTGTGCCAAGTCTTTAACATGAAGCAAGCCAAAGTGTAAATGAGTGTGAGGGGGATATGGCAACATCTCATATCATTTTGTAACACTATGTAGGAGGAGGATTGTCCCATAATAGCTTTTAAAATGAAGTTGAAGTGACAGTGGAGGATTTATCTAGCTTAAATACTACCTTATCATGTAAGGAGATATGTATATGCATTAAGGATAAAAGATGTTAGCCTCCATGCTTTTATTGGAATGAAAAGGTCAATGTTAGGAATCTTTATTTATGAAAACACTGAGCTTTAAGTCTACTTAGATTATAGTTTTCATAAATTAAAATTCAGGTATGATTTTGATGAGACCCTTTGGATGCCATTGGTTAAACCAAAAGTGAGTTTCCTTGCCATCACCACTCTTGTATCGCATTTTCAAGATTTAGTTAAGAGTCAAGGAGATTTAGGAGAGGGTTTATAACACCAAATGCTTGTACCTTTTAGTAGATACATTTTGGACCATTTCACCCAAATGTTTTTTCTTTTTGATTAGAGTTTCATAATTTTTTATGAGCATGATCTTGCTCATAGATTTCATTGAAGTGGTTCCCAAGCCATTACATCTTTTAGGTTGGCACACTATAGACCACTTTACTTTAGAAATCTTTAGTGTTTTGTTGGATCCACTCTAGAGAAAGTCCCCTAAATCTTTGTCAATATCCTTTATCACACTTTTTGGTAGGGCTAAATGAGAAATCCAGTAGATGTGGAGGCTACTCAGAATGGAGATGACTAGCTGAAATCTCCCTCATATGATATATAGGTATTACACTAATTATTTAGTCTTTTGCTAGTTGTCAGTAAGGGATTGCCTCTTGGTCAACTTCCTCATTATTATTAGGACTCCAAGATATTTGAATGGTAATTGTTTATTCCATCCAATGGATTTGACCATATCACTCAGATTAGGACTTATATTAGCAAAAAGTAAGAAAGAACTTTTTCTAGAAATTGCCTTAAATTGCTCGAAGCAATTGATTATTAATTTAATTGAGCTAGATTGAGCTCTACATAGTAAAACTATATCATCAATAAAAGAAAGTTGTAAGATTTAGTTTCTTGGTGAGTCAGTGGAACACCTCCATGCATATGACAAGCAGGTCACGTTGCCTAATGCCTCTAGCTATTTTGAAAATGTTGGAAGGTTCTCTATTCATAAGAATAGAGTAAGATACAGTGGCACTGTAGCTCTTAATCCAGGTAATAAACCTTGATGGAAGTCTTATGACTTGTGGAGATGATAGGACGAAGTTCCAAGAGATTGGGTCAAAAGCTTTAGTAAAATCAATTTTTAATGCGCAACTCCTTATTAAGGATTTTGAGTTTACTTTTGATTAATAGTTATGAAATCATAATGTTGTCTCTAATGTTCCTTATGGGGATATATACATGCTAAGTTGTGTCACTAAAGTCTAGAAGAATGGTCTTTAACCTATTGGCAATGATTTTTGTAATAATTTTACAGATCACATTGCAACATGCAATTCATCTATAGTCATTCTTGGACGATGGGTTAGGAACTTTAGGCATTAAGCAGAGACAAGTCTTATTGAATCAGTTGACATTCTTCTTAAGTTGAAGAATTAAAAGATAACTTGTGTGATTAATACTTCAGTTGAGCTTGAGATAGCCTAAAAGAACCTAGCATTATAACCATCAGGCCTATGAGCTTTATCAGAGGGAATGAGAACAAGGTATCTTTGATTTTAGTAGCTGTGGCCTTTTTAATGAGAGCATTAGTGGATTTAGATGAGAATGGACTTTCCAATACATTTTATAACTCTATAGATAAAGGAAGAGTGCTACGCGGAGATCTTATTAGTTTGGAAAAGAACTCTATAGTCAGTGTCTTTAGAGAGTCTTGTCTAGTGATTGACCCTCAAAATTGAGTAAAGCATAGATTATGTTGCAATTCCTTTTTGCTTGAAATTTTATTTAAGGGAACTTTGAATTTTTGTCACCTTCCTTTAGCCAGTTGATCCTAGATTTTTACTACTGGTGAGAATTATAAGTTTTCGTTGTATTTATATATCTCTTTAGCTCTATAAGTTCCTGAGCTTTTAAGGTAGGATCTACATGTTTGGAGGCTAATTTATATTGGCAATAGATGAGTGAGTTAAAGGCTTAAATCTTTTCCCATTTCATAGGATCTCTATTGTTTTCCTACAACTTGAACAATTCGGATTTAATAGCTTTAATCTTGGATAGGCATTTAAAAGTATTATATCCAAAAACTTCGCTTATGAAACTTGTATTTAAAGAAATGACAAAATGAGGATGTTTTAATAAGGAGTTAAAGAACCTAAAGGGGCCTTTCTTTTTGCTTCCAAGGGTGAAGTCTGCACACAAATTAGAGAATGATCATAAAGCAATAAATTTCCAAAATGTGCATGATTGAGGGGAAATTATTAAAGTCATTATGAATTCACTAAGCATCTATCCAACTTTTTCTATAAGAATCGATCTCTTGTTTGTCTATTTGGCCTAGTGTAAAATATGCCTTTGTAGTTTAACTCAGTGAGCTCTAGGGACTTAGTGCATTCATCCAATTCATGTAGATTAGAATACAAGTTTCTCCTCACACCATAAGCTTTATTAGAATGGAAAATACAATTAAAATCACCAATAACTATCCATAGACGGGCTGGTTAATTATGAGATGTTTCATATCCTCCCAAATTTTCCTCCTTTGAAATTCTAGATTAGAAGCATAAATAATTATAAAGTGGAAAGTTAATTATGTTTGCATTGCCAGTAATTCATAGTGGATGAATCCTTTTAAACATTTCTAGTTTGTAAGAGTGAATATTTTAAAGTGAGATAATAATTCTTCCATTCAAGTGTTTCTCTTTTTTACTGATTGTAATCCAATCCTTATTCAAAAACCATAGCCTTTTTTGAAAAAAATTCAAATTGATTTTAGTTTTGATGAAATCCATAAGATGTCGTTTATTTTTGTAATAAAGCCCTTAATAGCATATTGTTTACTAATATAGTTAAAGCCTCTTATATTCCAGACAAGAAACTTTATAAGATAGAAAGGTTAATTTTTTTTCTTTATGTCCTTTATGCAGGTTAGTTTTTTTTCTTTGTGTCCTTTATGCCAAATCTACCACTACTAGTACTAGGTTAAGAAGATACTTGACTGTTCTCAGCTTTGCTAAGATTTTGATTGACAAGAGCTAGTTTAATCATGATGGAAACTTGAGGGTCCTTTCTAGCCTAATTAGATAGCTTTTCATATGCAAATGGTTCTAAATTTGAAGTCTTATGAATGGGGTCTTCTTCAACATAATTTTTATTCTTTGCATTATTAAGAGATGTAATTGAAAAGGAAGTAACATTTACAAGATTATTTCCACTCCCCATATAAGTTATGTTTAGAGTCCTTTAAGAGATCTAATGGAAGAGGCAGAAGGATTAGGAGGTTCTAGATTCTTCAATGATTCTATATCTATATTTCATTTGGGGATTCCAATAAAAGGAATGAATTTGCAACAATTTCAATGTTAAAAATTGTTACCACTTTATGTTGGGCTTTCCAAACTTGCGTTATTTCTTTCTTCTTTGGTCTCCAAAAGGTAAGTGACATTTAAGGGAATCTTTATATAATTGATCATCTTGATTCAATCTCAAGATTTTGATGGGGTCTTAGTGGCTTACCATCTACATAAACCTTCAAACATACCCTGACATGGCCAATCTTTTATAAACATACACATTTTTTTTCATTTCACAAACCCTACTTCATTTCTTTTAGTGATTCATCCTCATGAAATACTACTAATAATACAAACATATTCAATTGACTTATAATTATAAATGTATGTAACAAATTTCCTAAGATGAACAAACTGACATCATACCTTAATTAATATGCATATTTAACCAAAGATATTTATACCATAAAATGCATACGTCAGTATGTCTTTACAAATTCAATGACTATGTTCAAAGCTTAACTACTTCCGTCAAGTTATTGCCATTGACACATTTACACAATTCACACATATGCTCACACCATGTCAACCTAATTAAAAACTAAGACAATATGAGAGGCAAACTTCCCACACATGCCATGTCAATGCAAAATTCTCCTTACACTTAGATAACACATTGTCCTCAATGTGAGAAAGACAAACAACACATAAATGGAAATAAAAAATGACAAGAAAAACAAAAAAGGTTAGTGTAAGTGATGTGAGCAAAGGCATGGATGACGATGTGGATGAAGGTGGTGGCATGCATGGTGAAGGCGTGCATGGAGGTTTGGACTTGAAGAGGAGCTTGCGTGATCAAGGCCAAGGAAGAGAGCTTTCC
>JANZLD010000236.1:10695633-10709142 GCA_026413575.1 Erythroxylum carthagenense
TTGATTGAATTCTTGAATCAGTCATTATGCAGATAAGATCTATCTATGGAAATAGATTATAAATCAAATCAATGTAAGTAAATATAAGAAATATCTTATAATAATAATAATAATAATAATAACTAGAATTCAGTATGGGGAGTATATCGAATAGATTCATAATAGCTCATTGATAAAGGAGAAAGTGGATTTACCTGAAGAGTCGGGTATAGACTAACCTAGTGAATATAGGTAAAAAAAATATTGGATTGGATAAAATAAATATTAATGCAATGAATTGTTTCAAGACCGAACCAAATGGAATTGACCGGCCATCATACCAAAAACTTCAGTTGATTGATACATGTACCTACCAATTCAACATAGATCTAAGATAATTCATTAATTTAATGAGGAAGAAAATCCATTTGTCCCTAGACACTTACAAGGAGAAGTTAAAGAGTTGAAGGAGATGATGACTGAAATGAAGCAAATGATGACAGAACTATTGAAGAGTCGTCAACATTGATCATTTTTTATTATAACAAATAGGAGGAGAAGAGTATGGAAGATAATGATTCAAAGGGGTGTGAATGAAGATGATGCTAAAGAAGATAGGGGGAGGAAGACTAATGAAGACGTCTGAAGAAAACTCAATGAGATAAGTTTTTTTTTATTTTTCAAGCTGTACATATTTTTTCTTTTTACTTGTATAATTTGTTATCATAAAAAAGGGGGAGATTGTTAAGTCAAAATGACTTTACTTAGATATGATTTTGATGTATAACAAAGAGAAAAATAAAAGAAGTTACAAAAGCAGACGCGGCAATACAAATGAAGAAAAACAATACAGACGAAGCAATGCAGGCACACAATTAGAAGCAGACGTAGACGATGTGAAAAAGCAGACGCAGACGCACAACACAGATGTAGACGCAGACGCAAAACACAGAAGCAGATGCAGACGCAAAACACATATGCAAACGCAGACACAGACGCGAAGTAAAAAAGTAAAAAAGCAGACGAAGACGCGAATTGAAAAGCTGACGAAGACGTTAAGAAAAACAGACGCAGAAAAAGAATAGAAAGTAGACACAAGAGTCAATTCGGGTTAGTTACAGAACTCAACTGATTAACCGTTTCTTTCAAGATTCAAAGAAGCAAGATTCAAGAAGTAAGAATCAAGAAGCAGTTGGAGACGAAGGCTATAAATACAAGTCGAAGTCAAAGATTGCAAAGTTAGCTGAAAAATTAGTTAAATTACATCTACGCAATCGTAAAAGCATATCTGTGAGATCATTGTGCAAATTAGCCAAGAGCTAGTTTTTCTGTAACAAGTTTACAAACACTTTTTTTGAGAAAAGTAGTACAGATAGCCTGCAGAAGGTAAATGTGAAAGAATACTGATTGTAGAGACCTGGAGAGGCTCGAAAAGAATACTTGTAACAGTTGAAGAGATAGTGAAATCTCAGAAAGACCTCTGAGGACTGGACATAGCCCACAGTTTGGGGTGAACCAGGATAAATCGCTGTGTCAACTACTCTTACTCTATCTCTCTTTTAGATTCAAGTTTTATCATTACTTAGTCGTAAACAAAGTTTTCAAAGTTTTGATTAAATAGAATCCATCGGAAGTTCTGTAAAAGAACTTATTTTCTAACAATCATTTTTTAAAGAGTTTTCAAAAAGGGGAATACACAATTCAACCCCCCCTTCTTGTGCATTCTTATATCGTATTTTAAACTTTGTATTAACGTGTGATTCACTTCAAATTGGTGTAGACATACGTGTGTGCCACTGAAGTAACGTGGGTAATTTGTTCAATGAAATAGATTATGTGGTTGGAGCATTAATTGGTTAAAAGGGTTGCAGTGTGTGTACGGTGTTGATGTGGGTATTAGTCATAGAGTTAAAGGTTTTTTTATTGAATAAAACATTGCGGCAACGAGTGGAGTTGCGTGAGTCACCTTGCTTCTGGAAAACTGTTGTGCGCTACTTCCATTGTTGTTCTTTTTATTCTTGGTGTCCATTGGAGTTACGGTGGTTACAATAACTGATTTAAGGTTTAACCTCTTTGGTGCTTGGGTGGCATTGGTGGGATAATTCCCATTGCGGTGAACAAGATTCTATGTTCTACTTTATAGCAGCGAGAAAACTGGACAGCCTTGGCCTTTGATGCTTAAAACGTCTCGATAGATAAACGTTTATATTTTATGGTGATAATTTTCCGATCTATTACGGAGGAGTTGAACCGATTGGGAAGTTGTCTTCTTTTCTTTCTTAAGTGTTATTGTTTATATTGAATTTTATTTAATTACTTGAGTTGTTTAGTTTGTTTCATTATCATTAAATATCATTTGAGAAAATCCTCTGTCGAGGTTAGTACGAGGTGGTCGTACGATTGGGTGCGAAATTCTTTCACGAGAAGTGAGGTTGAGAGATAGTGTCAAGGGTTGACTGGTGTCAGCTCAGTAAAGCCTTGGATAAATCTATTGTACTTTCATTAAAGTATTAAGCTGGGTGAGGGCCCGCAGACGTAGGCAAGATGTGTCGAACTGTGTTATCAAATTTTCGGTGTTGATTTATTTTTTAGTCTTTTAATTTTTCTGATTTTTTGTTTGCCAAAAAAGAATCAGAAAGTTTGTGAAACGATTAACCCCTTCGGTTTTTCAATTGGTATTAGAGCAAGGTCACCGATTCAAAACTTGGTAGCAAGTTGGTGCAGATCCTAGTTTCAGAAACATGGCCATAAAAGAAGGAACATCAATTATCAAGCCACCATTGTTGGACGGATCTAACTATCCTACATAAAAATTACAGATGAAAGTCTTCATCCAAGCTCAGGGCACAAAAGCTTGGTATTTGGTAGTACATGGTTGGACGCATCCGATGATCACTGATGATAAAGGAGAAGCAGTTTAGAAAGATCCATCTAGATGGACAAGAGTCGAAGAAGAAAATGCACTCAGAAATTCACAAGCAATGCATACGATATTTAGTGCTGTTGATGAGGGACGCTTCTCAATGTTTTCAGCCTATGAATCGGCAAAAGAAGCGTGGGATGCTTTGCAAACTATTCATGAAGGGTCAAAATTTGTGATAGTGTCGAAACTACAGATGTTAGCTGTGTAGTTTGAAGAGCTGAAAATAGATGAGAATGAGACTATTGTAGACTTTCATGAAAAATTGTGAGATATAACAAATCAGGCTCATCAACTGGGAAAGAAATACTCCAACGTGAAATTAGTCAAGAAAACGCTGAGATTGCTACCTCCAAGATTTATTCCAAAAATTGCAGCAATAGAGGAGGCCCACGACATTGATAATCTGTCATTGGAAAAAGTTATTAGAATCCTTATAAACTTTGAGATGAATCTTTTAAGAGGTAAGCGAGAGAAGAAGAAAGGATTAGCATTGCAAGCCGAGATTGGTAAAGTTGTGAATGACTTAGAAGATGAATCCGACGAGAACGAGGAGATAGAGCTATTAACACGAGAGTTCAGTAAGTGACTGAAGAGAGTGAAAAAGGACAAATATGAGTTTAGGCAAAAAGGTGGGAGCTCATTAAACAAAAACTTCAATCAACAAGCTAAAACTCAAAAGGAAGAAACAAAGGTAAAGAGAATTCAATGCCACGAGTATCAAGGCTTTAGATATGTTTAAGCGGAGTGTGCTAATAATATGAAGAACAGAAAAGAAACATCCTATACGAGCACTTGGAGTGATAATGAATCTGAAAGTGAAGAAGAAGTTGTGAATAATGATGCGTTAGTTACTTTGTACAGCAAAAGTCCAGTTACTTGTTTAACAATAACCGAGAAGGAAATAACTGAAGAAGAAAAAGTGAGTAAATCTGGAAATTTCAGAAAAAATGAAAATGATTAAGCTCAAAGCTCAATCTCAGATTATGAAAGTGGTGAAAGTGGGTCAAGTGATAAAATGGAGAACATTTACGAGGCTTACGAATTAATGTACGAAAAATGGGTGAAAATATGTAGAAAGAATGAAAGATTGAAGGAAGAGAATCTCTCCATGAAGAACACCATCTAAGAGTTAGAAAAGAATTTGATGTTGACATCAAATGAGCTTGGTGATGCTAAAATAAAATTAGTAAGTACCGAAAAGGGATTGAGAATATTAAACAGAGATACCGAAAAGCTAGAAAAGTTGCTAAAAATTGGTAAAATTAAAGGGGATTTTCAAGGCATTGGCTATAAGGGTAAGTGCTCTAAAGTGAATAAGAAGAAAGATGACATATCCAAATCTGTCCGAGAAGAAGAAATATCGAGAAAGAATAGAAGATTTATACCCACATGTCATTTTTATGGAGTCATTGGACATATACGGCCAAGATGTTATCAGTTACTACAAATAATGTTTCAAATGGGTCAAAATCGAAAATATAGACACTCTTTATTAAATTTCTAGCAGCATCCTACAGTATCGAAGCAAACTTGAATTAAAAAGGGTCAAGTACAAGTACAAAAACATAATGAAGAAAAAACAAGAAAATGTATAGATTCACAGTTAGTTACTGTTTGTGAAGTAACTGGTCAAACAGAGGACAAGTCAGTTACTTCTGAAAAAGAAACCGATGATCGAGATAATGTGACGAGAAATAAGCCTAGGTTTGAGATTCTTCGAGGGGCACAGGGAAAGTGTGCTTTACATTTTTGAAGTATTTTTTGTGTTGTTAAAAACAAAACAAACAAAACAAAAAAAGGAAAGATTTTTTTTAGTTCTTTAGTTTTATGTTGTTATTGTCGTCTCATCTTTTTAGTAGTTTGCATTATGACTTTTATTTAGCTCCATCAAAGACTTCTTAGCTCTCTCATCGATATGGATTTCTCTCGGGTATCTCTATCTCTTTCGGGCATATCTCTTAGTGTTTTGAATGGTAGTAATTTATCTTCTTAGCGTGCTTATAATTCTTTTGTTGGTATGATTAGGCATTTTGATACTGTTTTGTCCCAGGGGACATCAAATTGTTTATGATAAATGTTCTATTCAGGGGGAGACTTCAAGGTATATGTGTAACTATTCGTCTTGCTTTTTGGCATTTTTTTGTCCCAAGAAGGAGAAATTTAGATGTTTGGATAATTTGGAAGTTGATATTTGATTAAGGGGGAGTTCTTTTTCCATCTCATGTGGATTGTGAATTTGATACTTACATGTCCAATTATGTTATTCAGGGGGAGTTTCATATTTGTGAAAAATAATGCCAAAAAGAGGGAGATTATTATGATATATTATATATCTTTTATTTAGTTTTGGAATTATTTATTAATTGGACATATAATATTAATTGGATAATGACTTGAATTCAAAAGCTACTGGTGATAATCTTATTGTGGTGATAGATTCCTATCCTTAATCAATATGTATCTTGACAAGAAGTGTTGGGAATTACGGGTGTGATGGTCAAGGTTTACTGGTGAAAATTTCAGAGGAGTGGTTAAGGGTTTTGGTGTTGTTTTTGAGTCTTGCCTTAGGGTCTTGGTTGTGGGTAAGGTTTTGATGACTTTGTTGAGAAGTATATCATTGATAGTGTAATTATCGCTAGCGATATATACCCACTTGTAACCAAATTGCATAGCATCATAATTCCAGCAGACTAGGTGAGTTCCATGTAGCATCACAGCTCCGGCATCCCACTTCATTGCATAGCATCACACCAGGAAACATCCCATGCCCGACAGTGTTGCGACATCCCATTTGATTTTACTGCGTTTTCTTCTTGCTTGAGGAAAAGGTGCGTGTGCAGCTTTTGAAGAAAAGTTGCGTGTGTGACATTGAAGTGAGGTGAGTGTGTGGCAATTGGTGTGGACATGCGGGTGTGCCATTGAAGTAATGTGGGTAATTTGTTCAATAAAATAGATTATGTGGTTGGAGCATTAATTAGTTAAAAAGGCTGCAGTATATGTACGGTATTGATGTGGGTATAAGGCATAGAGTTAAAAAGGTTTTTTTATTGAATAAAACATTGCGACAATGAGTGGAGTTGAGTGAGTCACCTTGCTTTTGGAACACTCTTGTGCGCTACTACCAATTTTGTTCTTTTTATTTTTGGTGTCCATTGGAGTTGCGGTGGCTACAATAACTGGTTTAAGGTTTAGTCTCTTCGGTGCTTGTGTGGTATTAGTTTGTGTTATTCCCAATGCAGTGAATAAGATTCTATGTTCTACTTTGCAACAACGAGAAAACTGGACAACCTTGACCTTTGATGCTTATAACATTTCGGCAGATAAATGTTTATATTTTGTGGTGATAATTTTTTGATCTATTACGGAGGAGCTGAACCAATTGAGAAGTGGTCTTCTTTTCTTTCTCAATTGTTGTCGTTTATGTTAAATTTTATTTAATCACTTGAGTTGTTTAGTTTGTTTCATTATCACTAAATATCGTTTGAGAAAATTCTCTGTCGAGGTTAGTACGAGGTGGTCTTACTATTGGTTGTGAAATTTTTTCACAGAAAGTGAGGTTGAGAGACAGGTCAAGGGTTGAGTGGTGTCGGCTCAATAAAGCTTTAGATAAACCTATTATACCTTCATGAAAGTATTAAGCCGGTGAGAGCCCTGTAGACGTAAGCAAGGTATGCCGAACTGCGTTATCAAAATTTCTGTGTTAATTTATTTTTGGATCTTTTAATTTTTTTGATTTTTTTATTTGCTAGAAACAAATCGGAAAGTTTGCGAAACGATTAACTCTTTCAGTTTTTCAGGTTCCTTTCATTTTAACAGGCACTTTCTGTTTTAAATTGTCTTAATTGGATTTATCTTTTAGCAGGCTTCTGTCATTTAACAAGTTTCTATCACTTAACAGGCTCCTATTGCTTAAGCGAGGTCCTATCACATAACTGGCTCCTCTTGCTTTGAAGACTTCTATTGTTGTTTTAAACTTCGACAGGTCCATGTCATTTTATTCAAATTAAAAGTATCTCTTGAGTGTGTTGCTTTATCAAAATCCTCCATAGCATGAGTAGAATGCAGTAGGGAATTGTAGGCTATTTGCTTCATTGCCACTCCTTTTGGTAGGTAAACGTCAAGGTTTCATGTTTTGCTTTGGTGGTGAGTTTATTATTGCACCTCTGATATAATTATAAAGGATTAGAGAGGGCATTGAAGGACTGTGTTTGGATGAAAAAGCTTATGTAGTTAAAAAAAGGGATTGTTTTGATTGCCTGATGAGAAGGCTTGATGTTGTGTTCATTTACCAGTTGTGTTAATAGATCCTGGAATTGCAATGGAACAGAAGATGGAATGGAACAGTTGAAGACCCTAGGTAGAGTTCTCACGGAACTCTGATGCATCATCCTCAAATTTAGTTTTTGCTTCAGACTTGAAGAAGTATGATTGTCATTTCCATTGTTACAATAGGTTTCTCAAAACTTGACTGATCTCTTAAAGGAATAGAATCATGGATACAATTAACTTTCTGTCAAACTCTGAAGCTGGTACAATTTTGAATACATTCCTTCAGATGATGCAACAAGAGTGGAGTGGGAACCTATCTCAACAATCTTACCTTTATCCATTACAACTATTATATTCGAGTTCTTCACCGTTGAAAGCCTGTGTGCAACTGTTATCTGTGTTGTGTTGTACATCAAGCTCCCCTTGCTGTCTGAGTTTAGTGATTCTAGAGCATTCACTATAGATCTCTCAGACTCAGCATCTAGGGCACTTGTTGCTTCATCCAGGAGCAAAATTGCAGGCCTCTTTAGTAGAGTTCTAGCAATGGCTATCCTTTGTTTTTGTCCACCTGAAAGTTGGCAGCCCTTCTCCCCAACAACTGTATCATATCCATCAGGCAAATTACTCACGAACTGATGTATATTCGCTTCCATCGACACCTTCACTATTTCCAATTCAGAAGCCATTTCATTGCCATATCTAATGTTGTCTCTTATTGAGGAACTAAAAAGAAGTGGCTCTTGTTGTACAAACCCTATTTGTGTCCTCAGATTTCTCAGGTTGTATTCTTTTATGTTCTTCCCATCGATTAGAACTCTTCCTTGTTCAGGATCATAGAATCTGAGCAGAAGTGCCAAAACTGAGGACTTTCCACTTCCACTGGGCCCAACAAGGGCCAACTTAAATCCGGGTTCAATCTGTAAGCTGAAATCGTTGAGAACAGTTACTTCTGGTCTGAGTGGATATTTAAAATTGACATTCTGGAATTCAACACTTCCTGTAATCCTCCTGTCAGAAGCAGAACCATCTAGTGCATCTGGTGGAATCTCAGTCTCCCTATCAAGGGTTTCAAATGCTGGAGTTAGCACGCTGATGGCGGATATGACGGCGGGGATCAGTGTCCACAGCTCTGTAATTGAAGGCACTGTTAGGGAGAAAATCTGGTATGATCTTATGCTATTTTTGAAGGTGGCAGTCTGTCGAGAGATCTGAATTGCGCTGTACGTCAAAGCAACAGCATGAGCAATATTCCATAAGCAAAGGGAGACACCTTGAATTAGTCCATACTTGACGCTTGCCCACCTGCTCTTCTTTCTTGGACCTTCTAGGCATAGTTTAGCCCTCCTAAGAATATGCTCTTCATAGCAAAAAGATGCGATGGTTCTAATGTTGGCTACAGACTCTGAGGTAAGTGCAACGACTTCTTGATGTGCAGCGGCAGAGTCTCCTGAAAACCCTTTCGCAGATTTGGCTTGAATCAGTCCGCCTATGAAGTGGCAAGGCATAACTGCCCAAGCTACCAGACCCATTGTCCAGTCAACATACATGCTCACAACTGTTGCAATCAGTATGGAGGAGATGCATTGGACAATTACAGACATTCGATCTGAGATTATAGTTTTGACCACAGAAGTGTCGTGAATGATGCGGGAAGTAAGTGACCCAACGCTGTTCTCAGGTTTGTCGAACCATCCTAGTTCATTGCGCAGTACACCTGCCGGCCATGAATAGTGGGTGTAAGTGTGCGTGAGAGAATTCGGAAAGCAAATGGGAGTATTTAAGTGATATAATACCTGAATATAGTGCTTGTCTGAGGTTCGCCATAGCTTTTTCGCCAACAACTCCAAAGAAGTAATGCTGCAAGGTGTTAGTGAGCATTGAAAGCAGTCCTACCAGAAAAAAGATGATAGAATAGTTTCCCACTTCATGTTTGGCGTTAGGGTGGAAGTAAGCTACGCCCACAGTTATAATGTAGTATCCAAAAACAGGCTTTGAGATACCAGAAAATGCTGCAGCAATGGCGCCAATAACTGTCTTCACAAGTTCTCCCTTATGCAAGCCAAACCAGAGCCTAAAGAATATAGCTGACTTTTTTATTACCATGCCTGTCTTCTGCTCCCCCTCCTTGTTTGTGCTGCTAGCAAACGGTGTGGGTTCTCTATCTTTGTCCTGTTGTTCAATAACTTGTAGAGGCAAGGGCTGTTTGTTTGTACTTGTAGAATCTGGAACTATTTCACTAAATTCATCTTCTTGAAGTTAGAACAAAGAATTTTGCTAGATTTTCTGCAGAAAGGTATAAGTTTGATAACAGAATGAAGCCAATCAAGCAATTACCTTGAGTCAGTGCCGAGATTCTGCATGCTAAATAAATTATAATAAAACTTGTTAGTTTCTAGCAAGCTGTGATGAGTTCCTGTATCTGTAACTTGGCCATTCTCTACAACTGCAATGATATCTGCGTTTAATATGGTTGACATTCTATGTGCAATCAAGATCACTGTCCGTCCCTTCATAGCCTTCTCAAGAGCATCTTGGACCAACTTCTCCGACTCTGAATCAAGTGCACTTGTGGCCTCATCAAGCAAAAGAATTGGAGGATGTTTCAAAATGGCTCTAGCTATGGCAATTCTTTGTTTTTGTCCTCCAGATAATTGTACGCCCCTTTGACCTACCTGTTTCCCTTTTTGGTTGTTTTAGTCAGAGATTAATAATTACTCGATTAAAAAAAGGGTCTTTTGAATTTCTTTTTTCAACTAGGGAGAAGTTTCAGATTGCAAGATTCAGGTCAAATAAACTACAAAATTAACCACAAGACTGTGGCTCCAAAGTTTTTCATGTACTTAAGTTTTGTTTTCCTGTAGTTTTGCTAATTTAATTTCTTCGCATGAATGTTCGGATTTTTCTGATATTTATGTAGCAATAGCTTATACATCAGCTTGTTTGCATTTTTTAAATATCTTCGCAGTAATATGGTCCTTCTTAATCTGTTAAAGGTGACCGGCCGGTGGGAGAAATGAATTATAAGATGATCATCTTGCGCATATATTAATAACGAAGCATATTAGTATGCTATAGGTAGCTCGTAACAAGACCTGTGTGAGGTAGCGATCAGGTAGTTGTGAAATGAAGGAGTGGGCGTTGGCCATCTTTGCGGCACTTTGGATTTGTTGATCATCGGCTTCCATGTTTCCTACTTTCAGGTTATCCTTTATACTTCCACCAAAAAGAGACGGTTCCTGGGACACTGCTCCAATGTTCTTCCTTAGAAACTTCAAATCCATATCCCCAATGTTGTAATTGTCGATTAATATCTCCCCTGGTACAAACGTGACATTATTCAACCGCAATAAACTTGTGAGATTAAATTAAAGATAGCCATCAATTCCTTGAAAAAAATAATGAAAATACATGAAGCTTTGATTTAAGTTGGTGGAGAAACTGCAAACCTTTGATGGGATCGTAGAATCTTGAAACTAGGGAAATAACTGTACTCTTTCCACACCCACTGCTACCGACCAAGGCCACCATTTTTCCTGCCGGAATGAACAAGAAGAAGTCCGTAAGGATCGTTGTCTCCGGCCGGGATGGGTAGGCAAAGTGGACACCACGTATGTCAATGTTGCCTTTAATTTCGACGTTGTCAATGGTCGCTGCGTGTTTTCTTTCCCTTGGAGACAAGTCTTTATTATTGTAACTACTTGTAAGAGATTTCCTTTCTATAATCTCGAAAACCTCTTTTCCAGCAGCTCTTGCCTGATTGAAAACTTGCATGTCTGGAGCTGCATATGTGAGTGATCTGTGACATATCAATTTTTGCTAGATCAACACATGTATCGACATACGATTTATCTCATGTCAATCCACACTAACGCACTTACATAGCTCCGAAGAGAATGGACATGACAGCAGCTATGACATCTCCACCTGTTGACCTCCCAGCAGTGACTACAACTGCTCCAACGTATATGATGAGCGCCCAAGAACAGAAAGTCACAGACTGAAACATCCCTGTTCCAATTCCCTTTATCAAGGCTTGTAATTTGCCTAAAGAAACAAATTTGGCCATGCATTCTGAAAAGCATTTGATTGCACTGCTCTCCCCCACGAAAGCAAACACTGTCCTGATTTGAGATATGTTCTGCATGTCATATATAGTTACACATATTGATTAAAAACAAAAGCCATCAAGATATTAAGAATATATCTATGTTTGTGATGTTGGTTATACCTGTTCAACCATCGATGCCGCTTGGGAAAGATAAACCATTTTCTTTGCGGAGATGATGTTCATTCTCTTTGTGTATGTAGCTCCAATAACGAGAATTATAGGAACAACAAACAAGCTTAACAAAGCCACTTCCCAGCTACTTATCCCGGCAATGAGGACTCCGGAAAAGAATGTCGCAAAGCTTGACAGAAAATGTCCCAACTGATAATGGAATTGATATTTAGGTTAGAAATTAATTAAGACCCAAGTCATGACTGCATCCATATAGTTAGTTATATGGAGAGAGTCAGATCTATAGCTGGCTACGAAATGCTGCCTGGGACTGTGAGTATACCCATATTTATTAATTACTCATGTACCTTTTCTCCTATTGCGTCTTGTATAACGCTCATGTGGCTGGTAACAGCGGTAATTATTTTTCCGTTAGTTAAATCCGTATCGAATGCTCCAATCTCCTGGTTAAGCACTTCTTTCAGGAATGTTAATCTTAAACGTGATAACTGTCTTTCGCTTGTATACATCCAGCATCCAATCTCTGCAGCCAAAACAATTTCATATACACTAACCGAAGAACTGAAACTCTTTGAGGAAATGAGAAGTACCCAGTATTCCAGCCGGAAAGGTTGCAGCAGCCATGTACCACACATATGGAACAACCTAGACAAAGCAAATAGTTAACAACTAATGTATGGCTTTAAGATTCAAATGATAAGTTTCAGTATTACTAACATCGATAATGTTATAAACAGAACAAACAGGCAAGCACGGAAACATCACACATGAAGATCACAAACAACATATGATTGACTAACCTGGAAGATAGCTTTCGACATGGCTTTACTATCGTTAATGTTGTTGCCAAATGCATCGAGGGCTTTGCCTAGCAACATATATCCCACAGGTTGAGCCATGCCATGGACGATGGAACCTAAAGTCCCTAATGCCATTAGTGTCCAATCCATTGCATCAGCGTAGCTTAATAGCTTGTGAAATGGTAAGGTCTGCTGCTTCTTTTCCACGATAATATCCTTCTCGTCCTCATCCTTCACAACCACTCTTGGTTCTTTCATCTCCTCGCTTCCTTTTTCATGATCATGAGATACCATCTTGCTCTAACTTAATGTGCTTCAACTTCTAATCAGTTCTATACGTCTTATAATCTGTTGCACTTTGTTAGCAACTTACAGTCGTGGTGGGCCAACCTCGGTGGTTGTATGTAAAATTATATTAAACTAAAGTTGATTGAGAAGATCATAGAAGAATATGTGAAGGATATGCCTTCAATACTACGATTTCCTTGAGGCGGACTCAATGGAAGTTACTGTCATTGGTTTTATCTAGCGAACTCCATCAAAACGTCCACACTTAATTATGCAACTATATCGAAAAAAAACTGAGGAAAGAAAGTGAAGTGCATAAAATATATCAAGGCTAAGCTTTCTGTTGCCGCTCGAAGCATAGAAACAACATGCAAGGTTCCAAAAACCGATTCATTCTAAACCACCATTATCGATTTATGACGCTTACGGCAGATTCAGGATTCCCAAGTATTTAGTCGAATCATGAAATTACATCAAGATGAGTTTTCGAGTTCCAGTGTCCAAGGCATTGGGGTTTCTGATTTACTTCAAACAAAGATATTAGCTATAATACTAAAAAGTTTGTCAACGATCTAAATTGCCTGTACTTTAATGTGAAGGAATATTCTATGTTTCTATTTATTTTTTGATATACACATTTAATTTCTTGGGAAGAAATTTAGAAAAATTAAGACGAATTGATGATAACTTTAATATCACGTGAAGAAATATACATTTGCCCGTGGTTCATACACTGCGGGGATCTTAGGCCCTGTTTGTTTCGAGGGTTAATAATGGAATGGAATGGAAAGTAACGCAGTTCTATCGTTTGTTTGAAAGTTTTATAATGGAATGAGATGGAAGCGGAGGGTTTCATGTTACGTTCCATTCCATCTTAAACAGTGAAAATAAGAAACCTCTGATTTGGAGGGTTTAGGATGAAACGTAACCTAGTAAATACATACTACCTAATATAACCTCAATAATTCTTCTTAATATCAACTCTGACCAAATCATAATATTAATATATT
>JANZLD010000236.1:10885865-10899258 GCA_026413575.1 Erythroxylum carthagenense
GCCACATGTCCAACTCCCATGCATTCAATCTTATTAAATTCTTCATTCCACCCCCATTTCCAATGAATGACACTTGTTGAACATATCTAAAGTCCTGTATCCAAAATTCCAATGCTATTTGATAATAATTTCTACTACCATTTATCAATTGGTCTGCCATTTGGCAATTGTCCCGGTCCGAAAATTTTCCCCCAAATTTTTCAGAAAATTCTTAAAAGTCTCTAAAAATGTAAAACATACATAAATCACTCCAATTCAATGTTTCAAACCCCTATATCACATTTTTCATAAAAATCACAGTTAAACACATATGTCGGGACATGTCATGAATGCATGTACAGTCATATGCATATGCAAAAATTGCCATTCATCAATATATAGAGGCCAATTATGTATGATTATGCCGAGATATGTTTCCACACTGCTAACCCGTCTCAAATGACCAATTTATCCTTCCCATCGGTGATGGGATGTTACACAAATGGCAATATGGAGAGATATGATGCTCATCTTGTCGCAAAGAACTTTACTTAAAATAAAGGATGACTATAAAAAACCTTCCTCACCAACTTCTTTGAAAGATTCTTTTAGGATTATAATGGTGCTTGTGACACACTTTAATCTCAAGTTACATGAAATGGATGACTATAAAAAGCTTCTATTATGTCATTAACATATAAATCCAAAAATATATACTTCCTTCCACATAATTTATGATATATACAACCATCAACAAAATTTATCTTAAAACCAAAAGAGGTGACAACTTGAGAAACTTGTAATACCATTGATGAGAAGCTTGCTTAAATCCATAAATGTATTTCTTTAATTGGCAAATCATCTGCCTTGAATCTTTAGAAAAAATTCCATAAATGTTAGCAATGCTTTATTCTAATAACAACAAAAGCTCATGAAAGTCAAAGCACACCAACATTAAGTTCTTGGTTGTTGAAAAAAGAATTAGGAATGATCAGATGTTTATAGAACATGCTAAGGCAAAATCCATGATTATAGATTCATTAACTAAAGGTTAACCACCTAAGGTCTTTTATAAGCACACTAGTCATATAGGTCTTATGTCATTTGATGATATGTTAGTTTAGTGAGAGTTTGTTTTGTATGGATACTTATGGTTATTGGCATATGTCATAGATTTTTATGATTTAATAATGTAGTATAAATGAGTTTGTGTGCATGCACTATAATTTGTTTGAATTGATCTCACTAAGGAATAAGATAGGACTAGTTAAAAAATGATACGATAAGATCATACGACGTGAAATTTTCGTGCTACACATTAATACATGATCCATGTCATTAATTATATTGATGTATGTGACCACTAATGAGTCTAGTCACAATAATTGTGACAAAGATTTCTTTGATCCTATATTAATATGATTTATGGATCAAATTTTTTAAGATAATTTAATAATAATAGCAATTTTAAGCTCATAAGGTCTATTATAACATATATTTGTAAAAGTGGGAGGTTGTTGGAAATTTTTTTAAGGGAATTACATATATATGTCATAGGCTATTATAAGGTTTCACCTAAAATTAAAAGTGATCTATTAAGGTTTCAGGTTAAAGCCTAACACAACTAATTAAGTAAGGGTATTATATGTATAGAAACTCTAATGTAATATTCCGAAATTATGGTGGGAAATTGGGAATAAGCACTATACATGTAAATAAGTGGTTATAGTCTCCAATAGAACTAATCAAGGTTTCTTTTATGTTACCTCATTGTTAGAAAAAACTGGATAACTTATACATATCTCTTATAAGGCTAAACGCCAAAAAAGTTGCAAAACCTCAATAAATGTATTCTAATAGATTCAGATATGTTTCTGCAATTAAGTATTCTTAATAACTCGACATGATTATCATAGATTTTATGTTAAAATTATCATATGGTTCTTGAATTGAATTCCTAACTTATATTTGAAGGCTTAAGCTAATAGTTGGGTGGGTTTTGAATGAAGTCCTTAAATTGTTAAATACTAATAAGTTAGGAAGATTAGGTAATAGATGAGTGACTGTATTTTCACATCTATTTCATATCCTTTTTCTTGATTAAAAAAGAATAAGTTGGACAAAAATAAATTAATTAAAACAATGTCATACTATTTAAATATATATTTATAAATCAGAATCATATTCTGTCATTATAAAAAAGGTATTCTCAAAATAAATGTGAAGAAACCTACAATCAACTAATGAAAAACTAAAGTAAAATAGACTTGGACATCTCGCAATAAGGTTGTTATTGAACTTACGGAGATGTCTATTCATGGACAAATTGCTCAAGTTCACTTTCTTTAGGCAGACCACCAGAAAGCTTTCTCTTCTCCTGTCATTGCTTCTTCCCTCCCAAGGTCCAACTTGGTCTCATGGCTCCCACCTCTGACTCACTGGTGGAAACTCAATACAGATGGTGGTTCTCGGGGAAATTCGGGTAAAGCTGGTATTGGGGGCTTAATTCGAGACTATGTCCGTAGCTGGATTACTGGGTTTTCTTCTTCTATTGATGTCACCTCTAGTATGACTGCTGAGTTATGGGCTCTCCGCTCTGGCATTGAATTGGCTATTTGCCTCAATTGTGCATATTTAGAGATCGAGTCTGATTTGTTGGAAGCCCTCAGGATTGTGGCTCACTGTCAAGCTTCGATTGATTTTCATCTTCATGCTCATATTATTCGAGATATCTGGTCCTTGCTTGACTGTGGCATTAACTATAAATTTTCTCACATCTTTCGTGAAAAAAATCAATGTGCCAACTTTCTTGCTCGACTAGGATCAGATTCTTTGGTGGGGCTTCGGATTTGGTCCAGACCCCCTCCAGGTCTTGTTTGCTTATTACAGGCGGATGCTTATAGAGTGGCTTTTTGTCATGACTATTCTGTAGTCTTATCTGATGTACCTTTTAAAATTAAAAAAAAAAAAGACGATCATGAATCCTGCAGTACCTCATTAGATCTTCATTGGTTGGCACCTAATTTGAAGAGAAAACATCAGTCACCAGGGAAACAAATTGGTTGCGTTGTCACTTTTACTACCGACATATGCATGGAATTAATTCGGCATAGGAACTACGCAAAATCAAAGTTGCCGAAAAAGACATTTAGCTTACACTTTAGTGGGTAATCGACTTTAAGGGAATCCAAAGTGTCGGCAGGGCATTCATAATACTGACATTTGACTTTCGAGGGATGTATCATTATTGTATCTCATACTTAATGTTTATATGCAATTGGACAGGGAGTTAAGCATCTTCTAATAGCTGCTGTCTAAGTTTGCAATCGTTATCTTTTGCTAGGATTCGAAGATTATAATCAGTTTTAATCATATAATTTAATTTTTATTTTCTTCCATTCTTGGTGCATTTCTAATTAAACATTAATCACAAAATAAATAAAACACAAAGGTGAAGAAATGACTGGCTATTTGTTTTCAGTTTTTAAGCCAATGGAGCTACGCAACATGTAGTATTCTGTAGGATGTGTAGATAGATTTGCTCAAATCCTAGCTATGGGCCTATGTCATCTAAATACGAAAGCTCTGTTTTGAACCTTACAAAATCTATTGCAATCACGTCATCCGGGTTTATACATTAATTTAAAGAAGACGAAACAGTTAACTAATTAAAATTATGATAATGTAATTTGGATCAACAAAGTTCACTAGGAAAAATCAAGAGTATATCGTGAGGATCAGATAATAATCATGCCACAATTCCCATCGAAAATCTTAACCTTTTGGCATATTATTGTCTCTTTTATCCATTCAAACCAATGTGTCACAAATAGAAAATATTGTGGCCGAAGAGAGCTAAGAAAGAAAAGAAGGGACATGGTATAAACTGTTGGAGAGCAACAAAACCCATCAGCGAAATTGAGAAACGCATAGATGAAGAAAAAAGAAAAAAGTGATTATAATCAACCAAATTAGTAAGGGATGTAATATTTCATTTCATATTCTTTATTTTTTCAATGGGAGGGCATCATCTTTTATTAATGAAAAAGAAATATGACATTACATTTAGATATGATTGGCTAGCTTTTCAGGCATCAACAGCTTTTTGTACTTATTATAAAACTTATGTTTGTATCTATGAGCATGGTAGATCAAAAATACTGATGTACTTCTTTACTACCAACTAAACCTTTTTAGATATTTGTTTTCTTTTCCCCAAAAATGTTGGCCATCCTGCATTATTAAAAAACTTAACCGATGCATTATTAAAAAACTTAACCGATCCAACCGTAAAATTTTTAAATTAATTGACTTTTTAGCTCAAATTTTAATTCTTTTGTTTGATTTTTTTTAATAATTCTCATTGTCAAAACTGACCAATTTATTAGTTAGTTAATCAATTTCATAAATTAATCAACTTTTGTAAATTAAAATAAATCAATTAATTTTCATTTAAGATTCTCTTTTAATCATATTTCAAATTTTTAATTTTATTCATCTTAAGACAGTCTAATACGGGTCGAATATTTTAAACTTTAAATTTTTGATTTATTAGTTTAGCTTTCAATCCTATTTTTAAAATATTTATCTTAATTACAAATTTATGGTAGGTTTTTGGACTTTTCGAAAGAAACCAAAATATATGATGTTACCCAAAGTATACGGAAAGAAAATACTGCTATAAAGAAGACTTGTGATATGATGGTTCGCTACCTTTGAGATGAACATGTAGTTGCAGTGGCACATACAGACAACTAAAACAATTGCAATCGATATCTACTGTTCTTCAATAATGGAACTAGGAAGCGGCAGTTATAAGGAAATATTTCTTTTCTGTTGCTTGTAGTTTTAAAAAATCGTTAGATATACTGTAAACGCTTACCTTATATAAATTATCGTAATAAATGAGATTAGCATTTCATTGTTACGAGTGTACCTAATAATTTTATATCTCAGTTTTCGAAAAATTATGTGAATCTAATAATTTTTCTCTATCTTTTTTTTCACGTGATTTGAATTAATATTGCTTTTGGGTATCTTTGATGTGGATGACATGGTTATTCCAAGCATTTCAGATTTATTTGCTACCGAACCATTGCTAGAGGTTCTTGATCTGTCGGTCAAGTGGTCTCCTCTGTATACAAAATGGCCGGCACTCGTGAAATGATGTCCATGGAAATGAAGGCATCTGTCTATTTTTGGCTTTGCTTTCAAAATGTACCATAAAGCAGCAATGGCTGATCCTGATTTACGGCAAAATTGCAGGATTCAACGAGAGATTAAGCCTAGCCAGATATTACGTTTTCCCAACCCTACACTGGACAAATTTCTTTTAATTGGCGAATTAAAAATAGCAGACGAGGATCACAAAGAGATTCACGGTTGTTACACTCAATTCTATATGTAATGAACACCAGCATATAAATGATTGTATATGTCTTTGCTCTTCACATTCGTCTTTATACGGTTTTAGAGATTTATATGATCAATCCACACAGCTATGCAAGTAAAGAACACAAATGTGTTGCTTACACAATTGCGTGAGTTAAGGACACAGATGTGTAGCACCTTATACGGTTGTGTCTCCCCACAAAAGAGCTTCACCCATATTGTCTTCACTTTTCATGTGATCACCAAAAGTGTCAAAAAAAAAACTAGACACTCAACAATCTCCCGCTCCAACCCAATTATGGGGAAGATATTATTTTCTAACATCTACTTGAAAAACATCCTGCCAAGCTTACTACATAGCTTATGTTTGCTTTCAAGAACAACTTTAGTCAACGTATCACCACCATTCATGTTTATATGAATCTTTTTCAATATCAATTATTGCACATCAATCACAGACTTTAACCAAAGATATCTGACATTTATATTCTTTGAGTAGGAAATGATACATTGTATTTTTCTAGCAGTTTGACTATCATAAAATACAATGCAGTCTTCTTGCTTCACATCTAACTCTTGAAGTAACATTTTTAGCTAGAGCATCTCCTTACAAGTTTCCACTATAACTATATACTCTGCTTCAATCGTAAATAAGCCACACATTTTTTTAGTTTAGATTGTCATGAGATGGCTCCCCTTCAAATTTAAACAGAAAACCAAATTTAAACAGAAAACCTAAATTGAATTTTCTTCCATCAAGCTCTCTAATTATATCTGCATGTGTAAATCATTTTAAAGTTAGCTAACCATCACCAAAACACAAACTCCATTTTGACGTGCCTCTCAATTATCTCAGAATCCATTTTATTGCTTTCCAATGAACCTTCCTAAGAATTGATAAGAATTTGCTCACTATCCCAACAACATGTGCAACATCTGACCTTGTGCAAGCCATTGAATACATCAAAGACCCCACTGTAGATGAGTATAGAGCAGAGGACATACCATCTTTCTCTTTTTCTATTAAAGGACATGCACGCTTACTCAGCTTGAAGTGAGGTATCAGTGGCATGCTAACTAGCTTGATATATTTCATATTGAACCTTTCTAGCACGTGTTCAATATATTTCTTATAAGACAACCACAATCTCCCCTTTTCTTGTCCTAAGTTATCTTTATACTTGAAATATACTTTACAGGTCCTGAATCTTTCATATTAAAAGATTTAGACAAATCCTTCTTCAACTTTTGGATTCTTTTGACATCTTTAAACACAATTAGCATATCATCATTATATAGAAGAAGAATGATAAAATTCTCACCTGTGAACTTCTTGAAATACACACAAGCATCGACATAAGTTCATTTATAAACATAACCTGCCATAAAAGAAGTGAACTTTTGATACCACTATCTTAAAGATTGTTTTAACCTATACAGGTTTTTCTTCAACTTACAGACCATATTTTCCTTGCCTTTAGCTTTGAAACCTCCTAACTACTCCATGTATATCTCCTCTTTCAAATATCCATGCAAGAAGACTATTTTTAACATCCTATTGTTCAAGTTCAAGATCTGAATAGACGGTCAAATCCAAATTGCTCCAATTCAGGTCATTTTGATCACTGTTGAGAATATGTCATCAAAATCTATATCCTTTTTTTAACTGAACCCTTTCACCACTAGCTTTGTGCTTTACCAACTTTCTACCATCTTTCTTTATCTTGAAAATTCACTTATTCTTCAGTGCCTTTTTACCTTTTGGAAGCTTCACAAGTTTATATGTATCATTTCTTTAAAGAATTTATCTCTTCCTTCATAGTTGCAAGCTAGAGATCTTTTTCTTCATAAGGTGCAACCTCTTACACATTCTCAACCTCGCCCTTAGCAATAACTAACAAGTATTCTGAACTTGGATACCTTGTAGAAGACCTTTTCTTTCTTGTCGACCTTCAAAGTTGTATATCACTAGTTGTTGAATCTAGTTGCTCCCCTGCTCATTATCCTCAACAACATCATCTTCAATATTATCCAGTTGTTCTTCATGTAGCTCATCATTACCATGATATATTTGATCGTCATTAACAAGTGTTTGGTCACACACTTCATCTCCTTCACCTGTAACTGCTCAGTGGTTGAAGAAATTAGCAAAGAATTAACAATGTCATAAAATAATTGTTGTGTGATGAATTATCTCCTCTCAAAAGATCAACACCTCTCATGCCCCTGGAATATCATATCCCTACACCTATCCACTTTGCTTCTCTGGGTTATAGAGTCTAAAGTCAAACTAATCACTGCCATATATAACAAAGATGCAAGGCATCGCCTTTGAGTCAAGTTTCCTTCTCCAATCCTATGGTATGTGTTTACATACATTGCAGACAAAAACTCTCAGATAATGATTTGTGAGATTTTTACTAGTCCATGCTCTTTCGGGAATCTCAAATTCCAATAAAACTGAGGAGGCTCAATCAAGCAAGTAGATTACCATTTAGACAGCTTCACCCTAAAATGTCGTTGACAACATAGATATTTTGATGAGCATACAACAAACCTTCTGTGCAATTGCTCTATTCATCCTCTCAACAATATAATTACGTTGTTGAACCCTAGTTCTGTCTTTTCATATCTAATGTTATGTGATGTATAGTAATCTTCAAACACCTTAGAAGTATGTTTACCTCAATTATCTATTTATAGGTACTTCAACTTCCCTTTCTACTGTGACATGAAACTTCTTAAAAGTTCGGATGCTTAACTCTTTGAGTTCAACATGTACACTTAAGTCATCCTTAAAATATCATCTATAAATGTAACAAAATATTTGTTTCCTCCTAGTGACTCCTACTTAATAGGGTCACAGACACTTGAATTTATCAACTCTAATATCTCCCACTACCTTATAGATCTTCTCTTGAAAGAGACTTTACATTACTTTCCAGCCAAACAATAATCACAAGGATTAAGCCGTAGTATGTTCTTAACTGGGATAAGGGATTTTCCAATCAACAACTTTAATCCCTTCTAGCTTATTTGTCCCAATCATTGATGCCACAAATTTAGAGAAGTTTCATTTTCAGCTATATGTACTTCTCCACCACTATACACCTTTAAGTATATCTTGTACAATGTGCAACATAACTCTCCTCGAGCAACAATCATTGCTCCTTTAGACAGTTACCACTTCAAATCCTTGAAAGTGTGCTAAAATCCTTCGTAATATAATACATAGTTAATAATAGATTTAGCCTTAGAATGGAGATGTGTCATACATTTCTTAAGGTCAGTAATCATTCGACGTTTGTCTGAACTCGAATATCACCTAGACTGATAATCATGGTGGAACTTTGATTTCTTATCTTTATGCACCCAAAGTCTCCGCTCTTATAGTTTGAGAAGTACTTCACCTTTGGAACATAATGATAAGAAGCTCTTGTGCCAATCAGCCACTCAGAACCTGAATTACTATCATGAAAGCATTCACTTATCACACAAACTAGAGACATCTCATCATCTATGCTTTAATTTGTTGTAGTTGTATATATAGTCTATGCGGTGCATGCATAAATCTACTCAACACATGTACTGAATAAGTGATGTCCAGTCGAGTGATAGTTAAGTAAATTAGTTGTCTAATAAGCTGCCTATAATGAGATTGAACTTTAAGGAGCTCTACTTCATATGAAAGCATTGTGTTTTGTTCCATAGGGAAATTCACGAGTTTAGCACCTAAAAATCCATCATCCTTCAGAATTTCCAAAGTGTATTTATGTTTAGAGATGGAAATGCCTTTCTTTGATCTAGAGACTTCAATGCCTAGAAAATACTTTAAATCACGCATGTAGATCCAAAAACGATTATAAAGAAATTACTTAAAAACAAGTATAGCAGTGAGATATCGAGTATCTTTTTATGAAGCAAATAACGAAGATGACAATAGTTTGGGGACATCACTTAATCGCAAACATAATCCTGTAAAGATGAGGGAGGAATCCGAGATCTTTGAGAACGACATAAATTCAGTGTAGGATTAGTGGGTGAGACAAGTTTCAAAAGTGGTGGCTGGGGAATGGTTGAAAGAGTGTCCAAAGAAGAAGGATGATCTGGTATAATAGCAGGAACAATAGGTTCTGAATTTGTGTTTGTGGTGGTATGTTGAACGGATACATAAAGAAAAACATGTTCATGGTAAACAACATCATGACTAGTGAACACTTGATGGGTGGTAAGGTCATAAAGTTTGTAAGATTTTTGGCCAATTAAATACCCAAAAACACAATGTTTGGCTCGAGGAGCAAATTTATGAGAAACATTGACATCAGTAGGATATGCAAGACATCCAAAAACCTTAAGATGAGAATAAGAAGGGATTTTTCCATAAAGTCGTTCAAAAGGAGTTTGGTGAGAAAGAAGCGGTGTGGACAAACGATTAATGATATGGATGGCAGTGGAAACACATTCTGCCCAAAAACATAGAGGGAGATGGGCTTGAAAGCGAAGGACACATGCTGACTCAAGAATAAGTCGATGTTTGCGCTCCACAATCCCATTTTGTTGGGGAGTGTAAATGCAAAAATGTTGATAACTTGTGCCTTTTTGTTTAAAAATTCATGCATATAAAAAAATTCCCCTCCATTGTCCACCCAAATGTTGGATATAGAAGAATTAAATTGAGTTTGGACAAAAGAAGAAGAAATTTGTAAGAAAAATTGTGTTTCATTTTTGTAATACATAAAGAAAACCCAAGTAAATCTAGAATAATTATCCACCGCAGTTAAAAAATATCTAGCACCTGAGAGGGAAGGAATTTTATAATGATCTCAAATGTCACAATGATTTAATTCAAAAGGCCTAACAAATTTAATGGAGCTAGTAGGAAATGGAAATCGATGTTGTTTAGCAAGGGCACAGACATCATAGAGATCATTGTTTTTAAAAGGAAAATTCAACAAATTTTTTGCATAAAATCTATTATAGAGGAAGATAAGTGCCCCAATATGTGATGCCACATATTGGTAGAGGAGGTGACTTGAGAACAAGGTGAATGGCCAGTAATGGTTGCTGCATATCGAATTTTGTCTTTTAAGTGTTTTTTTTTGTCATTATAGCCAAGTTGTAAAGTCCATCTTGTTGTTCACCCAAACCAATCGTTGTCTTGGTCATCAAGTCCTACAAAATACACCAATGAGGGAAAAAAAGTCAGTGAGCAATTGAGATCTTGTGTAATACGGCTCACAGACATCAAATTCACCTTATAAGATGGCCTACCAAGCACATTCTTCAAAGTTATAACTAAATTCAAAGGTTATTTTCCAGTAGAAGTAATTGGAGCTTGTTCTCCACTTTGCATAATAACTAGCGACAAGAAAGTGTTCTCAATACTATTGATAAGCAAAGTTGGAGATGAAGTAATATGGTCTACTGCACCACTATCGATGATTAATTGTTTCAATGTTTGTGACAAACCTGAAAAGGCATCAACCTTAGGATTGGCAGATTGAGATGTCCCTTTACCATGAATAATAGATAATATATGTT
Organism: Erythroxylum carthagenense; assembly: GCA_026413575.1. Classification (NCBI taxonomy): domain Eukaryota; kingdom Viridiplantae; phylum Streptophyta; class Magnoliopsida; order Malpighiales; family Erythroxylaceae; genus Erythroxylum; species Erythroxylum carthagenense. The sequence goes on from JANZLD010000236.1 coordinate 10,896,777, forward strand.
GAATTTGCAAATCAGAGAGCTTATTTGCCACCGACTGCATTTCCTGAAGTGTTGGACCATTATTGACATGTTTGACGTGATAGCCACTGTTGTGCTTAGAATAAATGCCTCCTTGATTAGTCTTGGCTGATGTGTGTTTTGGGTGTCCTGACGGATACCCATTCAACTTCCAACATTTTTCTCACACATGATTGTCTCAATCATAGTAAGAGCAATGCAAAGGCCTTCGATTGGATGAGTTAGAGTGCGAAGAACCTTGTTTCTGTCGAACAGTGAGAGCTATTGGTTCATCCTTTCAAACAGTCATGGCTAAAGTTTCTGTCATTTCTCGTGTAGCCCCCAAACTTCTTTGCTTTTCCTCTTGTATAATGGCAAAGTAGGTTTTTGCAACATTAGGTAGTGGATTCATCAACAAAATCTGTCCTCGGACAACACTATAGGACTCATTCCGTCCCATAAGGAACTGCATCGGTTTGCGTCTTTTATTATCTACCCTACAAGAGCAAACAGTGTCATTATAGGAACCCAGTTCATCCCATAATTTTTTAAGCTTTATGTTGTATATGTTGAGTTTGGCTCCTTTGTTGTCCCATATTGGTTGGGGAAAACAATTGGGGCAAGGCTCTTGCCTATATAAGGAAGTTGCTACCTCCTTAGTTAATGCACTAATACAAAGTTAAAGATTTGTATGACAAATTTGACTCTAGTTAAATTCCTCTTTTGAGATGAGAGTTGGAGAGTTTATTTTAGGTATTTCTTTATGAGTTTGTTGGTGTATTGGGAATTGGGGATTGGGTGAGAAGAAAAATTATGTGGTTCTAAGGTTTTTCACATAGTGGATTTGCTTCTCAGTGCTCGTGGTTTTTTTTTCCAGTTTGGGAGTTTCCACGTAAAATCTCTTATGTTGTTATTATTTCTTTATTTTCTAATTTTTTTGGTCTATCAAATATCCTTGGGTGTGGGTTTGAGAAGTCTAAATTCTCAAAAATTGGTATCAGAGCCAAGGTATGTTTTTCTTGAAAATTCTGAGTATACTCTGTGGTCGCAGTTTCAACTGATCTTCCACATCAGAAACGATTTTCTTAAGAAAGGTTCATTTGGTGCGAGGGAGCTTTAGTGTAGTAGTATGGAAGTGCATGTCTAGGAAAGTTATGGCTAAGGAAAGACTTGGTTTTTAAGTGTATCCTTTGTGACCCATCTCTCTTTCCTAGGAACTTACCTGGTATACTATTCATCTCTACGGTAAAATTCATCAAGGCAAAAGAGCATTAAAAAATGTCAGGAAATAGGGCTTCGAATCCTCTTAGATTTGGGGTGAAGAAATTCGACAGGAGAATCAATTTTGGCTTGTGGCAAGTGTAAGTCAGGGACATTTTGATTTAATTGGGGTTACACAAGACATTGAAAGGCAAATAAATCCCTGATATCAGTATGGACAAATCTAGTATGAGTGATAAAGATTGGGAGGATCTAGATTTGAGGGCAGCAAGTGGGATACGATTGTGTTTGGCTAAGAATATCCTTACAAATGTGCATGGAATATCTACAACAAAGGAGCTCTGGGAAAAGCGGGAAGAGTTGTATCAAACAAAGGGGGCCTCAAATGGGATGTACCTAAAGGAGCAGTTTCATACACTGCAAATGAGAGAAGGTACTACAATTTCAGATCATTTAAGTATTCTCAATGGGATCGTCTCTGAATTGGAGGCAATTGGAGTTCGTATAGATGATGAAGATCAAGCTTTGAGACTCATCTGGTCTCTTCCACCTTCATATGAATACATGAAACCTATTTTGATTCATGGGAAGGAGAAGATAGTTTTTTATGAAGTTACCAGAAAAATCTTTTCAGAAGAGAGAAAACTGGGTGGTGGAAGAAATGTTCCTCCTGAAAACTCAGCTCTAGTGGTAGCTAGATATCGGAAGAAGAACTCCATGAAGAAAAATATATTATGTTGGACGTGTGAACAATCTGGGCACGTGAAGAAAAATTGTTTGAGAGATGGAGCGGGTTCGGCAAGAGGCTCTAGGTTAGTTAATGGAGAGATTGATAGTGTCGCCAACATTGTCTCCATGGATGATGATCTTACTCTCTAAAAAAGAGGGAGGTGCATGTACATCCTCATGGCATGCCACTAATCCCAAAGTTGTCATGATAAAGGATATGTTACCGTTAGCGGGTCCACAAGTTTGCACACGGGCATTGGTTTGGCATTAATGCAAGATGTGTGGTAGAATTTATGTCGATAACTGATGAACTTCCAGGAAAGCCAAACATGGGAGTTGCACCATAATTTTTTTTAGCAAGGTTATTTTCAACATATTGTAACATCCCGTTACTGTTAGCAAGGGTATTCTGGTTATTGGGTCGAATTGATAGGATTTCACTGCATTCACTAATTGAGCATGTTACTGGCCTCTAATTATAGAGGAACAAGCTTATTGCATATGCATTAATTTATAGGTACATGCATTCATGGTT
>JANZLD010000236.1:10947833-10963004 GCA_026413575.1 Erythroxylum carthagenense
GCACGGTCACAATAACGAAATGAAATTGAAAGTGTCACATGCGCATTGCATTTGTATATGACTGTAAATGACTGCATGATGTGAATAAGAAAATTGCATGTGTATATGAAATTGGAAATGCATAGATAAATTTGGAATGTGATATATGTGTATATGATTTGTGAATGCATGAGTTGGGTGAACCATCGATGATGGTTTCTCACTGAGTTCGCAAACTTACCCAACATTGCATTTATTTTTCAGGAACTGAAGAGTACCCCGTTAGTTAAACGGGAGTATGCCTACTGCAGAGAGTCAGAGTAAGGGTCGGGATCAGTACACGTCTGCATAAATGTCAATTTGGATTTTGAAATTGTATTGGGCCAGATTTGATAATGATTATATGTATATGAACTGACTTGGTTATTGAAATAGTGTTTGACCAAACAATGATTTCGTGTGAAAATGTTTTAGTATTGCGGGCCCAAATCATTATTGTTGTGCGCACTCATCTGTTTTGAAAGAAAAGAAATTTTCATATGAGTTTTTTTTAAAAAAAGGTAGTGAATGTTCTAGTACGCCACCCTCGCGGGTCACGGGCTCGGATATCACCATAGATATCGGGTTCGGGTCTCGTCGGGTGTGGGGTGCTACACTGGCGCATCGATAAAGCAAGAGTCACTTCCCTTACAGAACTGCGGATAGCATGGCCCATTAGCTCTTGAACATCCAACGAATCAAAGCGCTCCAAGTCCAACGGAGGAATGGCCCTCTCAGCAATATGAACGGCCACTTCAACTTTGGCGATCGAAGCAGTCTTGTCTAGACTAATTGTCGACTCCTATTTATCAACACTCCCCGCTGGCTTCTTTCCTTTGCCCTTAGTTGATTGGGCGACACGATCCCCCACTTTCTCCTTCCCCTTGCCTTGGCCCGAGGGATGAGGAGACCGGCCGGTTACTTGAGCGGCTTTTCTCCTCTTAAGAGGTCGATCACTCTCTTCCTCTTCCTTGGCAATTATCAGGCTCTCACCAGGCGGGACGACCAGAGTAGGCGCCGCAGACGGCTCAGAAACGGTAAGGGGAACACTTTGCTACTTGGGAGCAGTGGGCCGAGCGACAGCTGAACTGGCCTCCCCTCTCTTCTCCTGCACTCCGACCTCTGAAGGCCCGACAGTCTTGCGCTTGCCTTTGGCAGACTTGGGGGCCCGCCGAAAGTATTAACCTTGACCATGGCTGCACAAGCAACGAAAACAAGTTAGCAATCGAACTAAAATCTATAAATATGTTAAATAATTAAACCATGAGGGGTCAACCAGGCGGGGGTGATTTCCTCTCCTAGCCCACTAACTTGTGGCGGGGGGTCAATTAGAAAAGAGTTGGCCGAGGCCCCCCCACGGTATCCCGAAATAAGCCGAGCGAAGTTATATTGACCGAGCTCCTTTATACGACCAACCACCTCCCGTTCCTCTATAGTAAGAGATGAGCTCGACGGGTCGTTCCATCGCTCGGCTAAGGGATACCTCCATGACTGGGACTCGAAGGAAGATCCCGGAGGCTTCACGAAGAAATATTTTGCTCGCCAATCGGTTATTTTAGAGGTCGTTCCGGCCGGGCGGTATCGGGCATCTTTGTACATCAGAGAAGGAACCCCACCCCCAGAGCTCGGACTCTGACTCATCCTCAAAAAGTGACGCAGAATATTGACTGAAGGTGGACAGCCAAACTGATGGCACAACAAAGCCAAACCGTTAATAAACCTCCACCCATTTGGAGGAATCTGACTCGGCCTCAATTGATAATCGGCGCACACCTCATCAATGATCGGAATGTACGGAAGCCTTAAGCCGCCGACCGAGAAGAAACTCTCAGAGACGGCAAAACACCCACTTATGTTGCTGTGGATTCTTTCATTCACCGCAGCCAGCCTAGGCTCCCAGGACAGAGGGATTTCATTCCTAAGAATCGACCGACTCAACTCCGGCACGGTCATCGTCGACTTATATTTTGGCAGCTCCCTCACGACCAGTCCATCCTTTCGTTCTCTCGTCGAGATCTCTTCGACGTCTCTCAACCTCGACGTCACCATTTCCTCAGCCGCTACTTCAGACGCCCTCTTGGCGGCGTCATCCCTTGGACAGACACCACTTCCAGAACCGGTGGACGACATGTTCATTAAGAGGAAATTTAGAAGAGGAAGCGAGGGAAAAGGGACGTACCTATTTGGTTGTATGAGATGGGAAGTTTGTACGGCAGTTGAAGGAAAGCTTCGGAAGCTGTAAACAAGAAAGCACAGAGTGAAAGTAAGGGAACAAAGTGAATGTAAAGAAAACCCAGAGTCATCTGATCCCGAGTATTTGTAAAAGGCCAGGCAACGAGCGTCTCAACCAGTGCCTGACACGTGGTGAAAATCCGAGCCGAGCTCGGACACGTGGCTGGATCTAAGCGAAAGTGAATTAGGGTTCTCAGAAACCCGACGCGACGCGACAGTTGAAAGGACGCACATACATGACAGCTACACAACGGTTACAAATTCTGAATCTGTCAGAGGGCACGTGTCGCTAACAATAAATGCTCCAAGTACCGTCACGCGCTCATTAATGATGACCCCCCGACCAACTTTAGCGCGAGCTATCATGCAATATGTGCCAACGTCAACCGATTGAAACACCCAATCGACCGATCCCAATACGGGCAGTAACGCATTACGCGTCAATACCCGATCGATCGAGCTTATTGCGAGCCGCCCACAGACAAGCTATAATGCCAACATCCGACCTATCTGGCCTACCCCGAGCTGTCTCTCGGACGAGCTACAAGATGCTAGCATACTCCTTCGATCCTTCTCTTTGCTCAGACTCGAGGAGTAGGGGGGCTTATAGTCGGGCTGGCCAAATTGGGCTCAAACCCAATCGCAATAGTCCACGGGCCGATCGGTCTATCTCTCAAAGATGGGCCTCACATCCACTACTGGCTCGCACATCCATGACCCATTAGCAGGAGAAAACCTTCCATGCAGAAGTAGAAGTCTACGTAAAGAATTAACCCTAGCACTCATCCCATATATAAGGTATGATTTCACCATGATAGAGGTACGCAATCACAACCCTAGTTTTCTCTGATTACAGCAGACCTACCTTCACCAAAAACCTGACTTGAGCGTCGGAGGGGCTTATCGGGAAACAACCCTCGACGTGCCTTCTTTGTTTTGCAGGAACTTTAACAATGAAGCTCCCACGAGAAGCTATCAATCACATGGATCCAAACGTCAACGTTCAGTCCCGCCAAAATCCGACAGAACCAAAAGTCATTATTTTAGTGGTTTTACAATAAAAGTATAATATATTAAATATTATTTTATAATTTAAAAACATTCAGAATAATATTTAATATTTATTGATATCAATATTGTAATAAATTCGAGTCTAAATCGATAATAAATTAAATTTTCTTTCGTTTTCTCATTCATATGAGAATGAAAAGCATGGGATGTGTCTCGTGACATGAATAGTACTTGCTACCCAATGATAAGCAAGTCACCTTTTTTATGTATATGAACAACTATAGTCAACATAATAAAGAGTTGTCTTTTTCTGGAAGAGATTCGTTGCCGTGAACTAATATTCGACTACATATTGAAGTACAAATTACTTCCTCTATACTTCGGTCTCGCCCCGACCTAAATGAGGATTTGAAGTTAACGTATTGCAAAAGACTAGTTGCTATTACTCTACTAGTACTAGGAGCTGACCCGGCCCTGAGGAGTGAGTTGGCTTACTACCCTTGACGCCAATTTCGAAAAACTTACTTCTAACCTGTGAATCAACAGTTTCGCGTGCGTCCAATAATCCGATTCTTTTGTCACAGGTCTGCTAAATTCTATATGCATGTGAGTTTTATTGTCTCATTTTCTATTTTTTTCTTTTCCTGAAATGCATATGCTCAGCAGCTGTGCGTTTGAAAAGACAACTTTCGTTACGAAGAGCTAGAAAAACATAACTGAGTAAAATTTTCCCAAAAATAAATAGAAACTAAGGATACATCTCTGTGCAAATCGCGTCATTTAAAGCAGCACAGATCTAGCTGCGAGGGTAGTCAAATTTTGTACGTCGTCGTTTATCACTCAAAATAGGCGCTATTTAACCCCCAAAGTTTTGCCATCCTGTCCATCAAATTTCACTCATAAGTCGAGTGTGATTTAGTTTCGAAGTCAACGCGAGTACTAGAGGACGAGACTCTCTGTAATTTTAAATCTGTTATCTTTTCAAGCAATAACAAATTAAATAGTATTAAATATTTTTAATCTTGATATCAACATTTTAAATTTTTTAATTTAATAATTAATTTTAACTTGATATTCTAATAATTTTAAAATTATTTATTAAATTAAAACATTTAATAATATGTTAAAATTTTATTTAAAAATTAAACAGTATTGAATATATTTTCTCTTGATGTTAACTTTTCTTATCCCTTTCATTTTTTATTAATATGCGACATCCTACTCCACTTTCAACCATTATCGGAGCTTCGCGCGTGGCATCATGTTTGTCACCCAAGAGATCAATGTGTGAGAAATGCTCATATCCTAATGTGAGAAACGTCCATATTTTGGTTCAATGCACATTAATTGTGAGCCAACATTATAAATTTAGTGAGCATGAATGTCCTGATTTTGTGGTAAATGATAATGTGCTTAATATAAGCACTTTCACATAGGCTTTTTTGCAAATTTTAGAATCCCTGAGTTTCTTTTCTCTTTTGTAAATATACACCATCAAACTGGAAATTTAGAGCTTAGAAGAATTTTAAAATGCAGACTCTTCAAGCAAAGACAACAATGGTTGGAAGTATTTCTTTTTCTTCTACATTTAGTTTATATGTTATTCTAACGTATATTAATGTTAAATGTATATGTTAGAATCGACTTACATTTGGTATCAAAGCTTGTAACCTCTGACTTGTTAGAGTTTTCAAAGAATTTCATATTTTGGAAAAAAAAATAGATTTGAAATTTTCTAGTGGAATTGTTTTTGAAAGTTTTTTTTCTTTCAATTAAAGATAAAAATCTTCTATTAAGTATTTTGGAAGTGTTTCTACATTTAAAAAATTAATTTTATGGTGTCTCTTTAGTCTGGTTTTGTTTGCTATTCGACGGGTCACGAATTGGGTCATTGTGACTCGGCTAGAGGTTGAAGAAGACCTCTCACAAAACAAGAGATTGTTGTTATTGAAGACAAATTCAGATGTAATGATGACATCGTTTTGATTGTTTATTGAAAACATATTTTATTGCAAAGTTGAGGCTTAAATCCGCGCCTTATAGGGTGCATGGTAAGCCTTTTCCGTATGAATTGATGCTTATAATTTGATTTATTATGCATTAAAATTATACTTATATAAAAGTTCAACATGAACCACATTTATCCCATGATTATTATGTTTATATTTTGAATTTTGAATAGAATGTTAGATAAAATGTTTTTATGATTAATTTTTAGGACTTAACTATAGTAACCTTAATTATATAAATTATATATCTATATAATTAATCACATAAAGTGTTGAGACTTTAATTATAGTTAATTATTTTACTATAATAAATTTTCCCATAAGAATTTTTATTATATTTGTATAATTAATTAGGATGAAATATCAAATTATTTTTCTATTTTTTCGATAGGTAATATAAACTGGAATATAATTTGATAGTTTCATTGTAAAGTTTAGCATAAATCTATTTAAATTAAAAATTTAGCCCTAAGGCAATTTTTATATCATTTGATTTATGCCATTTAAGATAGGTTTTATATTGATAACATTTATATGTAGTTTGTTTACCTCAATTTATCAATAAGTAGCATATATTTTTAAATTATGCAGCTATTTAAACTATTAGTTTCTCTTATACAAGTGAAATTCCCAAATTAACGGGTGAAACTATAAGATTTGGAAGAAGATAATTCTTCTTCATCTAAGGTGGATGGACATTGAATATGTTATCCGGAAGGACGAACCACATAAGGTAACAGAGGCTAACACTACAACTGAAATTGTTGTTAATGAATGCTGGGAGTGATGTTATCGCCTAAGTGTGATGTTCATTAAAACCAAATTTCTGCTGGCATTCATGGTTCCAATAAATGCCATAACAAAACGATTCATTTTATATATAAAAGTTGGGTCTTGGATCGGGTCGAATCTAGACAGCCTGAGTTTAGGTTCGATCAACCTAATCCTAACCCGTTAACGTTAGCCCAAACCATGCCCATTTGCCATTCCTAATTATGTAATGCACAAACTTATTTCATTTATTTAAATCACTTTATCTTGTTTCGAGAAGATCTCCAGATAAACTCCATTGTCAAGTTACTGCCGGAGAGTTACCGGAGAGGTATATGCAGGCTATTGTTGCTGGCACAGCTGGTTCGGGTGTGACGCTGGATTAGGAAGCAGAGATGGCCACTTCTGTGCTTCGTCTTCATCAGCGCAGAGACCCCTACACTAAGGTATGTTATCTGCATATGATATTCTGATACTAGTTTGCTATTTGGTTGGTGGATTTCTTCTTCACAGTCACTTGGGAGGAAGATAGGGGCAACAACAGGGAATCCGCATAATCAAGTAACTAAAATGTGTTTTTACCGCTAGCTTTTTATCTTTCTGGGCGAGCTTGCTGCCTATTGATACAGGACCTACGCCTTGGCCATTCTTCATAAGTGGCACCGGTCATTTCCGGAGGTAAGGGGTGGCACTTGCCAGCTATCCTTCTAGATGTTTATTGTGTTTGCAGTTTATGTCAGTGCGATCTTTGTTTTGTGCATGTAAGTTGTGTGGGTTGATTCACGTAGTATCCATTCTTAGGCGAGGTTAGGTGCTATGTCCGTAAGCGTCTATGTTTCCTTATTTCTCGGTTGGAATGGCCTTGTATTCTTGAACATTCTAGTATCGGGGGTAATTGAGACCTAGATCATGAACAAGTTTTGTGCTTATGTTTGGTCTATGAACGGTCAAGAGCACCATCTTTTTTTAACGTTTTTAGAAGACGACTTTCAATGGCTGGATGCTCTTTTCTTATCGGAAGGGCTTTCGGTGCAGTTGCGTCTACACGATTCTATGTTACCATAATCGCAGAGGTGGGTCATAGCCCCTCAAATGATGCACGGCACATGATGAACGTACAGTTGCGTTGCGAAGGGTTCTCCTAACATATTAGGAGTCATATTTGCAAGAAAATTTCTCGAGCGTCCTGACAATTTTTGCCGTTTTTCACGCGAAAATTTCAATCTTTTTCCTGTTGCGAACCGTTGGTCCCCGCTTCTTAGCCTGGCATTTTAATTTAGTGGTATATATCTAATTTGGTGCTTCACTCTTCAACCGATAAGCCTTCCTTCCCCCGTTTAAAATTGCACCTTCCGTATATTTTGACCATTTGCTCTAGAATTGCCTCAATATTATATTTGCTCTACAAATTTATGTCTTGGCAGGTGTGATTTTAACTTCCTGAACCTCATTTGCAGGCTCATTTCAGTCAGGTCATAGTATACTTTGCAAGTTTTTAAGTAATTTTACGATTTGGCTTTTGTTTTTAGCACCATCTTCTTTTTGTTATTATTATAGTAGTATTAATACTGTCATGGTATATATATCTCTTTATCTATCTATTTAATTTAGTGGTGTGTGTGTGTATATATATATATATATATATTATTTTTATTTTATTTATTTATTTATTATTATATACTTTGTGTAAATTTTATCTACTTAATATTTTACTGTATTAGTTATGCCTTTTCTCTTTGTATCATGTATCACTTTTATTATTGTATCATTTACATATGGGTCTACCGGAAACAGCCTCTCTACTATGTAGGGGTAAGGCTGTGTACTATCAGACTTCCCCAGACCTTGTTTCATTGCGAGATTTCAAACTGGGTGATGATAATGATGATGATTCATGGTTCCGTAGAACAACATGACAATATTTGTGCTCTATTGAAGACTATTGATAAGCAATTCGAAACTTCAGAAGAAGCACTTGTAAACACCTTAATTATGAATTTGTCATCTACAAGGCTCATTAGTGTTTGAGGTTTTATGAACATGTCATGAAGATAAAAGGACATTGTAGCTTAGTTAAAGAAACTTGAGGCTGAGATGTCTAATTTTTTCCTCGTGCATTACATTTGAACACCCTTCCATCACTATACGGACCCTTTAAAATCTCTTATAATACATATAAGGATAAGTTTTCAATAAATAAATTAATGACCATGTGTGTTCAAAAGGAAGGGAGATTGTCAATGGAATAGGGAGGGAGTTCACAGAGTATACATCTAGTTGTTCAAGGAAAAAAATAAAAATAAAGCCAACATAAGGGGAAAAAGTCATATACATGTCCAATCTAACCTTAATAAATAATTTAAGTGCTTCTTTTGCAAGAAAAAAGGACACATGAAGAAGGATTGTGTCAAACATCATGAATGACTTAAAAAGAATAGTACTATAATCTAACTAGTTTGTTTTCAATCTAATATGACTGAAGTTTGTTATTGAAACATGGTGGATTGATTTGGTTATACAATTCATATTACAAATAAGTTGTAGGATTTGCAAAACTGAACGAAGCCAGTAGGAAGTGAGCAATATATTTTATCTGGAAATAAGATATGTTCAAATGTAGAAGCTGCTGGAGATTGCAATTTAATTTTATGTACTAGTTTTATTTTATTAGAAAATACATATTATATTCCCAATTTCTCTAAGAAATTGATTTTAGTTTCAAGACTTGCACCATTTGGATAATCCTTTTATTTTTCAAATGAATCTTTTAAGCAATATTATAAACAAGAATATGTTGGGAATGGTACATTATTTGATGGTCTTTTCTATTTTAATTTATAAGATAATACCTGTTGGACTGCAACACATGCTTATACTTGAATAAAATGTTATGTCATGAATGAAAATTTCTCAATGCTATAGCATCGAAGATTAGGGCATATCTCCATTAAAAGGATTAAAAGATTTGTGAATGACGAAATACTTAGTTCTCTGAATTTTGCTGATTTTGAACTTTTATGGATTGCATAAAGGGAAAGCAGACCAAAAAATCAAAGAATGGTGCCAAGAGAAGTCCAAACATGTTAGAGATCATACATACGAATATTTGTAGTCCAGATATAAACTCATATGGCTAGAAATATTCATTTCATTTATAAATAATTACTGACAATATATGTATCTCTACTTGCTTCATAACAAGAATGAAGCATCAGATGCTTTCAAAATATTCAAAAATGAAGTAGAGAAATAATACAGTAATCAAATTAAGATAGTGAGATTTGATAGAAGTAGAGAATATTATGGTAGATATACTGAAGGTAGACAAGCACCTGGTCCATTTGCGAGATATTTTTAGGAAAATAGGATAATAGCCTAATACACTATGCTTAGATCTCTAATCCAAAATGGTGTGGCAAAAAGAAGAAACTAAACATTATTAGACATAGTATGGAGTATGCTGAGTAGCTCCAAACTTCCTAAATACTTGCGAACTGAAGCTCTTAAGACAATAGTGTATATATTAAATGGGTAACAACTAAGGCTGTTTCAAATATTCCATTTGAGTTATTTAAAGGTTGGAAATTGAGTTTACGACATATAAGCATTTGTGGATGTCTATCTGAAATAAGAATTTGTAATCCACAAAAGAAGAAATTAGATTTAAGGACCATAAGTGGGTATTTCATTGGATATGTCGAAAGGTCTAAAGGATATAGGTTCTATTATCTATCACATCACACTAGAATTGTGGAATCAAGAAATACAAAATTTCTTGAGAATGACTTGATTAGTAGGAGGGATCAATTTCAAGATATAGATATGATAATCATCATATGGATACTTAACCTTCCAACTCAAACATTAAGGTGATTTTCATTAACAACTCTCCTCAGGTTCAAATAGACGTTGAATAACCAATTGTTGAAATTCAACAGCCTATAGTTAACATAAATGACAATCAAGAAATTCCACAATTTGCTGATAATTCAATAAATCTAGTTATTCAGGAATTACATAAAAGCATTCAAAATCCAGTTGAACAACAGCCTCTATAAGAAGACGTTGGTGCAACATTAAGGAGATCTACTACAACAATCAACTATTAATAGTGATTATATTGTATATCTACAAGAATCTGACTACAGTATAGGAGTCGAGAATGATCCTGAAACCCTTTTATAAGCTATGAGTGGAAATGAATCAAATTTATGGTACAATGCCATGAATGAGGAAATGAATTCCATAAAGAATAACGATGTTTGAGATCTTGTTGAGTTGTCTAAAGTAACAAGTATTTAAGACAAAGAAAGACTCATTAGGCAATATTGAGAGATACAAGGTAAGACTCATTGCTAAGAGATTCACTCAAAAAGAAGGAATTGATACGCGTATACATTTTCTCCTATGTTTAGAAAAGATTTACTTTGCATAATTTTGGCATTAGTTGCTCACTTTGACATGGAATTGCATCAAATGGATGTGAAAATGACTTTCTTAAATGGTGACCTTGAGGAAGAGGTTTACATGAAACAACCAGAAGGATTCTATTATAATAATGGTGAGTATTTAGTTTTCAAGCTTAAAAGATCCATATGTGAATTGAAATAAGCATCCTGCCAGTGGTATTTGAAATTCCATTATATCATCTTATCATTTGGTTTTGAAGAAAATATCATGCATTAATGTACTAGAAGGTTAATGGGAGTAAATTTTGTTTTCTTATATTATATGTGGATGACATATTACTTGCAACCAATGATAAGGATTTGTTACATAAAGTGAAACAATTTCTCTTTAAGAATTTTGAAATGAAAGATATGGATTATGTGTCTTATGTCATTGGCATTAAGATCTATCAAGACAAATTCCGTGGTATTTTGGGTTTATCTCAAGAAACCAATATTAATAAAATTCTAGAGAGATTTCAAATAAAAGATTGTTCACCTAGTGTAGCTCCTATTGTGAAAGGCAATAGGCTCAATTTAGACCAATTCTCACAAAATGATTTTGAGAGGGAACAAATGAAAAACATTCTGTATGCTTCTGCAACCAAAAGCCTAACATATGTTTAGGTTTATACAAGACCTGACATTACATTTGTTGTTAAAATGTTAAAGCAGATATCAGAGTGATCTAAGATTAGATCACTGGAGAGCTGCAAAGAAAATATTGAATTACCTTTAAGGGTCCAAAGATTGCATGTTTATATATAGACGAACCAACAATTTGAAGCCAGTAGGGTAATCAGGAAAATCATCATCAGATTATATCCTCATGTTTGCCTATGGACCTTTACATTAGAGGAGTGCTAAGCAGTTATTAACTGTTACTTCCACCTTGGGGGTTAAGTTTGTTTCTTTTTAAAGCCTATATCATATGATCTATAGCTAAAGAGTTTCATATTTAGGCTTAGACCCGTGGATTCTATTTCTAGGTGATTGAGAATATTGTGACAATTTAGTTGCTATTTTTCTAGTTAAAAATAATAAGACTGGTAGTTAGAGTAAACACATCGACTTTAAGTTTTTATCTATAAGGGAACACGTTAAGAACAAGAAAGCAGTCGTTGAGCACATTAACACTAAATTGTTGATAGTTAATCCTTTAGCAAAAATCATGCCACCAATGAAGTTCAATGATCATGTTGTTAAAATGTGATTGAGCTCCTTTATGTAGTTTTTATTGTATAGACAATGTTGTTTTCGTAAAACTCTTATAATATTTTCTTATATTATGGTGCACATTATTGAATTTTAAGAAAATTGTTTATTTTTAACCTTGAATAAATATAGGGTTTATTTATTAAGTAATGTTACCTCGTTCGGTTGATATAACATATAGTATTGCAATATATGGAAGATAATATTAAACTACTAAAAGACCTATCATCATGATTCATATATTATATTTGGATTAGATTAGGATTTGATATCGAATTAAATGAATAGACTAAGTGGGAGAATGTGAGAAACATTTATATCCCAATATGAGAAACATTCATATTCTGGTTTAGTACCCATTAATTACGGTCCAACGTTATGAATTTAGTAGGTATGAATGTCCTGATTTTGTAGTAACTAATAATATGTTTAATGGGAGCACATTCATATAGACTTTTCTTGTATATTTTGAGGCCCCTAAGCTTCTTTTCTCTTTTTAAAATACACACCATCAAATTGAGAAGTGAGAGCTTACAAGAATTCCAAAGTGCTAACTCTTCAAGTTAAGACAACAATAATTGAAAGGATTTCGTTTTCTTCCACATTTAATTTATATATTATTCTAACGTATATTACTATTGAATATACATATATATATATTAGAATTGACTTACACATTAACCTTATTTGCAGCATCTTTTGGAGAAATCGTAATAATCATCCCAAAAACACAATAAGTTGATTGTTTCATCTAAAAACTCTAATTACGCCTTTGGTTACTAAATTTCGTGGATATGCTCAATTATTTCTTCCTACTTTTGCTAAGTGTATGCCAAGGTTTTGTTATCTCACTCCCAAAACTTATTTGGTATGAATATTTCCTATTGCGTACCATTCATGTAAATAACTAGCATTGCATCTGGGAGTCCTTAAATTGTTCGGATACCGTTTTTCATTATCAAGAGTCACACTAATGACCTTCACGCGAATACTTATATTCTCTTTCTTTCTACGTAATACGCAGGAATAAAAAATTGAATTAGTTTAGTTATAAAAATTTTAAATTGCCCAATTTTTAGCTCATTTTTAAATTTTTAAATTCAATTTATTTTAACAAGATTTGTTATTAAAATCGACCATTTAATTAATTAATAGATCGATTTTTATAAGCTAATTAGTTTTATAAATTAAATTTAATAATTAAAATTTATTTAATATATCAAAATTTTGATTAACAAGAAAAAATTTTGTCAAAAATTTTAATTTTATTTAATTTTGACTAATTTTATGACGATATAATGTTAATTAAATTTTTTAATCTTAGTTTAATTTTTGCAGAATTTATCTGTTGTAACTATTTGACAAATTATTTCTAGCATGTGGGAGCTGTGTCTCCGACCTTAGCTCAGTTGGTAGAGCGGAGGACTGTAGTGGTTGATCAGGCAGTATATCCTTAGGTCGCTCGTTCGAATCCGGCAGGTCGGATTTATTTTCCTATAATTTTTGGACCCATCCCCTATTTCCCTTACCTCACAGCGAACGAGACATGGCCGTGAATTCGAAACTTGTTGTGGGGTTTTGTCAGATACCTAATTCCTCTTCGGTTGTCAGGTCTGACACACTTCATTTTTCCTTTGCGCTGCAATTCGTCTTGTTTAAGTAATCGTGAAACACTAGCATGGCATTCCATCTCTTGCTTTTGCCCAAAAACAACGCACCTTTCCTATTAATATGAAAATCATATTTCTTTGTCCCTCCTCGACTCTCTAAAATGCCTCTTTTTTTTTTCAAATAGAATTAGCTCATGAAAATACCGAAGAAGTGACGACTAATACAATACAGATTCTCCGATGCACAATCTTCAAACTGGTCCGATAATCATTTAAGCTCCCATCAGCCAAAGGACACGGCAACTATGAGAAGGAGAGGTTTACTTGAGACTTCAAATCACTTATTTTTGTTATTTTATTTCTGTTATGTTTTATAAATATTCATTCATTTATTTATTTTTAAATCTCAATTATTAAATGAATAGATAAATAAGATAGAAATATAAGTTAATCTGTTCCTGAAATTTTGTACCCATAATAAAAAACAAATAATTAAAAGAAGTAATGAAATATATACACCAACTTGTACAATTCCGATCAAGTGTAAACCTTACCATTTTCACAAAAGAATACATCTTTCCAAAATGTACTTACCGCTCTCTGAATCTATCAAAACAAAAACTACAACTCACCTTATTATAATCTCCAAAATCTTTCAATGCTCAATGCTCTGTCCACCGGCATCAGATCGTCTGTCCCACTAAATATGGACCTACTCTGTACCACAATGAAAACGTCAACGTTTTTATTGTGATCAACGTTTCGTCTCAGCTTCGCCCCACCTAAGCCGAGCCACAATGAAATCATAACGTTTTCTCCTCTTTTTTATTTTGCTTCCCGCTTCACTTTTTCGATCTCACTCTCAACTCTTTCCATCGATATTTTATTAGATGGCTTTTGCCAACTTGCTCTGTTCTTCGTCTTCTTCTTATGGCATCTGCTTCTTCTATCGAAAACAGCAAGCTCAGTTCTAGGGGCGATTTTGTTTTGCTCTTGATTTTTTAGATGGCCTGAAATCAACTCCCAGCTTCAAACCAAGTTCAATCAGGTACTTCTTTAATTAACTTCCCTCTTGTTCTTTTTCTGGTTGTCAAAATCGTTTGTTCTAATCGCCGGAAGTTGCCGCTCCCTCTCGGAGCCTTAGGTTGGCCTCACATCGGGGAGAGTTTCCAGATGTGCTCTCAAAACCCAAATGACTTCTTTTGCCTCAAAAGTCAAAGAGGTCATTATGCAAGTCTTCTTTCTTCTATCGTCTTCTTCAAGTTTCGATTTTTAACTATATATATATAACTGATGATATTCTTATGGATTTTTTTTTTTGGGTGCAGGTATGGCACTATCTTCAAAAGTTACATATTGGGTTGTCCTTGTGTGATGATTTCAAGCCCTGAAGCTGCAAAATTCGTGCTTGTGACGAGATCTCATCTCTTCAAACCAACATATCCTGCTAACAAAGAGAGGATGTTGGGCAAGCAAGCTATCTTCTTTCACCAAGGAGTGTTAAAGCAGGATGTTGTGAGGATGTATGTTAAAGCAGGATCACTGAGAGATGCTTGCTCCGTTTTAGAAACAATGGAGCAACAGGCCGTAGCTCCAGACATTTACCTATTGCGTGACATGCTTCGTATTTATCAGCAATGTGATATGACAGACAATTTGAAGGATCTCTATTATAAGGTCTTGAGGAATGGAGTTGTTTGGGATCAAGAATTGTATAACTGTGTCATAAACTGCTGTGCTCGTGCTCTGCCAGTTGATGAACTCTCCAATCTTTTCAAACAGATGCTTCAGCGTGGCTTTACCCCTAATACGATCACCTTCAATGTCATGCTCGATGTTTATGGAAAATCTAAACTT
>JANZLD010000236.1:10963104-10974109 GCA_026413575.1 Erythroxylum carthagenense
AAGAAACAGAAGCCGTACGAATCAGAACAAGAATGAGAATGAGATGATGATTTCTTTATAGCTTTATCTCATGGGTTCAGATCTTCTGTCCCACTAAGAAGGAGACCTTAGCTTGGCTTAGGCAGAGGGACGTTGGCTTGGCTTACGAAGGAGACGTTAGTTTTAATTAAAACGTCGACGTTTTAGTTTTGGCACAGAATAGGTACACAATTTGTGGGACAGACGATCCGATGCCCTGTCCACCAGCCTATAATAAATTCCCAATGTCGGAAGGGAACTCCAACATGAAGAATTCCAGCTAGCCTCCATTATGGCATTTTCTTACAGACGCGGAATTCATCCACGTTTGGAAAAGCAATAGCTATTGGTCATCAGGACCTACAAATCCAACGCGGCGTATCGCTATTTGCTCAAAGCCCTGACAGTCCTATGCGACCGCTCCAGTTTCTGTGACAAGCTGTAAAGCACTTGCCACGTAGCGTCACCTTCCTGGATCCGATCATGGAAAAGTAGGGCTCGCCTGACTTCAGGGTCCCAGAGTTTCCTCTGAATGGTCGACAAGTTTGTCGCCGCCACGTGTTCCAGAATCATTCCAAGCTTTTCCACGTCCTTTTCAGCCACCGTTAGTGATATCTCCGGCCATGGGACGGCCGACGGGAATGGCAGCCGAATACTATCGGCTATTATAACTGGCACGCATCCTAAAGCGACGGATTCGACCAATCTAGGGCTCCATGGGGCCCATCCAAGTGGGCACAAGCAGAACACGGACCGTAGAATCTCCGATTGAAAACCAGCAAACCTATGTCTTTGCAAGTAGAACCTCCGGTCCCCCTTGAACTTCCTCCATATAACCGTCCTCACTTTCCTGCAATGATGCATATAATATGAAAAAGATTTATTTATTTTGTTGGCATTGCACGTTTGATCGATGCTATAATTCTTAATATTACGATTAATTACTTGCTGTAGAATCGTCCACTAATGTTCTTAGGGTGCATTTCCATTTTGCCTCTAAAGAAGACAAAGATGCCGCGGTGGCCAGCCAACGAAGTTTCGTTAAGGGTTTTCCGTACACTTTCCGGAGAGATATAAGGTGGTATAACGACATTTTCAACATCTTGACAAGGATGGTGATGTTGGAGACCAAATGTCTGCAATATGATCGACCTCTTCAAAAATTTTGGTATACCCTCTTTAATAGCGCTCTGCTCCTAAACCATATAAAAGCATCAGTATCGTTTCGAAGTTTAAATCTTTCATGAAGTTGACAAGTGTTGTTTAAGGGCTAACCATGGCGTGAAAACAGGCACCATAATCGTGAGAGGCAACGAAGACATGGTCGTATCCTTGGGACCGGTTCCAAAAAGGATAATTCGAGGAAATGAAGTGAACAGCAGAGGACAAGAGGGACCTTGCGTGACCAATAGCAGGGAAGCCATTAACGGTGCTGAAATTGCAGGACACGTAAACAGGTACGAAGAAGAAGTCCGCTTCGTAAGGGTCAAACGTCCGTATATCATCGCTATTTGATAATGCTCTGTGAATGGCCACCTCTGATGCAAATAAGTGGTTGCTGCACCTCTCGTTGGCGAGCCAGTCAGTGTTGTATTGTGATGGCAGATCATAGACGTATATCCTTAAGTCCTTCAGTAAATCTACAAATACAGCCGAAAACAATTAGACGACATGATAAATGGCTAAAATGACAGACAGACAGGGGTGATAATGGCCGTACGGCACCTTGCTTATTCTTAGGCTGTTGCAGGAATGTGGTGAAGTTGGTGGACTCGAAGAGTGCGCGAGAAACAACAGTATTGGACTTGGACAAAATGGTTTTAGAGAGAGGGATGGGTTTATGAGTGATGAAGAAAGAGCTGAAGAAGTAAAGAGAAAGAGAGAGCCAAAGAAGCCATTTGTAGTATTGGAAACAGAGGTGGGTCTTCTCTTGCTGTAATGGTCTTCCATGTTTGCGCAAGAGCTTCATTCTCACATAGAACCCCCTGTTCTTGACGGGTGTTTTGAGCTCCATCGTATTATCTTCTCATTTCAAAACACAAACCTGAAAAAAATTATTTCCAGAACAGGATAGGCTTAATTTTCCAGCAGCTAAGAAGGGGCTTTCTGTTTCTGGTTGGGTGAAGAAGTAGAGGTGAAGAAATTGTGACTGGTGTCATGGGTTTGTTGGAACTTCGCTTTTGCGCCTCAACCAAAACAACTCGAATTAAAAAACAAAACAAAAACCATGAATTGGATGGGTATAGTTCCTAAACCAGCGTCAACCTTTTAAAGGGTTCCGCTAAATTCCATCTTGAACAATAAACAAATACCCCACAAAGAGGAAACAAAATTGAAAACAGAAAAGAGATTGAAGTTTAAGACGGTGGTCAGAGTCACACTTCACGCGGTGGTGGATCAGGACAAATGCTCCGCACAGTTCTCGGTTTTGAAGCTCGTTGGTTTTCAGTTTAAGGTTTCAAATTCTTTTTTTGGGTTACTCATAAAGTGTTTTAGGAGGGTCTCAATTATAGAAAAGTATTTTTAAGTTATTCACTTTTAGACTAATCTCTACTCTAACTGAATATGTCCCTTACAAAAAAACAAAGCTCTAATTTTAAATTTTAAACATCTGCATACACGTAAGATTTCGAATTCTAATAATGAAATAATAAAAATGCGGGAGGAATAAAAGAAAAAAGTAAGCGCTGAAAGTCGAAGGACATGTACTTGCAACCAGGTTACAATCATGGGAATCTTGGGGTTATTAAAAGAGGCTAGATTTGATCGACATTATAAGGTACCAAAAGTTATCGAATCAAGTTAATTAGTTAATTCATGTGCCGGGTGAGTTTAAAAAGCCGCCAGCATTATATCGAATTCGTTTCTCTTTAATTTTGGACCAGCAATTTAAACTCCAATATATTAAACAGTTGGCAGATTCCTTTTCCACAAACTTGGAACCACGAGTGGTTTTACCACTCTTTGCGCGAACAATGAATTTTTTACACTTTTAAAAGAAGTAATTGCATAGATCTATCATCACTCTTTTAGTTTGTTTAATTTCTTCCACACTGCCCCGGATAGGTACCTGAAAGAGAGGGAATCACTAAAATACATAGATAGTCCTAAGAATTTGTCGATTAGCATATCTAATTAATGAGTTCATGGGATCTAGGTCTTGGAGACTTGCTTTGGTGTAATCGGAGTGAGAATTTGATTACACGCATTTTCCATTACATGATAAGTTGCTTAAGTCACACTCGGCATTATTGTGTCCTTTATTGCGTTTCATGACATTTTTGCTCACTTTTAATTAGCATATCGTAACAAATGAGTATAAAAAAAAGGAAGCTAGAGTTGAAGAAATAGGTAGTATTAAACAAAATTATTAAGGGTATATTAAATAGTATAAGTTTATTAGTTTACGTTCTATCATAAATTTTTTCGAATCGAAAGTTTCTTATTTTTACTGTTTATAATGAAATGGAACGTAACATAAAATTTTCCGTTTTTATCCTATTCTATTTCATTCTATCATAAAAGCCTAAATCAATCAATAAAAATATGTTACGTTTCATTTTATTCTCAGACCAAAGGGACAGCAAAAGTTCTGGACTACTAAACACGTCCAAACTCCAAATATACCCATCCTAATTGAAGCAAAATTTAGGGGTTTACAAATAATTTCAAGCTCTGTGGAGTGAGATCCTCACGGAAATGTTTCAAGATTTCATTTAAAGGTAGAAGTAAGATTTGATAATGATAAACCAGATGGAATCATTCTAATTCGTTTAGAGATCCCACACGAAAATTTAAAATCAACTCCGAATGATTCCATCCTTGATTATTTATTTTCTTTCAAGACAACCAAAGTGGGAGTGTAGTGTGGGACCTTTTTCTCATCATGGGTATAATCATGCTTGTAAGCTTATACATTATCCCTTTTTCTGGTGGGTTTTATTGGTTAGACAACATGGTTCGATTAGTATTATAATGGAAATGTTCATTGAAGAAGAAAAATTAATTGAACCGAGCCAATACCAAATAAAACTGGAAATGCATAAAGGCAATTATATATATAAAAAGAAATAAGACTTTTAGATCTTTTTATACCAAATAACGTAGATTTATCTATGTAGTTTCTTTGTCTAAGAGAGGTTTAAAAGATATAGAGTGATAATGAGTTTTTGAGATATACTTTTTTTCAATAATTATGAATATACTTAAAAGGAAAGAGATGACAAAATCTAGAACTCATCAACTTCACAAAGAACTGAAAATAGAAAATAGCTTTTACTTAACTACATAAAGAATATTTTAGTTCACAGGGGGTTGAATTGAATACTCCCTAGTGCAAGGAATTGGAATTGTACTGCAAAACTGAGCCGACCAATTATCATTGTGTTATAAGATGTGGGAAATGGCATTACTTTTTCTGCATTGCATTGCTTTTGTTCTACTATTACCGTGCATACCCTGCAATTCCAGTAGCAGGAAAGCTTTGAGTTTTGAGGTTCCAAGTCAATCATTTGGGAACTTTAACGGACAGTCATGGGACCATTGAAGGAACACGGGGAGGTCCACCTCCACCCCCTATCTGGATTATATATTTTCATTTATTTCTCAGGCACGTAACCGCTGAACAAAGTTGAACCATATCAAACCCTTGACAGAGTTGCCATGTACCTTAAGGAGTTATGAAGGTGTGGAGAAAAGGGCAACGAGGGGACGCATTTTAGAATGCGTTAAATCCTTGAAATTAAAAAAAAAAATAAAGGGCTGAAAATTTTTTAAAAGCATTGTCCCTACAGCTTTCAAGTGTGAGTTGTCCAGTCACATGCTGCTGCCACTTCCTAACATGGGAGTGTTTTGGATATAATAGAAGAAGAGTTTGAATTATCGACAAAAAAGATAATAATGTAGTGGTATTGGCAAACAAATATGAACACGTTGTCATGTTTAGCGACATTTTACGAATACATGATTAATTTATTTAGGAGTATTTATTTTATTCTATTCTACAATTTAATTAAATGATGCAAATCGACATACAAATTTTGTTAAATATAGTATGTTCGGATCAAATTAGCATATTTTTTTGTTTTACGCCCTGTAACTCTTCCTCAGCTAGGCTCCAATACTTCATCAAAACCATAAATCTGAACAATTCCATCGCCGACTTGAAGTATGGTACCAATATTTTTTACTTCCCTATTATATTGCTCAATACATTCACGGATAATATTACTAATCTCATCGACTTGACTAAATCCAATCTCCTGGTCCGTACGGAAAGGAAAAAAATTTTCACGTTTCTCTTTTTGAGTTTGCGACGATTCCCATAAAACATTGTCAAAGACTTGCATTTAGTGAGGGAATTCCCGGTGGAGTGGTATTAGCCTTTGGTGACGATTTTATTAATTGTCACAAAAAGTATGACTTTTGGTGATGAATTTTTTAAATCGTCGCCAAAAGCTTAAATAACAAAATCTCTCTCTTATTTATAATTAATTATTCACTAACTTTAACTTGATCTTTTTGTGACTAAATATCATAGTTGAGAATAATTAAATTTAATATTATTGACAATGATTCTAAGTGTAAAAATAAATTTAGCTACCAAAAATGTCAAATCATTTTAGTAATTTATGAAACTATAAACTCAAATTAATTAATATTACATAGATTTATACTTTTTATTTTTATCTTTTAAATTATATGATTTGGTGTCACAAAATTTTCAAGTAGTTTTAACATGAAATTTGTAATATAATGATATATGATTCTTACAGAAAATATAATAAATATTGATATATGGCGAGTAATATGATATAATGATATATGATAAGTAAGATAAGATTTTAATTATAAGTTTAACAATTCTTACAAATAAAACAATAAATAGAGTTTCACGCCTATTCTTTCGAAAGAAAAGAAATAATTATTTTTCTAGATTTCAAGTCACATGAGATTCGGTAGATAAGGTAAAGTAGTTTCCTATGTCTGAATTCCTAAGAAGGCTCCTCGTACATTTAAAAACATCAATTGAAACAGTCACAAATCTTCCCCTAGGAGTTGGTTTATTGATACCCTCTTCCAACAACTTGTTGGGCATCGAACGATTTCGGAGCCCAACATTCGGAGCCATAATTACTTAGCTTATTCTAATGAAATCCATCAAAGTTTCAGTAATCACTTGGGCCTATTACAGAACATAACTTATTCTAATGAAATCTTCTTAACCATCATCAATTCCTCTTCTTGCTTTGATACCATAACTGTTGTGGTCCCCGTTTTCAGAGCCCAACAATCCTGAGTCATACAAAGCTCGTCGTCCCACAAGGGTGGTGTACCCACAACAATCAAACATCCAAACAAACTTATTATTTCTACTCAACCATATTACGAGGAAGGCAAAATGAACATACATAACTAAACTACTTCATTTTCTAAAGCAATAGAGTTTTAAAAACTTTATTTACATATCAAAAGCCACATCATTGGCTTATTACAAAAATTGCAAAAATAGCAAATTTGTGGAAGTTCCCTTAGGCTCTTGATCACTTGATCTCTTAACTATCACCTGAAGATGAGATAGAAAGGGGGTGAGCTTGACAGCTCGTGGGTAACAGTTTATAACGAAAAAATAAGCAAAACTTAAATCATTTTTCTTGTCAAATAAAATTTTCATTGAGTTCATAAAGTACTTGTTTCTAAAAATTCTCGTCATGTAGTCAAAATCTCAAACTACAAAACATGAATGCATCAAACTTCTTCACATAACATAAACGCATAAGCACAACAGAATGGTTTGGTAGGTCCATAAACAAAATGTACTACACATTTTCCATAAGGGGTCATGTGTAGCTATGAATAGAACGTACTAATGCAATCCTATATAATAGTTTTGCGTAGCCGTAAACTTATAGGAGTCCATAAAGGAGCTCCATACCACTAGCGGACAGGTGGGAGAAGCCTTTAGTCGAAGTGCACTTGACAACATAATGGACCAAACCAAACCCACATAACATGTATTTCATATATTGTAAGCTTATTGCCCAAATTGGTACTTTTCCAAAACTTAATTTTTCATAAACATGAGATATTTTGAAAACATGATTTCATAAACATGTTATCTTTTCAAAAATCACTTTCAAAGTCTTTTCATAAATCATCACACAATTCATACAACAACATATTGCAATTTCACAAATCATTCAAAAGAAATAAATACAACACTTATGATGCAATTGAAAACATTCAACTGTCTTGATTCAAAGAAAACATTTAGTGGCTTATTTACTCTATTATAAACATGAACCCACCTGATTTTCTTGCTTATAGGGTTGCTCAAAATGCCTCTTCTCTTATTTCTCTTGCCTCTTTTGATCCCTTTATATAATAATAAAAATCTCACTCAATAGGGTTTTCAATTGAAAATTCCTCAAAGCACAATCATTAAAATTGGTTCTAGAATACTTAAACCCAAGCATTTTCTAAACTCTATGAACTAAAATCCTTTCAAAATCTAAAAACTTTTAAAAAATGATCTTACCTTCATTATTCACCAAATGAAGGGATCTTTAGTTCAAAAGGAAGCTCTTCTCTTCCTCTTTCTCTTCCTTTTTCCTTTCTTGAGTAACTCTAAAATCTCTTTTGAAGATTAAGAAAAGTTAAACTCTAGCTTGTTTACTCTTCTTTCTCTCCTTCTCTCCTCTTCATATTTCTCTCTCTTCTTCATGACACTCTCTCTTTTCTCTTCAATTTCCGTTCTCCTCTCTTCTTAAAATGCAAGACAACACTTCTTCTTCCAATTATGCCCTTAATGATCGAGAAATGTCCCATTTGCCCTTCCATTTATGCCTTATGTCTTTTATGCCTAGGTGTCTTGCCAAAAGTACCCTTGAATATTTTGACATAACTCTTTTTTCTAGAAAAATATTCCCCATTGTCTTAAGTTTTTAAAGATATCAGAATCATTCAATTTGATTCAAAAGTTTGAAAGTATTGCCCTAAATATTTTTGGATTACTCTTGTCCGAAACAATATACTATGCACAACTTCCTTCCAGAATTTAAACATCTTAGAGACTGGTTCAAAATTCAACTTCTCAGATGATTCCTATGTCTCTAGTTTACTCCAAATTAAAAATCATCTCATTTGGCATCCTATAGATCTAAATGTACTCAAAATACTGAAGTATGTTCAATAGAATAACACCAGTTCATGGTACTGAAGAGCACACTCACTGTACCCATCTCACGTTTTTCACTCAATCTTTCTCAATTCATTTCAGATGGCTATGATTTTTGGTGGATATGTAGAGCAATGTATTATGAGTCCTATGGTTTAAGAATCAAGTCATTTGGGTGTCTAGAGAAGAAGTTATGGCTAAAAGAATCAAACAAGGTTTTGTCCTCAATCATGTTAAACCTGTCTCGGGACAAATGACATAACTCTCTCTACGGATGTCAGATTAAGATCATCTTAGGATGCTTTCAAAGAGTAATTTGAGATATACAACTTTCAATAAGACCTTGAGGTCAGATTTTATAATTTCAAGGGTCAAAAATGGACCAGATGATAGGATCAGGCGAAGCCAAAGAGAAAAGCAGACGAATGGAAAAAAGCAGACGAATCGGAAAAATTGCTATAACTTTCCCTAAAGATTTTAGATTGAGGCATTCTTGATATGGTTCAAAATAGGACTTCTAGATATACAAATTTCATGAAAACCTAAAAGATAGATTCTATCATCTGAAGGGTCAAAAATGGAGCAGACAATAGGTACAGATGAAACCAAATAAAAAAGCAGACGAATAGGAAAAAGCTGATGAATTGGGAAAATTACTATAACTTTTCCTAAAATTATCAGATTGAGGCATTATTTAGATGTTTCAAAAGAGGAATTCTAGATATACAACTTTTATGAAGACCTTAATGACAGATTCTATCGTCTGAAGGGCCAAAAATGGAGTAGACATTGCCATAAATTTCCCTAAAGATATTAGATTGGGGTGTTCTTTATATGGTTTGAAAGAGGACTTCAAGATCTACAACTTTCATGAAGACCTTAAAGAAAGATTCTATAGTATAAAGTGTCAAAAATGGAGCAGACAATAGGTATAGACGAAACCAAATGAAAAAGCAGACGAATGGGAAAAAACAAACGAATTGGGAAAATTATTATAACTTTCCATAAAGATATCAGATTGGGGAGTTCTTTATATGGTTTGAAAGAGGATTTAAATCTATACAACTTTCATGAAGATCTCAAAGACAGATTCTATCGTTTGAAGGGTCAAAAATGGAGCAGACGATAGATATAAATTAAAGCAAATGAAAAAGCAGACGAATTGAAAAAGCAGACGAATTGGAAAAGTAGATGAATCGGGAGAATTGCTATAACTTTCCTTAAAGATATCAGATTGAGGCATTCTTTATACAGTTCAAAAGAGGGCTTCAAGATATATAACTTTCCTGAAGACCTCAAAGACAAATTCTATCTGTTGAAGGGTCAAAAATGGAGCAGACGATAGGTATAGATGATAGTATACAAAAGGTCAAACATAGAAGAAACATAAAGTCAAATATAGACGATATGGTGTCATCACAGACGATATGATGTCATCACAGATGATACATTTTACAGATGATATGACGTCATCATAAATGATATGATGTCATTACAGAGATATATTTTTATATACGATATGATGTCATTACAGACGATATGTCGTCATCATAGACGATACATTTTATACTCCTGAACATCTCCACTTAAAAAGATCCTAACTTTTGAATCCAACGTCCAAAATTTTCATACTATATACCGTTGGAAATCTGGAAAGATAATCTACAACTTTCTAGAAGACATCTTTCTATAATTCAGCCTAGATCAATTTAGAATTTCCCTTAAATTCAGAACACAAATTTTACATTCATCCACCAATGTATTGCACCTAGTTCTCAAATTCATGACAAATTTTTAGATTCTTAAAGATAGAATTTAAATTCAATATCTTTATAAGAAATGTAGCCATATGTTTCTAGTTTAATTCAAATTAAAAATCATCTCGTTTGGATAACTAGGAAAAAAGTTGTGGCTAAAATACTAAAATATACTCCGTGAATATTTTCCAGATCAACTACCCATTTTGTTTCAAAAACTTTACTTAACACAACTCATACCAAGATCACCTTTTCTACTTCATTTACTCCTCATTCTCAACTTCATTTCAAGTCAATATCATCCATAAAAAAATTATAGTCCATGATTAATCATGAACACTAATAACAGAACATACACACAAATATATATATATATATATCCTTCATCAATTTAGTACGCATATTCCACTTCATTTTTGCTTTCATTTTACTTCTAAATTTCACCGTAATTCTTCTCATTTCAAAATCTCTTATCTACCAGAAACACCAAAGCAAAACATGGACCTATCCACATTTCTCATTTACTACTTTAATCTTGTCTATCATTTTTAACTCAAAAATTTTCAGGATGTGTTTCCCGAAGAGTTACCTGGTTTACCACCAGATCGGGAAACACCGTTCACGATTGACCTAGTTCTAGGAGCTGTTCCTATATCTATTCCTCCATATAGGGTGGCACCTGTAGAACTGAAGGAGTTGAAGACTCAGCTTCAGGAGTTACTGGAAAAAGGTTTTATTAGACCTAGTGTTTCATCTTGGGGAGCTCCAATATTATTTGTGAAGAAGAAAGATGGGACTTTGAGGTTATGCATCGATTATAGGCAGCTGAATCAGGTGACAGTGAAGAATAAATACTCACTACCTAGAATCGATGATTTACTTGATCAGTTGCAGGGAGTTCAGGTATTCACTAAACTGGACTTGAGGTCAGGGTATTATCAGTTGAAGATAGCTGAGACTGATGTACCTAAGAGTGCTGATAACTTGCATTTTTGTCACGTTAATCCTTTTTGTTTTATGTTCTTTTGGTAGACTTTTGTGATGTTTTGTTTAT
>JANZLD010000236.1:10981117-10995185 GCA_026413575.1 Erythroxylum carthagenense
TGGAATGAGGAGTGTCAGAAGAGCTTTGAGGAGCTGAAACATCGGTTGACTACTACACCGGTGTTGACCATTCCATCAGGGACCGGAGGATATGTGGTGTACAGTGATGCGTCGCATCAATGATTGGGATGTGTACTGATGCAGCATGGCTAGGTGATTGCCTATGCATCGAGACAATTAAGGTCTTACGAGATCAATTATCCAGTACATGATTTAGAGCTAGTTGCAGTTGTCTTTGCTCTAAAGATTTGGAGACATTATCTGTATGAAGAGACTTTTCAGATATTCACTGATCATAAGAGTCTGAGTTATTTACCGAGTCAGAAGGAGTTAAACTTGAGGCAGAGGAGACGGATTGAGCTACCGAAAGACTACGATTGCACTATTGAATACCACCTAGAAAAAGCTAATGTGGTGGTAGATGTTTTGAGCAGGAAGTCTAATATCAGTACAGCTCAGATTCAGTTATCGGGGCTACCTAATTTGATACATTTGAGAGCTCTGAATGTGGAGCTAAATTTGGAGCAAGATGAGGCACTGATTGCTACTTTAAAGCTAAGACCAATGCTACATGACAAAATCAGGAAAGTCCAGGGCAAAGATCCTAATATAGTGAAGCTTATGGAGAAAGTGAAAGTGAATCCAGATTCTGAGTTTGAATTGAGGGATGAGACATTATGGTTAAGACAGAGGCTGTGTGTGCCTAATGTGGATGATATGAGGAACCAGATTCTTGAGGAAGCTCATATGGCTGCCTATGCTATTCATCTTGATACTACCAAGATGTATAACACATTGAAGCAACATTTCTAGTGGCCCAGAATGAAGAAGCAAGTGGCAGAGTATGTGTCTAAGTGTATGACTTGCCAGCAAGTTAAGGTTGAGCACTAGGCTCCAGTAGGGAAGTTACATTCGTTGCCCATTTCGGAGTGGAAATGGGAACGGATCACTATGGACTTCATTATGGGATTGCCTAAAACTCCGATGCAGAATGATGCTATTTGGGTCATAGTGGACCGTTTGACTAAATCGACCCACTTCTTACCAGTGAGAGAGAATACCTCACTTGATCAGTTGACCCAGAAGTATTTGAATGAGGTGGTGAAACTGCATGGGGTTCCAGTGTCCATAGTATTGGATAGGGATCTCAGATTTATTTCAAAGTTTTGGAAGAGCTTGCAGTCTACTATAGGGACTAAGTTGAATTTTAGTACAACGTTTCATCCTCAGATAGATGGACAGAGTGAGAGAACAATTAAAATTGTTGAGGATATACTCAGGGCTTAGGTATTGGAGTTTAGAGGAGCTTGGGATCAATATATGACATTGATAGAGTTTGCCTATAATAATCATTATCACAGTAGTATTGGAATGGCACTATATGAGGCACTGTATGGTAGAAAATGTCAGTTGTCATTGTATTGGGAAGAAGAGGGCTTGAGAATGGTTGAAGGCCCCAAGTTGATTAAGGACACAGTGGATAAGGTAAAGTTGATCTGAAGCCAAATCAAAGCGGCTCAAGATAGGCAGAAGATTTACGTGGATCAACAACGATGTAATATAGAGTACAGTGGGAGATAGAGTATTCTTGAGAGTGTCACCCTAGAAGGGAGTTTTGAGATTCGGTAAAAAGGGAAAGTTAAGCCCTAGGTCCATTGGTCCTTATGAGATTATTGTGAGGATTGGACCTTTGGCTTATAAGTTGGCTTTACCGAATGAGATGTCTCAGTTGCACAATGTGTTTCATGTGAGTATGCTCTGAAGATATCGATCGGATCTGACCCATGTGATACCGGCTCAGGAGATTGAGGTTGCTAGTAACTTAAGTTATGTTGAGGAGCCGATCAAAGATTGTGAGATCACAAGTCAAACAGTTGAGGAATAGGGTTATTCCATTAGTAAAAGTCCTTTGGAGGAACCACCCAACTGAGAAAGCAACTTGGGAGACAGAGGAGTACATGAGGAGGCAATATCCCCACCTGTTCGAGCCAGTAGGTAAGAATTTTGGGGACGAAATCCTTTTTTAAGGAGGGGAGAGTTGTAACATCCTATTACCTGTGGGAAGGTTATAATAGCAAATATGAGTGTTCAAGAGAGATAAGAATGCATGTTCATGTTCATGCATAATATGACAGGCTTATACAAGTGAATAGCGATATTTTGCACCAGAATATGTCTGTACATGCATTCAATGATATTCCGAGTATAAAGGGATTGATTTCTGATTTTTTTAGACAATTATGAATGTTTTTACATTGAAAATTTTACGGGTTAGTAGAATTGTATTATTTTGAATTTTGGTGAATTTAGGAATAATTTCAGAATTTTTGGAATTTTTATGGAAAAAGGAATCAAAAGAATATTGGGAAAAATTGGATTGTAAAGATGATAGTTGTATTGTAAAAAGGAGAGCTAAAGGGAGTTAGTTTCAAAAGAAACTAAGTTAGAGCTTGATGTGAGGGAAGTGACAAATATCTCTTAAGCTGTGTACTTTTGCTAGAAGTAGGCTACTGTTCTCTGAGAGTTGATAGGTTAAGTAATATGTCTAAGTTCTTTCTTCATCGTCATGTTCTTCAAGTTTTCTTTCCATACACAGTGTTTTCCATCAAAAACCTCCTAAGAGATTTTTATGCTTTTCCTTTCCTACACCAAACCTACTTTGCCATTTGTGTCCTCTACCCTAAGAAAAATTGGAAGCTGGTCATTGTACTCAGCAAAGTATGGAAATTGTGTGGAGTTTAGGGCTTGAAGATTTTGGAGTTTCAGCAGGTAAGTAGTGAATAAATCCTTTAGAGTTGGGGGATTTATGAAATAAAGTTGATAAGTTACTATCATTTACATGAAAAATGACATTTATGTGGTTGTCTGTAAATATTGTGTTGTTGGGGATGAAAATTTTGGTTATAGTGTTAATTTAGCGTTTTGAAAGATCATTGGCGATTAGGTGTTGTAAAATATTGAGAGTTTGAAAATTTGAGAAAATGTTCACTGAATATACTTCAGTCTTTTAGCCATAACATTTTCTCTAGTTGTCCAAATGAGATGATTATTAATTTGGATTAACCTAGAGATATATGGCTATATTTTGTATGAAGATATCAAATTTTAATTTTGTCTCTAAGAGTCTCAAAATTTGTTACGAATTGAGAACTGGGTGCAGTATATTGGGAGCTGAATGTAAAAATTCGTGTTCTGACTTTGGGAGCAAATATGAGATTGATCTAGATAGATATTTGCAAATTTGCCTACTTAAGAGTTGTAGATCTTTCTTTTATCTTTCCAATGGATCCCAATTTTGCTGAGGGAGCAACTCCATTTTTCACCTTAAATTGGTCAAAATATTCAGAATTTCTTACTTTTCGCGGAGGATTAGATCCAGTAACTGGGGGTCTATGGCTGACTGATATTGCACACCATCATTTAGCTATTGCAATTCTTTTCTTGATAGCAGGTCACATGTATAGGACTAACTGGGGAATTGGTCATGGTATAAAAGATATATATAGCATAGAATTTTTGGACATCTGAGTGGAGAGTTATGATCTTTTTAAGGGGAAATGTACGTTAGAAACTAAGACAAAGTTACTGTACATTCTAAGACAAAGTACTGTTCAAACTAAGACGAAATTACTGTACATTCTAAGACAAAGTACTGTTCAAACTAAGACAAAGTTACTGTACATTCTAAGATGAAGTACTGTTTAAACTAAGACGAAGTTACTGTACATTTTAAGATGAAGTTATTGTACATTTTAAGACGAAGTTACAATACATTCTATGACTTAGTTACTGTATATTCTAAGATGAAGTACTATTCAAACTAAGACGATAGAAACTAATACAAAGTTACTGTACATTCTAAGATGAAGTTACTATACATTCTAAGACGAAATTACTGTTCATGTAAGACGATTGAGGTCATAAACATAGCTGCTTCTTTTGGTCATAACTTCCTCTCTAGACATTCAAATGACTTGATTCTTAAACCATTGGACTTGTAAGACACTGCTCTACATCTTTAAAAAAATCATAGCTCTCTGAATCTAGTTGAGCAAGATTGAGTGAAAAAAGTGGAATGGGTACAGTGAGTGTACCCTTAAATAGTATGAACTGATGTTATTATACTAAACATACTTCCGTATTTTGATGATATCTTGATCTGTAGAGTTCTAAATGCGATGATTTTTGATTTCAAGTAAACTAGAGACATAGGTCTACAACTTATGTGAAGAAATAAATTTCTAAATCAGACTCTAGTTTCAATGATTGGATGGAAGTTGAGTATGGGATACTATCTCATAATAAAAGCAGTCTAAAAACATTCGGAGTATAAATTTCACATTTGCTGAACCAAATTGAATAATTTTGATGTCATTGAAATGATAAGACATATAGGAATACATTTCTAGAAGAGAGTTTGATCAAATTACTTCGTTTTCATCTTTTGATTGTACATGAACAGTAGACCCGAAAAGCATGTCTTGGAAAAACCTGAAGTGATTCAATGAGAAATTAATTGTGAGTTCAATGGGTTTAGTGAGGCATAAACCTAAGTATAAGTTATACTTAGATGAGTTTTGGTATGGGGATAGTTTTGTAAGGAATTTATGAAGTGATACTCGAGATTATCACGAACATGTATTGAACATAATTCATTTTATACATGTGCATTTTTGGAATAAACCTATGATTGTTCAAATTGTGATATATTTGTATGTAAATTTTTATAGAAGAGCAATTGGAACGTCAACCTCCGGACGTTGCCGGCACTTCCAGACATTGGCTTCGAGAGCAACTTGTGAGTAACCTAGACGGTTTCTCTCAATTATTGTCTGTTTATAATTATGTCTTGAATAATGAATGAATGTGAACGTGAGATCTATGTGCTTTATATTGTGATTGATTGTGTTACATGCATTCCATTCAGAATGCATAATCAGATAATAGGAGTTGTGACTAGAGTAGCCAATGATCAGAGCTTAAAGCTCAACTAATAAAAATGAGCCTTGAGCTTACAAGCTTTTCAGAGCCTCAGGCTCAATGTGTAATAAGCCCTGTATTTTCATCAGACAAGGGAAAATTATTAATAAGCTCGATATCTAAATTAAATACGGGACAGTTCAGGCACTCAGTCGTAACAATGTAACAATTGGAAAGTGTCTCATGAGCATTTCATATGTATCTTGTTAAGTATGTTTGATAAAGTGAAATGTAAATTACATATGCTTTAGTGAAATTGTGTTACTCATGTGAAAGGCAAAATTGTGAAATAATTGTTATGTGAATTGATGCGTTGCATGAATTAAGTGGACAATTGATGATAGTTACCTCTTGAGTTCACAAAACTCACTAAAATTACAACGTTGTCTTTTCAGGACCAAAAGATGACTCTAGTTACTGAGAGGCTCTACCAGTCGTGTATTGTGATTGGTAAGAGACGTCATGGCTCAAAGGTCGGTCAGTTGAGATTTTTAGACAGATTAGTTAGATTATACATATTTTCCTCATTTATGAAGTACTATTGTATTAGGTTTTGATGATGTACATATGAAAATTGTTGAAAGACACAATGTAGAATTTCGATTTTTGAGAAAAGAATGAGGAAAAGTTGATTTCAAAAATATTGTGATTTTCTTATGATGCTTTATAAGTTATTTATGATACCATGCTATCAGAAGAGAGTGTAGTGATTGAACGTAGTGTGCCCTTAGGGTATGTGCCAGGACAACCTCTGGACGCCCCGGTGTGTATCCCTAGGTAAGGGGGCGCTACACTACTTATTGTAGAACAACGACCAAAGTTAAAAAGAAGAAGAAAAGGTGATAATCAAGGAAGAGGAATCCATATTTGGCAACTTGACTAACTTAGAGAAGAAGATCGCCTTTGATGGTTTAACCATAATTAGGAAGCATTTGGAGACTCTTTCAATGGAGAAGGTTTTCAATTTACTCCTCTGTTCAGGTAATTAGGTTTTTAATTTCATAAGACGATATGGTTTTAGCTTAATCTTTGGTGACGAATACAAAATCATTGCAAAAATATGAAAATTTTGTGACGATTTTAATAATTTGTCGTCAAACCCTATTCGTACATATTACACTATATATATTATAAAAATTATAGATAATATATAAATTTTATATAACAATATAGATTTTATATATAATAAATTGATAATTATGATTAAATAGACTAATAAATTACATAAGTAATATGAAAAAATTTATCTATTATCTATACAATCATAAATCATTATCCTAATTACAATTATTATCTATACATTCATATAACATTATATTAATTACCATATATAATTATATTAATTACAATATAATAAAATATTTGCAATATAGTACAAATGGAAAATATGATATTGAATATTACTATCATAGTCTTAAAAAACAAATTTAATATTATTGACAATGATTGCAAGTCTAAACATAAATTTAGCTAACAATAGTGTCATTTCAAAAAATTGTAAAATCAAAAACACAAATTTAATTTATGTTACATAAATTTTCTTTATGATTTTACAATTTTATAAGTTGTCACAAAACTCTATTTAATATGTATATATATATTATATACTATTTCATAGAAATTATATATTGCAAAAAATTTGTTAAATATAAATATAAAGATATATCAAAAGAATTGGCGATGATTTTGTTTCCTTTGGGGATGTTTCTATGGAAACGCTGCCCAAATTGATGCACTTTGGCAACGGTTTTAGTAAATAGTCACCAAAGGACAACCATTTCATGATGTTTTAATCAATTTGTTGCTAATAGTCTACCTTTAGCAACAATTCAATAAGATCGTTGCAAAAGGGTTACCTATCTATATTGTTGATGATTATGGAAATCGTTGCCAATTGTCAATATTTGGCGATGTTTTACTGAAATCGTCACTAAGTATGGGAACATTCTTAAATATAACATACTGTTATTTTAAACACGAAAATGAAACCCGTAGTTATTTTTTCGTAGTCATTTTCCTTATGCTTTCGTGTTCTTTTAGCTTTTGTCGTCGTCATCTTTGAGATTGTTGGTCTTCATCGTCGTCTCTAATTTGTTGTCTATCGAGGCAAGTTGTCTATTCTTTGCATTTGAGTTTTTATGCTATGCTTTCTTTGTTTTATTTGGGTTTTGTATTGTGCTAGGTTTTGAGTTTCAATCGTGTGTGTTGTGGTTTGGTTGGTAATGAATGCGTGTTCTGATAATAATGAAGATGGTGAGATGGTAAATGTGTCCAGAACAGGTTAATTAAAGCTTAGATGGATTAGGAAGCTTGTTTGAGTATTGCTTATAACATGTTTGATGAAAGTTCCATTAGAGTCTTTTTTTTTTTTGAATTGTTTCATAACTTTTTTTAAAAATTAAGGGGTTGTTTGAATCGTTTCATAACTTTTTTTAATCTCTACTTCATTTTATTACTTTTGGAATATGATTAATATGACAAATAAGACGTCATAATTTAGTCTTCTTTTTTGCTTCTGTGATCAAAAGGTTAGATCTCCTCTATGCACTACTCAACATGGAGGATCATTATGACCTAATTTAAAGATGCCCAACTTAATTAGATTTCTTAAGGTATGATCACGAATAACTTTGTTGCCATGCTTCCTAGTTTATATGTACTTATCTCACCCTTGATTAGGATATATTGTTAAAGTATCCCATATTGACTAAACATCAAAATGTTAAGAGATTATAAGTGGTAAGGGCCAATTAACCAAATGACTAGTTCTAGTCATTTTGGCAATGGTTGACCAAAGCCCCAATTCTTGTTAATAGGCTCTACACTCTACCTATATTAAAAATTTTAATATGGTATCATAGTAGGTTTAGTCTGGATTCTTTATTTTGTCGATTGTCCATTTGGATGTCTAGTCCTAACAACTCGATCCAGTTATTGTTGCAGTTATTTCAAGTGACAATTAGATGTCTAGTTCCAGTTGCACTTGAGAGGGGGGGGGGGAGTATTAGAATATCCCATATTGATTAAACATGAAAATGTTAAAGAGTTTATAAATGATAGGGCCAACTAACCAAATGACTTGTTCTAGTCATTTTGGCAATGGTTGACCTAAACCCAATTCTTATTGATGGGCTCTACACTCTACTCATATTAAAAATTCTAATATGTGTCAAGAATCCCACATCGGACAAGTGTGAGTGCATTCAGTCATTTATAATAGTATGCAAACCTCCCCTTTCAAGCTAGTTTTTGAGGGTGAGTTAGGCCTTTTAACATGGTATCAAAGCCCGTTTGTCTCGATGGTTTGGGGTAGTGCCCAGTTTTATACCTTTGCCCAATATGCCCAGTAGATGTCTAGCCCTGATTTGGGCTGAAGGGGTGTGTGAAGAATCCCACATTGGGCAAATGTTAGTGCATTCAGTCATTTATAATAGTGTACAAACCTCCCTTCTCAAGCTAGCTTTTGAGACGATTTAGGCCTTTTAACACATACGTCCATATTTAATGTCCCTATTTCCTTATGACTTCTTTTGAGTTTTGTTTATCAACGAGTCTTGTTTTTTTATTGTAATCGTGATGTTTTTGACTTTTGTTTACAAAATAATAATAAAAAAGAGGCTGGGTAGTTGAGAATAAAGTCATGAATATCTTACATTACTGAAATTGAGTTTAGTTCTCATACAGTACTTCACTAGTACCAACTAATATTAGGTATAGTTTTAGATAATTTTTAAGATTTTTAAAACAGTCATTAAAATTTTAAAATTATCCAAAATTTTAATTGGTATTGATTGACACTGTCCTTAAATTTTTAAAATTACAAAATAGTTCATCAATATATTATACTACATAATTTATAATTTTACATCTACCTTGTCACCAAAAATCATAATAATACAAATTTTAAATAATAACAATCCATTTATTTTTATTAATATTACTTTTCACATTTTTCAAATATAAAAAGTACCACAATTAATAAGAAAAAGATCATTGAATCATCATACAACTATAAAATTAAGGACCATACAAAGTATTTGAACTGTTTCAATTTTATCATATAATAAATAATAATTACATAAAAACGTCAAATAAAAAGAATAATAAATATTCATGATTCTCTACCTATTAAAATTTACAACAAGAGCTCGTGTAAAGGAAATAACCAAATAGATGTGAAAATAGAAGCAAAAACATTTACGAACTTACACTTGCAACTTATTTCTTGACTTCTTTACTCTACAAATGCTTCCCAATCTGGCTTTTCTTTTTATTTTCAAATTTGATCCTTTTTAGCTGGTTCCTTTTTGTGCTTAGGCTGTTCCTATTTATGACTACCAGTATCCTTCACTATTTGGGCATACTCTAAACTTAGGCAATAGCTCTGTTTTAGATCATTATATTCTATCGTTAGCATGGGTTAATCTTGAAAAATGATAATTGACTAAGAGTGACTACACTTCTAAATTAAATATCATTTATATAGAAACCATTATAAGTTTTTATTCATTTATTCTATATAATCTCACTACAATAGAAATAACATTTGGCTAAAAAAAATCATTGATAAAAGTCTCAAAATCGTCGCTAATGTGACTACACTTCTAAATTAAATAACATTTACATAGAAATCATTTAAGTTTTATTCATTTATTCTATACAATTTCACTACAATAGAAACGATATTTGGCTACACAAAAATCATTGCTAAAAGCCCCAAAATCATCCCTAATAGTTAAAGGAATTTGATAAATTGTATGTATTGTCAACAATTGTGATTACAATATATATACAATTGATAGGTAACATTGTTTCTACTAATTATGGCAGTGCAAACAATGAAATCGAGGAGAATTAATAAGAGAAGACAATTAGGAAAAAGTAAAAGTCTTCATAAGTGGAATGTCCAAATTATGTGCTCTGTCATGCCCCTGTAAGCACAAAGGTCCAGGAAGGACACTAAGCTTGGATCGATGAAGATAGATAGTGATTTAATGAGAGAATCAACAAATTTGCGATCTAGTGAGAGAATCAACAAATTGATCCTTAGTGTGAACACGAGAGATTCGAATGGATTTCTTTACAACTTATTCATGTACAAAGTGAAAGTCAATGGCAATATTCTTAATTCATGAGTGAAAGATATGATTAGAGCACAAATAAGTAGCTCCAACATTGTTACATAAATCATTGGAGAAGTTGAAATAGATACAGCAAGGTCTTTTAGGAGATTAGTCCAATTCACTTCAGCAGCAGTAGTAGCGATTGCTTAATATTCAAACTCAGTGGATGAACGAGCAACTGTAGATTGCTCTTTAGAACTTTAAATAATTGGATTAGACCTAAAAAAGATAATATAAGAACATGTACAGTGTTGAATGTCTGTATCACCAGCTCAGTCGACATCAGCAAATACATGAAGAGAGAGGTGAGCAAGCAGAGATGAAGATACCATAATGAGAAGTACCTTTGAGGTATTGCAAGACCCTTTTCACTGCGTTCCAATAAGTGGAGGATGGTTGATGCATAAATTGAACTAATTTATTTATTGTGAAACTGATATCTGGTTTAGTAAGAGATAGATATTGAAGAGAACCAAGGACTTGATGGTTCAACTGGATCATGACCAAGGAAACCATTATCAAGTTCGAGTGTTTCCGAGGATGACAATGGTGTACCTTTGGCCTTATGCATTTTGTATTTTTGAAGAATATCTTGAATATACTTCTATTGAGACATGAAGAGATTAGTGGAGGAACGAGTTATTTCCACTCCCAATAAATATTTTAGCTTTCTAAGGTCTTTAAGGGAAAATTGATTTGATAATCTTGTTGTGAAATTACGAATGGCGGCAAGATGATTGCCAGTAAGGATAATATCATCCACATACATGAGTAGATCATGATGTGATGTCTAGAATTATAGATGAACAGAGAATTACCACTTTTAGAGTTGATGAAACCATTTGTAAGAAGAAAGGAACCAAGTTCATTGTACCATGCCTGAAGAGCTTGGCAAAGACCATACAATGCTTTATGGAACTTGCAAACATAGTTTAGATATGTTGCTGTATATAAACATGATCAGAAAGAGTGCCTTACAAGAAGGAGTTACTAATATCCAACTAATTCAAAATCTAACCATGAGTTACTGTAATTGTGAGTACAAGTCAAATGGTGGTGAGTTTAACAACCAAACTGAATGTCTCTGTGAAATCAATATCAGGTCTTTGATGAAAACATTTTGCCACAAGGCGAGCATTCTAGTGAGAGATGGAGCCATTGAGATGCCTCTTTATCCTACAAACCCATTTACATTCGATAAGAATTTGTGAGGGTAAGGGAGGAACTAATGACCAGGATTTGAAGGGAAGGAAACTCTTCTTTTATAACATGACGCCAATGAGAGTATTTTTTGGCTTAAGTAAACAAGGTGGGTTCGATTTGAGGTGAAGATGGCGAGGTAGTGGTGCGAAGAGAAAAAGGAAATTTTGGTTTGTAGATATTGTTTGAGCTCATGTTACTATATGGGATGGTTGAGCAAGTTTTGCAGGAGAGAGAGAGATAGGTGTAATAGTTTGGTCAGATTGGGTAGTGTTGTCATACGACATGGTGGAGGATTTGGTAGGCTGATCTAGTGTGTTTTAAGTAGAAGGAGGAGAACCACTTACCTGTGCTAGAGAATGTCAAGAGGCATCCTTGTGAGAAGTTGAAGTTGAGCTAACTATGTGAGTGGGAGATGTCGATTAAGGAGGCAATTGAGGGGCTAATGAAGGGGTGGGATTTGATGGAGAAGTAGATTGAGGTGATATGA
The DNA here is from genome assembly GCA_026413575.1 of Erythroxylum carthagenense. Lineage (NCBI taxonomy): Eukaryota > Viridiplantae > Streptophyta > Magnoliopsida > Malpighiales > Erythroxylaceae > Erythroxylum > Erythroxylum carthagenense. The sequence continues at coordinate 10,992,911 of JANZLD010000236.1, forward strand.
AATGCGATAAGGTAGTGAAGTCTGGGGAGTCTTCTTGGGAATAAAAAATTTTGCTTAAATTTTGTCCTGTAAATGTGGAGAGGATCTTGAAAAAAGAATAGTCAGAGATAGAATATCCGGATATGATTTGGTTTTATATGGAAATATTTTCTCAAAGAAAATTACATGTTCGTAAATAAATATGTGGTTGGATTTTATATTAAAACAAATGATAAGAGTGACGAGAGATAGAGAATCAAAGATATACACAAGGTAAAGATTGTGGTTCAAGTTTAGGGGTGTTGTATGGTCTAAGCCAATGGTAACGAAGGCAACCAAAGACTCAAAGTGAGGTATATTTAGGATTATGGCTAAATAATTTACGATATGGTGTATCATTATGAAGTACAGGGATCGATATACGATTAATGAGGTAGACAACACATTGAAACGCATATGGCCAGAAACGGAGAGGTATAGTAGCATTATGTAGAAGAGTGACACTGATTTCTACTATATGACGATGCTTTTGTTCAACAGAGCCAACATGATTTGAAGTATAAGGTGGTAAAGTGAGATGCTGGATACCATGATGAGCTAAAAGTTGTGACAAAGTTTTATACTGGCCACCACCATCAGTATATATGGCTTTGATTTAGGTATGGAAAAAAATTTCATTGAGTTGTTTAAATTTCTCTAGAACACCAAGCATATTTAATTTTAATTTAAAAGGATGAAACTATGTATACTTTGTAAAATAATCGATCAAGATGACATAGTATCAGAAATTCCCAAATGAAGTAATAGGAGCAGGACCCCAAACATCTGAATACACAACTTGAAATGGTTTGTCATAAATAATATATGAAGTTTTAAATGATAACTTATGGCTTTTATTGCAAAGACAAGAGTCACACATATTATTAATGCTAAAAGAGTTTGAAGTTGAAATTTTATTGTTGGCTAAGATTTTCTTTAGAATTAGAGGGGAAGGGTGACCAAGACATTGATGCCACAACGGAGAAGAGATAGTAAGTGAAGCAGAAGGATTGAGATTGGACAACTTAAGAGATGGCCACTCATATAGGTTGTGTCTACTCTAACCTTTTACCAAGGATGCCTCCGTATTCGAATCCTTCATAAGAAAATGATTAAGAAAAAATTCAATGGAAGTGTTATTTTGTTTACAAAATTCCTTAATAGAAATTAAAATTTTCTTGATCATAAATGCACACAAAATATTATCCAATGTAAATGTAGCAATAGGAGAATCAATAGCGGAGGAACCAATATGAGAGATGGAAATTCCACTATCATTACCGAATACAACTTCCTCATTCCAATATAATTGGAGTGCACTAATAGGTTTTGAATTAGTTCCTTGTCAAAGAGTTTATAATAGAGGTATTCAAATGATATAGGAGTGTCAGGAATATGAATTGCTGCTACCAACTCATTAAACTCCTCACCCAAACGATTTACTGTATAAGACATGATTTGGGCATCATTCAATGGATGATCAATGAGTGCTAAATCATCGACAAGACTTTTCACCCTACTTATGTAAGTTTTAACTGATTTGTCTTCCTTCTTGTTAGACATGAGAGATGACATGAGAGAAAGCATCCGAGGATTTTAACGATTAGCATAATTAGTTTCCAATTTGCTCCAAGCATTTGCTGATGTGGTACAGTTATTAATTGTTAGGCTGATTGTGCTGTGAACAGTGGCTTGAATGCCAAGAAGCACGAGATGATCTTAACAAGTCCAGGAAAGAAAACTAGGATTAGTTTGTGGTGGACATGGCTGAGATCCATTAATGAATCTAAAAAGTCCATAACAGAAGAGTAGATTGGTTATTTGAGACTTCCAAGATACATAGTTTGCATCATTTTTTGCAAGTTTGAAATATGAGATCATGCATTGAGAGATAACAAATTTCCATTAGTAAGGATGATATTGCCTAGAGCCATGGAGTTCACTGGTGTAGAGATTACTGCTGGATTTGCAGAACTAGTTGTTAAATCTTTTGGAGAAGAGTTTTTGGTTGATGTTTCCATTTCTTTTGGTTAGGTAAGATGTAAAGAGGAGTATAGCAAGGACAAGGCTAGAGGATCATGTATTTTCTCTTATGGATAGAGAGGGCTCTAATACCATAAAGGAATTTGATAAACTTTATGTATTTTCAAAAATTGTGATTACAATATATATATATATATATATATATATAGTTGATAGGTAACATTGTTTCCAATAATTACGATAATGCAAACAATGAAATCAAGGAGATCTAATT
>JANZLD010000236.1:11023592-11038695 GCA_026413575.1 Erythroxylum carthagenense
ACTTGTAAAAATCATAACTTCACATTTCACGGTCCAAAAATTGCATACTTCACATCAATGGAAAGATCTAAACATGATCTAAAACTTTCATGAAGAACCTAAAAGCAAAATCGACCTCTAACTAGGTCAATCTTTAAGTCAAAGATTCTGTCAAACATGTGTCATCCTATACCACATCCAAACTTCACAATTTCATATCTTCCAATTCTCACATCCAAAAATAACATATTATACATCAATGTAAAGCTATAAACTTCCTCTACAACTTTCATGTAGACCACTTAACTCAATTCAAAATATATCAGTCCAGAATTGGCCTCAAAACACAGCATACTCAATCCTACACTTAAGAGCATTTTCAAAAACAAAGTGAAATAACCTTAACTTCGGAAGATCATAACTTTTAATTCTGATATCAAAAAATATCATACTTTATGGCGACAGAAAGCTTTCAATAGAAGCTACAAGTTTCATGAAGATCATTTTCTCAAATTCAGCCTAAATCAAAAAGTCAACTATTTATCCCCAAAAAGTCAAACTTTCTTAATTCTTCAAATTCTCACACTTTTTCTATTTATTTCTTGATTTTCAACTTCCATTTCAATCAACTCATTCACTTTACTTTCATAACCCATACAAATTTACTCAAATATCAAGGTCATGAAAACCAATCGATTTCTTTTCTCATCAATTTCCTTAAAGCATACAACATCTATAACACAATACATATACAAAAACAGTCATTGAATTTCATTTAATAATTCTAAAATTCTACTTAAAGATCGGGGTCCATCACAAATTCAATTTCTAAGAGGTTTAAATTTCTGATAGAAGTTGTACATAGTATGTTGATTTGGACAAGAGCAGTCCAAAAAATGCTTGAAGTGTATCTTTCGAATTACTGACCCAAATCGAATGATTTTGGTGTCATTGGAAACGTAAGACAATAGAGAAGATTCTTCTAGAGTAAAGTATTGTGTCAGAATATTCAAGGGTTCTTTTGGCAAGATACTTAAATATAAAAGACATAAGGCATAAATGGAAGAGCAATGGGACATTTCGCAATCATTAAGGGCATAATTGAAAGAAGAAGTGTTGTTTTGCATTTTAAGAAGAGAGAAGAATGAAAATTGAAGAGAAAAAAGAGAGTGTCATGAAGAAGAGAGAGAAATACAAAAAGAAGAAGAGAAGGATAGAAAGAAGAGAAAACAAGCTAAGGTTTCAGTTGTGTTAACCTTCAAAAGAGATTTTGGAGTTGTTCAAGAAAATAAAAAGGAACAGGAAGAGAAGAGCTTCCCTTTAAGCTAAGGATCCCTTCATTTGGTGAAGAATGAAGGTAAGATCATTTTAAATCTTTTAGATTTTTGGAAAGATTTTAGTTCATGGAGTTTAGAAAAAACTTGGGTTTAAGTATTCTAGAACCAATTTCAATGATTGTGCTTTGAGGAATTTTTAATTGAAAACCCTATTGAGTGGGATTTTGTTATTGTATAAAGGGATCAAAGAGGCAAGAGGAATAAAATAAGAGGCATGTTTGAGCAAGGCTATAAGCAAGGAAACCAAGGTGGGTACATGTTTATAATAGAGTAAATAAGCCACTACTGTTTTTCTTTAAAGCAAAAAAGTTTACTGATTTCAATCGCATCATAAGTGTTACATCTTTTGCTTTTGCATGATTTGTGAAATCTGCTATATGTTTGCTACATGAACTGTGTAATGATTTATAAAGAGATTTTTCAAGTGATTTCTAAAAAGAATAGCAAGTTTATGAAATTAAGTTTTGAAATTGCATATGAAATATTGTATGCTCATAAAACTCAAGTTTTCAAACTGGGCCATTTTGGGCATCAAGCTTATAACATATTGAAATTTATGTGTTATATGGGTTTGTGGTAGTCTCTCAAGGACCGTCATATGCACTTTGACCTAAATATAGGTTTCTCCCACCTGCCAGCTAGTGACACGGAGCTCTTTCAAGAACTTCCTCAAGTTTACAACTATATAGAACCATTATATGGGAATGTGTAGTGCGTCATATTTTGGACTTTTCCAAACCATTTTGATGTGCTTATGTGCTCAAGATATATTTGATCAAGTTTGATGCATTCATGTTTTGTGACTTGTGGATTTTGGCTAAAAGCCTAGGAAACATGTATTTTATAAACTCACTAAAAGTTTACTATGATAAGAAAATTGGTTTAAAAAAGTTTTGCTTATCTTTTTATTATAAACTGTTACCCACGAGCTTTCAAGCTCACTCCCTTCCTGTCCCCACCTCCAAGTTATGAGCAAGAGATGGAGTGAAAGAGAGTCAAGGCATCATTCCCAATTTGCTTATGTTATATTTTGAGTTAGTTTTGGAAAACACAAGGCTTTAGTCACTTTTCAAGAATTTTGTAGTTCATATAACTTTTGTATTTTGAGATTTTGGATTATGTTGTAATGTGGCTTGAAAGACCATTATAGCTTTGTAACACCCTTTGTTTGGAGGGCATTGAAATGTAAATGATGAAAATTAGTTGTACGTCATGTATTAAAGAGTATGATGAAGTAAAGATATAAGAGTCTTATGATATTTCCGGAAGAGTTGGACTTCACATTCAGAAATGGGATCCAACATTAAAATAATAAGTTTGTTTTGATATTTGATTGTCATGAGCATGCCATTCCTTGTGGGATGATGCCTAATAAGGGTTTTTCGAAATAACCTTATAGGAAGATACGCTCATGTCTTGTGATATTCGCAAGAGGTTGGGTTCCGAAAACGGCGCCCAACAGTATACTTTTAGGAGGATTTTGGATACATTCCATATTAATGCACAGCCTTACATATCCTAGTCTTCTCCTTTGTGTTGTATTTTCATCCATACGAAGAGGAGTATCAAGGTAGCTTACTATCATGCTAAAGCCTTTGATAGTCCAATATTCAAATGGTACATTGTGCAATTGTACCCATAATGGAACAGTTTGGTGTTTCATAGATTTTACTTGGATTGTTAGTCTCCATAGCTAAAAATAATGGTTAATTGTAAATATGCCATGGACCCTCCTCCACCACTCTCATAGTTGCATCTTTAGATGTGAAAGTAAATGACAATATGTTTTCTTCTACTATAAGCACATCAATTAGACCTTTATTTTTCTATATAACTTGTGCCTATTTTTGAATAACTGAAAATGTAGGACGTCTATCCCAAAAGAAACCAATCAAAGAAGCCTCCCGTGTTTTTACACCAGCCTGGAGGAACTCCAAACTAGGGGATACTACTAATCAACCATCCTCCTTTTTTGGAGGGCAATAATGCAAGGTACAGTTATACCCCTCCCTATTGACTTGTTTCCAACTTTTCCTAACTAGTTGAGAATCTGCAGGAGCAACTTGAGTAGAACGTGATAGGTCTTTTGCATCTTTTGAGGGCAAAGGAGGAAAATCAGTGGATTACAAGGGAGCTATTGACATTTCTAAACATCAAAAAGATTGGTTTGGCAAAAAATAGAATGTCAGGTCAGCTTGAACAGATGACAAAAGCTAGAAATGTGAAAAAAAAAAAAGGGAAATAGTGGGAAAGAGGACAGAAAATGGGACCAAAATGCCCTTTGAAGAGAGAGGAAAATAAGAATGAAAGAAAATAAAACACCAAATCTTAAGGAAGCTAGAAAGTGGAACTGATGTAAGGAACACGTAAGTATTTTGGGGAGAAGAAAAGTGAGTTAAGGTGGGAGGTAATGAAAGTAGCAGGAAGCTAGTTGGGAGAGAACTCAGATCTGAAGGAGGCTAGAAAGTGGAACTGAATAGAGATGCTTAAGGTAATTTGGGAAAAAGAAAGGAGAGTTAAGGTGGGTGGTAATAAGAGAAGAAGAGATGAAAGTAGCAGGATTCTAGCTGGGAGAAGGAACAAAGAACCTGGAAGAATAATAGAGCTCCATCTCGAAGGAAAAGGTTCAGCAGAGAAGGAGTACCTATCTTATGACATCACTCTTTCCGAGAAAACATCTGCAAGTCCTGAATCGGCATTATCTACCACATCTATTTTCAAGTTGGGAATTTTGTTCCTGTCATGGAAGGATGCTTGTACAAAGATGATATAATCACGTAATGCATGATAACTAGTAGTTTATTATACCTGACAGTGATATGTGTCTATTTGATTCAGTTCAAGACTCGGTACAATACTAGAATAACTTCATTTCATAGTACTATTATAATTGAAGTTCTCTAGTACGTTCTCTTCAAGGTGTTAACTCAAGCATGACAACGGGTTGGACGTGAAGTGAAATTGGGGTTAATTCGAACTGTTAGTTAGTTAAATATGCTAAGTTAGTGCCAAGGTTTTGAAACTTGGACCGGATATCGAACGGAAGACTTTACTAGTCACCGGTTCGATCGGTTGGACGGTCGAATCGGTATGACGTTATAATTACGCAATAATTATATTTAATTATATATAATATTAGTAATATTAAAAAAAAGAAAAAAATACCAAATAATATAAATAAAAACTCATTTGACCGGTTCAAATAATATAAATAAATATAAATAAAAAACGTGATGTGTTTTAAAAAAATCAAAAAAAATCAAAAAAAATTCATTGAATCAGTGGTCAACTGGTTCGACCACCGGTTTAATCAGTCAATTGACCAGTTCTCACCGGTTTGCACTGGTCCAATTGAAGACTGATTTTTAGGGGTCACCCGAACCGAAAAACCTACCAGTCACCGATCAAACCGGTCGAACCGACCGGTCCGATCCGAGTTTCAAACCAGAGGTTAGTGCAAAACAATTATCTAGACTAGTCACGAGCACTTATTAGAAGTAATCTAAAGATCAACAGTTAAAAAGCCTACCTCAATGCTTGTTAAGTCAAGCTTCATACAGTCAAAGTCTAACCGATTGACCACTAATTTGGCTGTCAGTTCTTCCTAAATAATGGCAAGTACAAATATGATGTAAAACAAACTTTTAGATATCAAATTTTATTTTATGGTATTTTCATAAGACTTTTATTTTTGACCAAGCAAACAAACAAGCATGTACTACAAGACATAGGAGTTACTACTAGTGTAATGTAAAATTAAGACTAGATTCCAAATCAAAGACTAGTGAGAAACATTTACTTTTTATATATCAAAATAAAATATTACTGCCTCTTACGACTTATAAGTTTCAAATCGCATGTTAATACATGGAAAAGAACTTTTCTTTCCATTACAATAATTGAGTTCATGTCCACCAAAGAGTGCCTCATAATAAAAAAAACTATTTTGGCAAAACATTATTTTGCCTCCAAGCCGGACAATAATACGTTCGGACATATTTAAGAATCATACATGTTGACAATTTGTTTTTTTAATTTTTCACATCTTGTTAATATGAAAATAATTTAATTTGTAACCCTTGAACTTGTACATCTTATTCATTTACGCATTTCTTAATTCTTAGCACTTACCAAAGAATGGTACTGTAATGTTCCATTAAATCAGTATTCCACTTTTTTAAATTTTATTTTACTACTTTACTATTGAAAAGAACATTATATTTGCACATCAATCATTGAGAGAAATAAGTTCTCATAATATCGATAATTACGGTGATTAAGAAATAACATTTCAAAGTGTGAACAAATTTATATATTCAAATTAGAGTAGTACTAGATATCTATTGAAATAGCAGTTAGCACTAGTAGGATAACAAATCCCTTCAAATATACAAACAAATCAAATGTACAAGCAAGTTGCATTTGCTTCGTAAAGACGTTTCTTAAAACGATGGAATTTGAACAAAAGAAAAGGTATGGAATTAGCACGTATTTCTGCATAAGAAAACGAAAATAGACTTCAGGGAAGCAATAATGCATTTTGCTGACTTGTATTAACGTTATGGGGTAGTAATCTACTTTTAGTTGTGAAGTAATTGAAGAACACAACTGATAACTAGGAGGTACGATGAACAAGAAAATGAAGTTGACATCGTTTTTAGTATGTATCGGATTTTTCGCTCTTTTGCAGAGCAAGAAAGATGTTTCGAGTTGGACAAGGTTTTAATTATGTATTCTGCGCATATTTCTAGGAAAACTGTTGGTCTTGGACAGCATAAATTTTGAAAACGCTTTAATGATGTTCCTGCGCCAAGGATGCATTATCTATGGAGTCTCCTAAAGAGCACCATTTTGGATGAGTCAATCGTATCATGTCCAGGTTCGCTTTTCGTTCACAAGGAAGTGCCAATCTTTGATATAGGGAATTGAGAAAGACAAACTATTTTATCCTTTTTCTTAGAGGTCTGGATCCATAAGATTAACGTGAGAAACATGCCACTCGATTAATATATCTTTTTTTTAAAAAAACAAATCAATTAGAGTTAGCTCATCAATATATCCCACCGAGAGAATAATATCACCCAACCAATACCTTCATATTTTCTCATTCAGCTTTTTTTTAATCTGTATAGCTTTTAGTTTCTATAAGATGGTGACGAATTAACAGGAAAAATGACGTGTAAAATGCACTCAAACAAGAATCAATATTCCTCAGAAACATCGATGATGGAGGCGGGAACATCACGGTAATCTTTATAGAACGTATATATATATATATATACCCTTAATGTGTTTTTTCCCCCACATCTTGACAAAAAAAGAGGAGGAAACAAAAGTCAAATTAACGGATCCCCAGCATATATGTTATATACTGATTTATTTTTTGGTGGTAGATACCTGTGGTCTACTCCATCGAGACTAAGAGATAAAGTTTTAGCACGTGTATCACAAAAAGAACCAGTATACGAATAGTCTAGCCTCTCTCGCAACGTTATCTAGCCCAGGCCTTCATATATTTTAGAAGCCTTCGACGATAGTCATAGCTCATCTAAATTGTGATAAGTACAGAGCTTTGTACTACAGATCTCTGCGTTAGTTAGGGAGTTTTTTAATTTATTGTTTTTTTCCTTCTAACAAAAAAAAAACAGATTTAGGATCTCCCACCTGCACACCTAATCTGCTAAATCAGGGGTAGAGCAAAAAATTAATTTTACCGGGGACAAGTTTTTACTAAATATTAAAAATATATATATAGAAAGTGAAGAAACTTATTGGTCACAAATAGGAAAAGTTTTCTAAAGAATGAATATAATTATATTTGTTGGGATTCACATGATATTTCTTGATAAAATATTAATTTCTTATAGTTCTTAATATTAAAAATAATCATATGAAAGTAAGAAATCTTAATCATGAAAACGAAAATGATTGTATGTATATCAATTTTCAAAAAACAAAATTGGATTATATAATTAAAATTAAAAATAATTAAAATGGATTCATATTTATAAAAAGAAAAATCATGTATTACAATATTTTACGATAATTATATTTATTTTAGTCCATTGCACTTTCGAAAAGTAGATATCGTAATTCACAAAGTTATATTTGCAAATTAGCTTTATTGATGAGTAATTTAAAAAAATTTATTGAATGGAAATATTATATTTAAGAAAACAAATCATCAAATACAATAAGCTAAATATCGTAATTCAACATTCCATCGTTTTACAAGAACAAAAACCTTTATATTGTTTGTTGAATGAGAATATCATACGATTTAACAATGAAAAATCGAATAGAAATGGTGAAATAAATATACCGAGCGAGAAGGATAAAATCATGCAAATAATCCATGTGAAAGGGACGTGGGATGTGCGGAAGCGGAATATTTAACAATTGTACCAAAAACCTTCAACGATGTGTGGAATATTTACCAGCTGGCCTTTGCTATAACCATCCAAATCAGTAGTCTCCAAACAGGATATCTCAGAAATATGTAGAACTGACTTGAATCAGAGGATGTTCTTATTTGTTGAATATTGTAGATTAAAAGTTGGCATCCTAAATTACTAAATTTGTTTTGTATTAGATTTGTAGATCATTAATAACTAGAAAACGCGTTAACTAATAAGGCATAAAGAAGAACAGAGAAGCATAAGCTAACAAATATAAATACAAGGTTGTGATTCTCGCACGCCGTCTGCCTACAGGAATAGCACAAAATTGACGTCCATTCTCTTCAAAACAATCCCAAGTCTTAAGCATTGTCTTTTTCATGATACAACCATATAAATATTGCACACTCAACCCGAGCAGCAATTCAACACACAACAAAGCTCAAAAGGAAAAGGATGGAGTCGCCTTTCTCTCGCTGGCTACAGTCTATGTTTATCCTATTTCTCTTCTTATATACTTCACCAGTACTGTTGCACGCAAGACATCCTCCTAAGCTGAGTCGTCGGAATTCGACTGTCTATTCGGCCAAAGGGCAAGCAGAAAAGCTCATAAGAGCACTGAATTTGTTCCCAAAACATGAGGTCAACCTGGTCGCTTATAATGAAGACTCCTTGCCAAATGCTTCAGGAATTGTTGAGAAACAATTGAAACTTCATATTCTTGGTGACCCTGGGCCTTCTGTCCAAGACTTGGGTCACCATGCCGGTTACTATCGCCTTCCCAACACTGTAGGAGCAAGGTAACTAGGCTCCCACATCCTGTAAGAAAAAGCCTGTCCATTCCTGCTCAAGGCTATTGTCTGGTTTCTATTGATTGCGAATTTAAGTTTTTATATTATATATGCTGCTAACTGGTTGTTCAACTTATCTGCAGAATGTTCTACTTTTTCTTCGAATCCCGAAACAGTAAGAATGATCCTGTTGTGATATGGTTGACTGGAGGGCCTGGGTGTAGCAGTGAATTGGCACTGTTCTACGAAAATGGTCCTTTCCAGATTACAAGCAGCCTAGCTCTAAAATGGAATGACTTTGGTTGGGACAAGGTATGTATTCCTAATCATTATGCGATTTTCTTCCTTCGATTGTTGAACCCTGTTTTCTTCTCAGGTTCAACGCCACGGAATTTTTCAATTTAACTAAATGGAAACTTGTCGTCCTTCAATCCGCAGGCATCAAATCTGATATACGTCGACCAGCCTACTGGAACTGGCTTCAGTTATTCTACAAGCGACAGCGATATTCGAACCGATGAAGCCGGTGTTAGCAATGACTTGTACAACTTCTTGCAGGTCAGTTCACTTCATCGTCAATTGCTAGTTTAGAATTTTTAACAAGAGCGTGACTTTATTGTATAACGATAGGCCTTCTTCAAAGCACATCCTGAGTTCGCCAAGAACGATTTCTATATAACCGGAGAATCTTATGCCGGCCACTACATCCCTGCTTTTGCCTCTCGGGTCCACCAAGGGAACAATAACAATGAAGGAATCCCCATAAACCTCAAGGTTAGTTCTTGTACATAATTGCAAATCAAGGACTGCTGATGTCAACCTTGTAACCTTAAGGGAATGGGATGTTTCTCAGGGACTTGCCATTGGTAATGGCCTTACGAATCCAGCCATCCAATATACAGCATACCCGGAATTTGCTTTGGCTAACAAATTGATTCAACAATCTGATTATGATGACATCAAGGCTTTGGTTCCAGATTGTGTGCAACAAGCAAACTCGTGTGGTAATTTCTGTATCTGTTTTTATACATCAGTATCAATCTTTTGAGTAGAATGTTCCCGCAAGTAAGTTGTACTTTAAGATAGCATTTCCTCAACAGGCAATCAAACTTTATTAAATTGCTACAACGTATATAGTGATCTTCTGCTTGAATGCTTTGTTTCTCAGATTCTTCCGGCGACGAAAACGACTGCTTGTCTGCTTATTCCTCTTGCAATAATATATTCGAATCCATCCTAGAAATCGCTGGAAATATAAATGTAAAGAAGAAAGCAAACCAACAATTATATTAATAATAATTTTTGATGTAGTTCAATCATTTAAGGGGATTGCTCCACTGCTTTAAATCTGCAGTACTATGATATCAGAAAGACATGCCAGGGCCAGATGTGCTATGACTTCTCGCGAGTGGGTAATTTCCTGAACCAAGATACGGTTAAGAAGGCTCTTGGAGTGGGAGATATAGATTGGATTTCATGCAGCACTGAGGTGTATCAGGCCTTGCAGACAGATTGGATGAAGAATCTTGAAAAAGGAATTCCTGCTCTTCTTGAGAATGGAATTAGAGTGCTTGTATATGTTGGAGAGGAGGACCTGATATGCAACTGGCTCGGTAAGCCTCCTCATATTGCGGTATACTCAGAAAGGAATCAATTGCAAAGTAGTTTATGCAATCACAACATTCGTATGCACTTGACACAGGAAATTCTTGGTGGGTAAATGCCATAAAATGGTCTGGCCAAAAACAATTTGTAGCTGCTCCTTCAGTTCCATTTACTGTTGAAGGCTCTGAGGCAGGAGAGCTGAAAAGCCATGGACCTCTCTCCTTCCTCAAGGTTAGGCCATATATCTCAGTACTCTGGAAGTTTTTCTCTTGCAATTTTGATAAGCTGATAGCTCACTCTGTCAAGTGTATGATCGTCTTTAACAAAACTAGGTTCACAGTGCTGGTCACATGGTGCCAATGGATCAACCAAAAGCTGCATTGGAGATGCTAAAGACCTGGATGCAGGGCAATCTAACCCGAGTCAACTACTAAACACCAGTCGGTTCTGCGTTTTCAGTTTGATGATATACAGTTTAACGAATCTATGTTGTCTCATCTTATATTCCATCTAAAGCAATTTTCAGACGTAAAATTCTAAAAAAAAATTCAATTCAATAAGAAATTAATTTTCTAACCCTCAAATTCTTATTTTTACAAGTGGTACTATATTATTCGAATTATGCCAAGGTATTGTCGAATCATGTTGTTCCTTTCTTTCTTAACAGTTTAAAGTAATATACTACGAGTGACATTATAAACCCAAAATATGAAACCAACCAATCTTCTTAAACAACAATCTCTTTCAAATAACAATTTTTTAATATTACATTGCTATATATTCTATTATGTTATAAATTATTCCATACTATTAAAAATCTTACATCCAACAATTCATAATCTTAATCATATTTTTATTTATCATTTTTGAAAATCTATATTATTTAAAATTAATTATATAATTTCTACTTTGGTTCCATTTTCAAACTAATATGGTCCCTTTTAAACTTGAATTTGTTCATTAATTATATAATCTCAACAGGAATAGCCCAGGCTCGTCCTGACCCATTAACATCTCTACATGGAAGATATTGAAGAAAATGATGATGTTCACTTATTTTGCTCTATCTAAATTCTTATGAGAATATTCAAAGAAATACTAAAATATAAACAGAACATATACTTATAAATATATTTTTTAATTTATATCCTCGTAAGTTATTTTACACATAAATAACAAATATTAAACAGTTAATTTTATTAAACATACAACCGATATATCCATTAATTTATTCAATTATATCAATTTATTGTTAACTAACTGCTAATAGAATCAACTAATGGTTAATCCAAGTCCTTAATTGACAAACAAAGCCAAAGTATAAATGTTGAAGATATTTCTGCCTATCAGTAAAAGCTCTATAATACAACTTGAATAAATCAAAAGAGTTAGAGTAACGTAGAATTAAACTCACATGCACAGTATCATTGATTTGTTCTTCTTCCAAACCGAATTTTATGTTTTTCCTTTCTTTATGATTTCTTCTATTTCTTTTTAATTTTATCAATAACTCTTATTTATCTTTTCTAACGTAAATTAAAGAAATTTGCATGTTTTTTTAGATCCGTTTTATTAATCTTCATGGTTTTTCCAATAAATATGACTCTTATTAGATAGAAAACCTATACATATAGAGCGAGAATTATCAGTCATAATTTTCCTAAAAAGATTGTCAAACACTTCCAAAAGATTTAGATTGATTTGATGTATTCAAATACTATTAATTGTATGAAATATCATTTTTGTATTTATTATATAATATCTTTAAATATGAATGCTCTTTTAATAAATTTATATTTTAGGATATTTTAATCTATTATTGGAGAGTGAAAATTTTTAAGACTTTAAATAATAATAATAATAATAATACTAATAATAATAATTTCTTTGTTAAAGGACATACCATCAATTTATTAAGAAGAATAACAATGTTAACTTGTAATGAAATATGTTCTTTTCTAAAAATTACTAAAAAAAATTTAAAAAATTTATGCGTATAATTATTTTACATCATCATTTCATATTTAATTGAATACTGTGTACCTGAAATTGTGTTAAAACAATAGAGTAGCACTTCACTGTGAAACGAGTTTCTAGGAAAAAAAAATTACATCCAAGGAAAACATGGCTAACAAACCTCAATGAGGCTAATCTCGTTTGTTAGGATCGGAATTGCGAGGACAAAATGGAGGAATCATGCAAGTAATAAAATGATTCATGGGGAAATGTTACAAGGATTTGAAGATGATGCTCCATCAGCTCTTTCCTTCAATGTTTTCTCCAACTCTTGATCAACTTTCCAAAATGCTGCGGTAACTGGCTCCAGTTTTTCATAATCCAGCTCGTTTGTGATAACACTCCACCATCCCTTAGTGTATCCGTGGCTCACCATTTCTCCAAGTTCCTTAAAATTTTGCTTCATCAAATCTAGATGTTCCATTGCTTGGTTGAGTTCTTGGGTCAACTCATTCACCTGCATCTGCCTGTATGCCTCTAGAATCGCTTCCATGGCTTCATCTTGATTTTCATTTCCACCAAGCAAGCGATTAGCAACTACGTCAATGGACGGATGAGCAAAGGTAAAAGGTTTACCTGTAGGAGACAACACTCCGAATGCAATTTCACCACCAGTCAGTGTGACCAATTCGCTTGCTTTTTTATAAATACCTGATTTTCGCTTTGAGAAGGTTATAATTCTATCGCTTTCACTTTCGATTCTTTTTATCTCTATTTTCTGTTTCCCTTTTGTCTTTTTCCCTTCCATTGTTGAAATTTTGGAACCTGTAGGAAGTATAACAAGATAAGTGATAGGTTTGTAATAATATTCCTAAGAAGAATCTAAGTGAAGATATATTTTCTTTGTTTAAACTGGGGTGCTGAGGGCATATTTATAAGATGATAAACCCTAAAGAACTTAACAATTAAGTTATTATTTGTGCTCCTTTCCTTTCTAAGTGAGATTTTTGTGCTAAAAATGGAAAAACTTATCATTAGGTCTTCAATTAACTATTAAAAACCCATTTAATTTTATGCCAATTGCATTTCTTAAGAGAAACTAGATGTTCATATACGATAATGTTTACTAATTATAAACAGAAAATATAATTTATATTTAATTTTTTGGTATTAAATCTACAATTTCCTTATGACACTAGTTGAGCCCAAACCTTGTCTCCTCGCTAATCTATTTTCGACAGGTAGGCATCTTAATTTTACATTGATGAAAAACTAAGCAATGCTCAGGGGCAGCATTCATAGCTTATCACTACATTTGTAATTAAAAATATGTCTCTGCAGTCGAGCTATTCTAGTTAAAGAAACATTAGTCCAATGTTAATTTAGTATTTGCATGTTCACAATTACGTGAGCATTCCTTTCGTTGATGGTAAAGTAAAAAGGGTGCTGCAAAAGCAAGTACATCTTTACGTTTTTGGATCTTTCAGATTAGATCTGCCGATGCAAAAGAGAATTGATAGAAATATTCCACCCTCGGGTTTATCACGTTTGAAGCAGGATGTCCTTTAACAATTTAAAGTAAAAGACACTCCCTGAAATCGACCATAAAGGCAAATATCTTTTCCCTTTAAATCAATTTCTACCGCCTGATAGAATTCTTTTATCTACATGCACTACCTACCAACGCATATTCTTCACTTTCTTTTCTTATTTGAAGAGCAAGCAATATCTTCTTTTTCTCCTTTCCACAAATACTCGAGAAGCTAATGTTAAATCAGCAGTCGAAATGTGAAATGAATGATCCCTTCATGTTCACGTCTTGCACCTGCGCGCACAACAATCGGATCATGTCTTGTAGATGAGCCTGTCATATTACTAACAATTTTGTGATGGAATCTTTGAACTTTTTAATGAAAAGCGAACAGTAAATCAGTCTCAAAATCTGTAAACACTGTGATTTTCTGTGGTGAATTTGCATACAACTCTATGTACTGATTATCCAAGATGTAACCAAAATCATTATCTTCAAAGGAAGTCGAGAACTCTGAGCCCATAGAATCTATATTTCTCTTTACACTAAAGTTATTGAAGCTGTAATGTAGGTCAGAGTTTTATGCTTCTTCCAAGTCAAGATGCCTTAAGACGTTGGAGTAAAGTCATTGCACAAAGACAGATGTATAAACGTGTCATATGTAGAGTAGATCGAGGCCACCAGAGTTCAATTAAATGAAGATCCTTTTAAGATAATGGCATCTTACACGCAAGAGAATTCTACAAATTCCCATTTGTTTATTCGTTACAACGAGCAGACCACTCTTATGTTTATAATAAAGTTATAACCGAACCCCACAAAGAAACCTTGCTTGCAATCTTATGCTTCCTTGAAAGTGAAGGAGAATTTCCTTAAATAAAGAGAATATGAAAGTAACATATAATCCCACGTTTGGTTGGCTTTCATCCTCATAATTATTTTAATCAGGTTAGAACTTAGGAATGAACACCTCCATTAGCATTTACTAATTCACAATAAACATTCAAAGAATGCCCTAAAAGATGCATGCCTTGAGACAAAAACTGTGTGTACGTCGGGCTAATGATTGTTGATTCGTTAAAAGAAAACGACAATATTGGGTGGAAGGAATGAATGATTTCATTCATTTTTATTGAGGACTTCAAATGGACTATTTTAATTCCAGTGTCATTTCCTAAGTTCATTCATAAAAGCTAACTTCAATCAACGATAGACAACAAAATGTCTACATACAAAAATCACATCCTTTTTTGCGCTTGCTTTCCCACAAGAGAAGGTTTAAGATTCGTTTGTATGGGTAATTAATTCAAACTTGTACGCTATAAAGTTCAGGGCGTTAGAAAAAGTGTCTCCTGTAAAGATGATTCATTGTTACACGAATTCTGTATATAAACATGATTCAGGAAGCACAATATCTACTTGTAAATCTTTTATTAAGCAATAGATAATCTCCTGTCTCCGCTTGCATTGTGTTGAACACAACCTTCACCTCAAGTTTCCAGTGAA
>JANZLD010000236.1:11290604-11304266 GCA_026413575.1 Erythroxylum carthagenense
TGGATATTAGTAGAACTGTTCTGGTAGTGCACCTTTATTGTGGGATACGTGTCGGGAGTCCCGATGTGTACCCTACGATGAGGGGGCGCTACAATATGCCACTATTTTACAAGGGTCTGAAGTGTTTGTTGTTAAGGTCTAGATTAGTAGAGGTTGTTGGGTTTATAATAATGTAGTGTCAATTGTCATGTTATCAACACATCATAAACAAAAACAGAATGGGACCCCTAGCTAATAATGGACTTCAGATCCTCTATCTAATATAACCTTGTCTTATTCTGTTTAACTATTAAAAGTCGTTGTTATTCTTAAATTTTAAACTCTATGTTACTATTACAAAATGTTTAGGTTGTGAGTCAAGACAACTAGCCGATGTACTATGTCATCTTCTTCTTATCACTCCTTAAATTTAAGAATACTTTGTCATCTTCTTCATATAAGAAATCCCCCTCTCTTTGCTTCACCTCCTTCTTACTTTTGTAAATTTATCATAGAATTAGGGAGAAGGATGGAGCACAAATAATGATGAAGCATTTGCAGACGTCCTATGTCATTTTCTTTGTAACAATATAAAAGTCGCCCCTTACCAGAATAACTATGAGTCTCTTCGCCTAATCTCAACCAACCTAGATCCCCTAATGTGAACCAAATCAAATTATATGAGATTTAGGATAATTTGTTTCTGGGACGAATGAAACAATCTCTTTCAGGAAGTAGGAAAGACCAAGCTGCACGGTCATGCAGCACCAAAAAAGCTAACTCATGGTTGTACAGAGAGCTCTCACAGCTATGAGTTTTCAATTTATAAAAATCAAGACCAAGAAACAATCGTAATAAAGTTATAAATGAAAATGTAATGTATAATTCTTGCTTAATCACTTTGATAATTTAAAGGCTTTTTATAAATAAACACACTTCTATTTTAGCACATTGCATGAGGTTTTTGATTTTAAAGAAAAAAAAGATCATTAAAACATACATTTGTTACATTTAAAGAACTGCTTTAACTTAATTTTGCATTAGAAAGATTATGTTTACCCATTTAAAGACATTAGAATACTGATTTTAGGTGTACTAGTAGATTTATATAAGTTAATGGTAGAAAAATATAAGTTAAATTTGTATACCAAGACTTTGTAGCAATATTGATTATGCATTGGTCAACCAATGTGTCACAATCAACCCAGTTATTACATCTGTAAACCCACATTGATCAACCAATACAATCTTTCTCAAGAGCAAAATTAATGTTCCAACAATTACTACATTGGTCAACCACATATTGATCAATCAATAACAATAAGTAGTAATTGATAATGATGATTTCTTATTTTTAACATATAGTTTAACCCCAAACCCAATAACTTTTAAAGGTACGGTTACTCTTCTTCTTAGAATTGTAAAAAGAGGTACTTTTTACTCATGAAAAATAAATTATTACAACCAATTTCCTCTTCAATCTCTTGTTGAAAAAAGATACTTACTTAAAATTTTAAGAAATGTGTGAAAGAGTGGATTTAGGCAAGATTGTTTTTGAAACTAATATAAATTAAATTTTCTTTCTTTAATTTACTTTTTATCATAAATTAGTTTTCCTTTGTTTTACTCCTTAATATTAAGTTACTTCTATCATAAATTGATAATAGTATGGGTTTCTTTCTCGAGTATCTCTCTCTCTTTTGGGCATTTCTCTCAATGTTTTGAATGATGACAAATTGTCATCTTGGCGTGCTTATGATTATTTTGCTGCACCTATTGTTGATTTTTATGATTATATGTTTTGATACTGTTTTGTCCCAAGGGAGAGACATCAAATTATTTTTGGTGATTGTTCCATTTTGGATGAGATTTCAAGGTATATACGTGACTATGTGTCATGCTTTTTGGCATCTAATTTTTGTCCCAAGAGGGAGAATGGATTTGTGCATTTGATGGTTATATGTCTAATTATCACTTTTAGGGGGACTTTTGACTATGTGACAAACAATGTAAAAAAGGGAGAGATTGTTAAAATTTATGGTATATATCTTATTGTTTAATTTTGGCATCATATTTATTAATTAGACATATAAGATATTAATTGGATAATGACTTGAATCCAAAAAACTATTGGTGATAATCTCTTAATTGTGATAGAGTCCTATCCTTAATTAACGTATATCTTGACAAGAAGTATGATGGATTACGTGGGTGATATAGAGTGGAGCACTGGTAGATTTGTGGGATAGTTTAAGTGAACTCTATCTTAAGTTGAAGTGTGTATACATCACAATGGGGGTGTATTACGTGTATGAGAGTTAAGGTTTATTGTTAAAATTTTTCAGATGTGTAGCCAAGGGTTTTTGTCTGATTTTTGGGTCTTTGTCGTGGGGTCTTGTTGTGTTAATTGACTGCAATCTTTAGTGCTTTTAGTGGTGATGCAGCAACGTTTGTGTAAGTTGGGTTAATGGTGAATTGATTTTGAGTGTGTGAAGATTACATGAGTGAGTGGGCTGAATGGTAGTGTGTGAAATCTGTAGTTTGGTGTGTGAGTGACTCTATATTTCTTTGTATTTTGTTGGCTGCATGATTTCTGAAATTTTGAGCTGTGTTTCTCTTATGTGAAGTCGTGATTTGTTGGATAGTTTTGAGCTGGATTTTTTTTGGGGATTTAATTGAGAGCCTAATTAATTAGAAGCAGTCTTCATCCTCCATCTCCATTTGAATGTTCTGTGTCTAGTCTTCCTTGTCTTCTAGGGTGCATCCAATGTGCGTCCAACAATGTTTATCTTCATCTGTTTTGTTTGTTGACTTGATCTAGTAGTCCACACAAAGGTCTTCTCCACCAATTGTTGTTCTACCTATTCACATGAAAGTACTTCTTCTCTAGCATTTTTTGTGAAGATATTAAAGCCTCATAGCAAATCTTTCGATAGACAATTTTCCATTCTTTTGTTAATGAAGTGACATATTTAGGAGAGTTACTTTTTATCTCAAGTGTTGTCTTTGTTTATATTGCTTATTGTTTAATCATTTAAGTTGTTCATTTCGTACCTTTATTATCAAATACCGTTGAGGTTAATATGAGTCAATCGTGTTATTGAGTGTAAAAATCTTTCACGAACAATGAGGTTAAGAGATAGTGTCAAGGATTAAATGATGTCAGCTCAATAAAGTTTTGGGTAAATCTATTATACTTCAGTAAAAGTGATTAAGTTGGGTGAGAGCCCCACCGATATAGAAAAGATATACCGAACTGCATTACCAAATTTCTTGTGCTTTTTATTATTTCGGTTTTGATTGCTTTTATTTTTGCTTGTGCTAGAGACATCTACGATAAAATTGAAAAGTTTGTAAAACTACTATTCAAAATCTATTTTTGAAATTGCCTTTTACGACTTTAGCAACTCTAGTAGCTGTTAATACTTTAGAGAGGTTGATATTTTTCTTTGTGGCGTACGACATCAACTAGGCTCTTCTTAAACTTGGCTTAGGCTACTATTTCAATGCGTCAGTTGGCACCAAGAAGGAAATGTTTTCATGTACTTCAACAATCTCTATGACTATGGGTTTGCCCTTTTTTACATTGTTAGCTGCTGTTGCCAATGGCTTGACGAGTCACCAATTCAGAAGTTATGGTGTTGATGAGCCAGTAACAAGCACCTGATCTTCTAAAACTTAAAGACAAAGATTCTCGTAGACACACAGACATACGGGGCAATCTTTATACTGATTTTTGTTAATTACCAGCTCTGACTAAGCAATTAAAAGAACCTCATTTCGCTTTTGGTTTGCCTGCTTTTAGTATTGTGAGACAATAGGAGAGGTACATTTCAAACCCCTTACAGTTTTGTTGATTTATTAGTCAGAAGACCCACCTAACAATGGATCTTCTATGTTCGTCCGGAAATGGCTAGTTATATTTCCAGCAATATATATGTTAATACAAATTGTGAAGGCTGCTTGCATAACAAATAATTTAGAACATGGACTTTGGAGGGTATGAAAATTCAAACATAAACATATATGTACATTTGTAGAATAATGATTCCAAAAAGCCATGTATATACACTAACAAGTGTGACTACTGTTTCTCTATAAAAATGTAATATTTCAAATTAATGGAGTTTTGTTATGTTAAGAAACCTACTTGGCTAAACTATTTAGTTTTTTCTTTTTTCTTTGATAAGGTAAATATAAAAACTTGATTCCTTTAACGTTAGCCAACAGTGTATAAATAATTGAATATGTATCTTGGAATTGCTTTACACGAGGGTTGTGATTCAAATCTGTTAACTAAGGTTGAAGCCTGTTAGTTATAATTATCCACCTATAAATATACTAAGTCTAGGGTTTGGAAGATGTCACAATTCAAAAGCCTGTAGCTATCAATTCAAATGCTGTTGAATTTCTCTGTTAACGTGACTTTGGATGCTTTTGTGGAGAAAGGAAAAGACTGGGAAAGGTTATATATTGAGGGGTACCAAAAGATCGAAAGTTCTATTAGCTTAGCTAATTTAGATGATTGAAAATTTCTATCATTTTGACTTGTGAACAAACCCTTTGGATAATTTAATACTTTCTTTTTTTTTTTAACTTCCCAGACATAAGTCTCTCATTAAAAGCCGCCAGCAGATCACCTCCCACACATAAAAGTTTTTATGGAAAAAGTGTGCCTTTAGTTCCTTGCTAGACTTTGTATAAGATAGCCAAGTCCAACACAAAGAGACCTTAGCAGCAGACCCTTCTCTCTCACACAGAAACAGATCAGAGAGAGACATAGAGATATGGGAAGAGCTCCTTGCTGTGACAAGGAAAATGTGAAGAAAGGACCCTGGTCACCAGAAGAAGATGCAAAGCTTAGGGAGTACATAGAGAAAAATGGAACTGTTGGGAATTGGATTGCTCTTCCCCAGAAAGCTGGTAACACCATGCTCAAGTTTATATTTGAATTCTTTGATGCTGTTGTTTTACATGTCGTTTGTTTGCATGGGATTTATGAGTTTCGTTTGATCAGGTCTGAAGAGATGTGGAAAGAGCTGCAGATTGAGGTGGCTAAACTATCTGAGACCCAACATTAAGCATGGCGAGTTCACTGAAGAGGAGGATAGGATAATCTGCACCCTATTTGCTAGCATCGGGAGCAGGTAGATGCATTAAACTAGTTTCCATTGTTATGAACTTCCTTTACGATTTTTGGACTTTTGTATTATGCCAGAGTTTCAAGAAACTGTTAACCGAAACTGATTTGTGTTAACGTTTCTTTTGGTTCTTTTCCTGAGTAAATCGCTTGATTTTATTTTTCTGATGAAATCTATCTTGCGCATAGACATCGAAGGTGGGAGAAGAAAATTTTCCGTTTACCTTTCTTTTTCTTTCTTTCTTGTTTTTCCTTCAAACAGAGCTTACACTTTTCAAGAATCTTCCAATTTTTGGATAATTTCTCACCATGCATTGGTAGTTTTAGATCCAAATGTCAACATCTGCTTACAGCTGTTGAGTTAAGCTCGAGAGTTTTCATCTAATGGAACCTGTTTTTGGTTTTAATTATAACGTACTTGCAAATTGCAGATGGTCAATAATAGCTGCACAGTTACCAGGTAGAACGGACAATGATATCAAAAACTACTGGAACACCAAGCTTAAGAAGAAGCTTATGATCATGGCTCCTCAGTCTCAGAGAAAACCTTCACCCTGTCCATCTTCTCTTCAAACCCCACCATTACCATCTCATTCACTCTCCTCACTCTTCAAAGATCTTGCCAGTTCTTACTGCTACTATCCACCTTCCAAATCATTCACAGGTTTTGAGACCATTTCACCTGTTCAATCAAATATTTTTAGCAACAATACTGGTCTAACCTCAAGCTCCTCTCTTTTGTTAAGTCAAGAGATTTTGGTCAGTCCCGTGCAATGTTATCGTCAAATGAAAGATAACTTCCTATCATTTGGAAGTGAAGCAAGTTGCAGTTCTAACTCTGATGGAAGCTGCAGTCAGATCAGCTATGGAAGGGAGATCAAACAAGAAGAGATGGGACTTCAAAGCTATATCTCAAATGGGTACGAAGAGAATCAGAAGTTCATGATAAGTTATGGGAACAACGGAGAGGAAACTTTGAACCAGTGGGAAGGAGAGAAGGCAAATGGGTACTTTGAAGAAACCCCATTAGACTACGAGCTTGAAGCTGTTAAGCAACTGATTAGCAGCAGTAGTGGCAACGCTAATAATGCATGTAATAACTTCCTGACTGAAGAAAACAAGACAGAAGCACAGAAGGTCATGTACTCCTACTACTGAAAATGAATCATAGGTGGACTGACTGTGAGTAAAAATCAAGAAAGATTTGATGGGGTAAGGCGGGGATGAGAGAGAGAGAGAGCAGATAAGACTTTGTGAGTTTCTGGGGGTTTGTGTTGTCTTTCTGATGAAAAATATGAGACATTTCTTCTTTTGACAGTACATGGTTGTAAGTTGTAACTTGTAAAGCTCCTTCTTTACTTTGTTCATTTCTTTATGGGAGGTGAGAGACGGATGAGGATGAGGATGATGATGATAATGTGTATTTCTGTACCAAATCTCAGTCTCAGTTAGTACTCGTCCTGCAATCCAATCATAAATAAGTGTCATGAAAAGCTAGATACAAAAACAAAATCATAAATAAGAAACAAAAAGCAAGAAGAACTCGGTGTCACAACTCACAGAGCCAATCAAAGCATGCACTGCCTTCTCTCTGTCTCTAGGATTTTTTTTGTTTTCTTTTCTCTTTTAATCTTTTTGGAGCCCCTTTGGCATGATTATTCGGGTTCTTGGACCTCGTGAAACGACCATTCGGCCCTTTGTATTTTGGTGTTAATTGACCTGTTAAGAGGGGTAGCAGTGGCCAGTGGAAAGTGTACAACATAATGCGAAGGACTTGAGCTGCCAAGAATCTTTTCCTTTTTTCAATTTTTTATATGAAATAGCTCTGAGTCCTCTGACTCAAGGTTGGAACTTGTCCACCAGCAATTATAAAAGGAAGAAGATGACGATCCAAACTTTGAAGTTTTATGGAGGCCACAAGGTTTTAAAATGACTCGTGGTAAATCGTAATCTCAGTCCCTTTTCGTTTTCTATTTTATTTTAAGTGCAATATGTTTCTGCATTAAAGTAATTAAGGTCATTGTTATGCGCTAACTTAATAAACAAAACAAAAAAAGCTATCGTTTTTAGACGACTAACTCGACTGGCAAAAATGCTCATTAATTTGTTCAGAATTTTATTATTTCGATTATTTATAGTCCACCATGAAATTTTCTTACGAAATTTTATTATACACATAATCCATGTAATTTATAGAACAAAGTATTTCTACGAATAAATTACTGGGATTCTTTAATGTTCGGCAGGTAAGCTTATTTTTTATTAACAATTGGAGAGTTATAGAAGTAAAAAGTTATGCATGCTTTTTTAATTTTCAACATGCAATAAAACATTTGCAATTCAATAATGGATGTCCTCCTTCCTACAAGCTAGTGTAGATCGGAAAAAGACAAGGATGAGAGGGGGGAAAAAAACATAAATTAAGACTGCGAGAAGAAAGGAACGAGTAAGAAATATAAAAAGATGGTTGATAATATATTATGATTGAATAAATGGTGTTTATACCCTCAATACAATAAGGAATAGATGTCGTATCGTTTTTCATTTCTCATTATATTTACTATAATTTCTATTATTATTCTCTCAAGTGAACCAAACACTCCCTAAGATTATATGGTTGAGTAATGAGTACAGAATAAGCATATGAGAAAATAAATAATCCTTCCTCTCTGCGTGGCCACGATGTTAGTAATATGAATGTTGTATTTCAGTATCGCTCTACGCAGTTTTCCATTAAATAGTTTATTACAGTGAAATATTTTCCTGACCCAGATTAATATTATAAGAAGGGGTATTATAAATACATGAAGATATTTCTTTGTTCTTTTTCATGGGATCTTGTAACTTGATTTGATTATTTAATTGTTAAATATATTATTTTCTATTTGGATGGTCTAATCAAATTAACTAGAACAAATTCTGCTTAATCAAGTTATCCGCAAAGGCATCACTTAGGGCGAGACTTTCCACCAAATGCTTTTGAAATTAGCTTATTAATATTTTTGTACTTAGTTGACTTTTAGCCTTGAAAATGCATTAGTAACATTAAGTTCTAATCACAAATAATTAGGAGGTTGAAAGTATTTCAGGTCCCTGAACGTGTGAAAACGTGTGGTTAAATCCATAAACGAAAAGGATGTTTTAATATGTTATGTTATTAGTCATATACTTCGGCCTACTAGTTTTATGTTGGGTAGGAAAAACGGTATTATTTATGAGGTTAGTGTATGGCATGCATATTCAATAAGTAGAATAACGAAGTGGTGTTGCATTAAAAAATAAAAAATGAAATATTAAGTGGTACATGCTCAAAAGTTTAACTACGTACTTTCCTTTTGTTAGAGGCTTACTTTTGCACTTAAATATAAGTTGAGGATTTCAATGGTTTTTTTCTTTTTTCCCCCTTTTTACTTCAGTCATCGTATCCAATAAGACTAATATGCCACAATGATTATGAGCTACATGGCCAATTTTGAGTTCGAGTACACCATAACAGATCTTAAATTACCGTGCTTTAGGATTTAAAGAGGGTACATAAAAGAATAAAAGATACATATTAAGTTGTACTCGTCAGTATATACAACTTCTTACTTCATAAGACTAATGGTTCCTGTAAGCTCAGCATTAAAATTCCTGAAAACTAAGATTATAAACCATAATATCTCTGTCACGCTTACACAACCTTTACATAGGCTCCATTTCAACATCTTTATACATAGAGGGACAAATATTTAGAAAAATAATGTAAAATTATTCCGATTTCAATAATTGCTGAAAAAAAGGGTTAAATAATTAGCTGCTAAAATGTGGACAAAACCGTATTAATAGTTTAATTGCATTTGGGCTGCCAGTGCCAGCTATATTACTTGTTTATTATCAAGTTTGATTGTTTGAGAGCAGTTGAGGAAGCCCCTTTTTTGTTTTTTTGTAGGAATGTCTTGTCTAGCAAAGTGCGAAGGTCAAAAGGTAAAAGGGTGTGGCACCTACTGACATTTCTGATACACGTAGTATTTTTAATCTCTCATCAAACAGTTTTGATTTCCCCTTATAATTATATTATATTTTAATATTGTTATGATTTACGAGCAGTATCAGAGTGCAGCCTGAGTAGTTAGTTCTGACATGGAGTACTTGCCCTTCTTTAGGGAAGCCAATTGGGACATGTTAACAATGCCTCTTCATTAAGAAAGTAAAACTCTCCCACCAGCCAAACTTAGAACTGAGGATGACCATTGCCTGTCACCTTAGGAGGATATATAGTAAACATGTTGATACAGGAGTTTTCAGGGTTCGTCAATTCCTAGTCCAACAATGCCAGATAATTAATATTGGTGTGAACTACCAAGAATTTTTCAAAACTATGACTAATTGCATCGGCATGGAACTCAGCCCAGTGAAGCAATTCTGAGAATCCACTAAACTCCATGGTTTATGAATCTGAATTTGAAGGTCTAGGACTAGGAGGGTTGTTGGACTTTGAAACTGGGCTGCCCTTATTTGTTTTTTTTTTCTAAAAATTTCTCTCAATAGGTTAAGTTCCTTGTAATTTTGTTATTAATATGTTGCTTCACACTTTCTTCCTCGCAGAAAAAGTTGATCGCAACAGGAAACTGTTGGTCTAGACTTTAGACAATCATTTGTTCATGATAAGCTCAAGGCATTTGACAACAACAGCGAGAGGGCTAGGCTTTGAATTTGTAGACTACCCCCACATGCATAACCTAGCCAACTCCCCACTTTTCACATCAGGAGTCAACATTGTTGTTATCAATCTTATTCTTAGGCCTTCCTCCCTGTGTGCGACCCCCTTGGTTTATTGAGGATGGCTGACACCAATCTAAGAACTAATTGCACATTTGTTTAAGGAGAATTTTGCTGTAGGCGTTTCGAGCTCTCGGTGAAGCTGAAGAGCAGAATAGTTGCCGTGCCCTATAGCTTCCAAAATATAGTCGGCAACTTTAAAATGGATATGGTGTTGTCACTGTTGATATTTGAGACCTCTCCCTTCCTGCCAATTTGATTGAACGACTTACTGAAAATCAATAGCAGAACACTTTGCATTTGTTTCTAATTAACCCACTCTACCAAATCAATCGAACTAACTTGTTGGAAATCAATTAATAGCCAGAAACTTTGTATACGTTAATTTTAGATTCTGTAGGTCCCTTTGGATTGTGGATGTGGAACCAAATTACAATTGCAATTCTAATTTGATAAAATTAGAATCAAGGTCTTGGACTTCAAACAACTCTATAGAAACTTCACAATTAAATTCTTTTAAAATATCTTAAGAATTGAATTAAGTGAACAATCAAATTTTCAATTTATGTAACAAATATAAGCGATATAATTAAAGTTATCAATCTCTACTTTTCAAGATGCTAATTTTGAGAGTCTCACATCCAGCTTTATAGTAAAATAGAGTTGGAACATTTAAGATTGGGTGCATCCTCTTATACTTTTGGGCCTATTGCATTAAATTCCCTCAACTACTACCCAAACGGAAGGCGAAAAGAAAAGGACTTCTATTGCAATATTCAATACGTGATAAATGTTTTAGTTTCAAAAAACCTTACGATCTTGCTAGAATTGTAAACAACTACCATTTTGGAGGAGATGATTGCAAATATTATACTAATCAGCACGTCTGAACGACGCAGTAAGTCTTCTTCAGCATATGACATACGGGTAGAATTGGCACTTGCTTATGTTAAGCACAGTTATAAATTACCGATGGCCGGATACAAGTCTCCGTAATCACGGATTCCCATCTCAACAGTCGATAAAATATTCATCTGTTCGATGATTGACGGGTGCTTGTCTCGTCAACCGTATTAAATATTTAATACTATCATGTCCTTGGCATATTTGAACAGAAAAATGGAGTGTCAAATGAAAGTTCTGCACCATACTTGGTCAGGGTTAAAATGAGTTCCAGAATGCTTTAATCAGCTCTTTCTCAGAAGTTAAAATGAGTTCCCAGAATGCTTTAATTGTCCTGCGTCACACTCCAACAAATAGGAATTAAAGGGAGGGAACAGATCACCTATTTGCCATCATGCTCAATGAGTGTCTATTCATTTAGTAAATAAGACCCACAGAAATTGAATAGATGGAGACTCATGAAACAGAATAATGGAATAGGTAATCTGAACCCTTGAACAGAGAGTCAAAGTTGATGCTATAGGTTAATAGTAGTAGAGTCTTCCTTCCCCTGAGCTTCTTTTATTTCAAGACGACGTTCATCATATTTTAGGAAAAATGACCGTCTATATTTGATAAGAAATTTTTGTTGGGCTTTCAGCTCTCTAGGATTACTTAACCAATAATAAACTACTCACACAATAAAAATGACTGAAAAATTATGAATGCAAGAATCTAATGTGAAAAATCTTCTAACATAGAAGAAAAAATGTGAGACAAATCGATAATAAAACTTACTAAATCAAATAGCATGATACAAACAATAAAGGTGCTACTACTAATTTAGATCTTTTAGCTTTCTCTAAAGCTCTCTCAAAAGACTTTGCTAACAACATATATAATTGAGTACAAATTGATATATATATACACATATACTAGTACTACTCTTAAACAAATTCTAGAAATTAAATTTTAATAAAATTGTAGTTGAACAAAGTTATTTGAGCTTTAAAACATTTCTATTGTTGAGTGTTTTTGTCTTATCCAACTACTTTTAAACTTTTCTTAAAACATTCAAAAGGACAAAATGTTATACCATACAAAATCACTCACAACTTCATTTCTTTTGATCCGTGAAGGCAGCTAACAATTTCAAAGTTCAAATTTAGTTGTTTTGGTTGAGCTAACATTCATAAAATGAGATTGGACCCATAACAATCTCTCCCTCTAGCTTATTTAGGAGGAGAAGTCTTCTTTTCATTTGACTTTGAGTGACTGAACTTCTTGAAGATTCTCTAGCTCCCAATCAGTAATGACTAGGAGATATTCAAAACTAGGATATCTTGTTAAAGGCTTCTTCTCTCTAAGAATGTCAATTTTGACCATGCCCGGCCTGGGTTGATCGGGCCACGGGTCAAAATAATTCGGCCCGACCAAATATACAAAAACGACGTTGTTTTGTAATTTTTTTTAAAAAAGTAAGGATTGGTCGAGCCGGGCCACAGGTCACCCAGCCTGAGGTTGGATCGAGCTTAGTTGGGCAGGAGCGGCCAAGCCCATTGACATTCTTACTTCTCTTTATTTGACTTTAAAAGTTAGACATATTTGAACACTTAAGCGGGTCCCTTAGTCATGATGCTCATCGATCCTTCCTTCATCATCCACAAGAAGTGGATCATGTGCCTCCTCTCCATCAGGTTCCACCCGATTATCTTCTACTACCTTATGTCCTTCGCTTTCTTCAACTACAGCTTGAATCAACAAAAGTAGACATAGGGTAAGTATCCATACTACCGAAAGAAAACTAGAAGTAGTTTTGTCTTCTTTAATGAGATCTACACACATCTTATGCTCATAGAAGACTAAGTCCTTGCTTTTAACAATGTTTTGTTTTTTGGGTCGTAGAGACTATAGTCAAATTCCTCATCACCATATCTAACAAACACGTAAGGAGTAGTCTTCAAATCTATTCTTGATCTCTGCTCCTTTGGCATGTGCTTGAAAGTTGTGCATCTAAACACCCTTAGATGCAAAGAGGTTGGATCCTTTCCTTTCTGCACTCTCTTAGGAATATCAAGCTCCAAAAGGATTGAAAGAGTTTTATTGATCACGTATACAACAGTTTTGATTGCCTCACCCCAAAAAACTTTGGTAGTTTCGACATTCGAAACATATATTGAACCTTCTTCATAAAAACATTATCTCGACAACACCATTATGATGTGGAGTACTAAGGTTTGTCTTTCCATGTCTTATACCATGTCTTGCATAGTACTTTTCAAACTCGTTAAAGCTATACCCACCTCTATTGTTGGTTTGGATATACTTCAGCTTCCTTTTTGTTTCACTTTCCATCATGGCATGAAATCTTTGAAAGATCTCTAGCACTTGACTTTTTGTTTTTAGAGTAAAGACCCAAGTCTTGTGTATAGTATCATTAATAAATGTAACAAAGTACTTGTTACCACCAAAGGACTCCACTTGTGGGGTCATACATGTCAGATTTCATCAACTTTAACTTCACCTTCCTTTTTATAGACTTCTTATGGAAAGGGGCATACCCCAGTCAAAAGGGAAGGACCTCGCCCTCCACATTAAGCTCAACAAGCATCCTAAAAAGTGGATTACAATGAAATCACCAGCTACTCACAAACGAAGTAGGCGGAATTGTCGGAACCCAATCCGGAGACCGGACTCCAACTGCTTATAACTTAACCTTGCAGGATTCTTAACTGTAACTCCACCTTCGAGACGAATGCACACTACTTAAACATCAAAATTTCATATTGACTTGTTCATATAAAATATAGCTTGAAGCCTCAAGTTCGTATAGAGGCAAGAATCACCTTAATCGGAGTTATATAACTCAAGATATGCCTCAAAAACCTAAAAGAGTTCAT
>JANZLD010000236.1:11332745-11347292 GCA_026413575.1 Erythroxylum carthagenense
TATGAATCTCATAATTATAATCTCATTATAATTTTATTTGCAATGTATAATTATCCCATGGACTTTATCATATACATTTAAACATGTACAAGATAAAGAATGTCTTTAATAATTTGTCACTAAATTGAAACCAAAGCGATTGACTGTAGGGCATAAACTAACACTTGTCTCTTCTTCCACCATTACCAAGCCCTTTGCTACGGTATTGAGTTTCAATTACATGAAGTTTGACCAAAAGGACCCTCAATTTTTACTTAAGAATGATGTGAGCATCTCTGATGGGGTCATTCAACTAACCTTGAACTAGGTTAGCAAGGATGAGGGAACAAGATTTGGTTGACCAACTTACGTGAAACCACTCCATCTTTGGAACTCAACCTCTAGAAATCTCATAAACTTCACTACCCATTTTTTGTTTATTAGTAACTCACTTGGTAGTAGTGGTTATGCTGATGGGATAGCATTTTTCTTAGCTTCAAATGGCTCACGACTATACCCTGATGTGAGCTCCGATGGTGGTATGGGTTTGTCTAGAAACTACATTGTGTTCTTTGTTAATTTATGCCTATAACCAATCGATTCGTTTTAGTTTAGTGATTAAATAATTAATTAAGACATTCCTTATCTTTACGTATTAATTATGTTTAATGTTTTAATATTAAAGGTAAAATCTTTATAATAATTTATGTATAATTGAAATTATAATGAGATCATAATTATGAGATCCAATTTATATTTATGTATTATTCTTAAATGTTCCTAGTTGTAGTTTCATCAAAATAAGATTTTGATAAAATGATAAAACAAGAACACATATTTTTCTTTCTTATGAAGAAAGTAATTGATCTCATAAATTAAAGCATTGAGATACTTAAACTAATGTCTGGGTGATTATTAAATAATAAATCACTTAATGGACCTAACTATGAGAATCTGTTAGAACCCCTCCCTAATGGATCACGGGCCTGACATCCTACGTGACACTTGGTGGCGTAACCCACGAAGGAGGGCTTCCTCACCACGAAAGGAAACTCAAATTGAACTTATATTAATGTCATCCGAACAAATCTTGTAAGATTCATCTTAATCTCTCTCAATAAAATTGATCTGCTTAGGGCCCAAAATTGAATCTGATTTCTAAGTTAAAATGAAATTCCATGTCTCTAGGTCAAATAGAATCAGAAATCTCCCCAATTGGATCTCTATAGATTACAAAATCGCCCCAAAACAAAATTATATTCAATAACGTCACATAATTGACTCTCTTTGATTTATCCGCAAAATTCAACTTAATCTAAAAATTCTAAATTTTTGCATGGGAGGGTAGAAATTCTTTTTGAAAGCCAATGCTTCAAAAACCGAGTGAATCGGAGGTCAAATGAAAAAGTTACAAGAAAAAGAGTGAGAGGAGGTTTAATTTGGGAAAAAGGAAAAATCAAAAAATCAAAAAAAAATAAAAAACGCACAAACGGCGTCGCCTCGCTCGCGCGGGCCTCTCACGGTCACGGTCGCAAGCTGCTAGCGGGGTCGAGGCCCTTGCGAGGTGAGGCGCTCGCTCTTATGAGCGCTCGCCCTCGCGAGGGCGCCGACGAGTCCGAAATTATATATATATATGTATACATATGAAAATTTTTCTTTTAAAACCAAACAATACACCAGAAATTTTTGAGAATTCATAACCCTTCATACCGAATTCCAAAACTCGAAAATTTGGTATCAATTAAAAGATAAAAGGAAGCTCTACAACTTCCATGAAGGATTGAAAAATTAGTTTGGCCTTTAAGCGGGTCAAAAGTTGTTTCAAAGTTTATGCTGAAATTGAAAAAATCCTACACTATACCAGAAGTTTGAAAATTCATATCTTTTAACATAAAAGCCTAAAAATATCACATTTTACCTCATTGGAAAGATAAAGGGATGATTTACAACTTTCATGAAGGGAGAAAAAATCAATTCAGTCATTTAAAGAGGTGAAAACACTCTCAAAGTTACTGCCTGTATAAAAACCAATGAAACAGTGTAATTGACCAAATGAACAGTACCTGCAATCTTTCTAACCTTAGAACTTTTTGCTCCTAAATCCAAAAATTGCATATTATACATCAGTGGAAAGATAGAAAGATGATCTACATTTTCTATGAAGGATAAAAAAACGAAAACAAGCTCTAAAGGGGTGAAAAACTCTTCCAAAGGTTCTGCCCAAATTTGCCAAATGAACAGTAACTGAACTAGGTCTAACCCCTATAACTTTTTACTCCTAATTCCAAATAAAGTACATTATACACCATTAGAAAGCTCTAAACATATGCTACAATTTTCAGGTAGACCTCCGAATCCAATTCAAGCTCTAAGAGGGTCTAAAACTTAAGGGAAGTTTCTGTCAAATTTTTGCAAAATTTGACAGCACCTCCTTTAAAAATTCAACTAGCCAAACTTTAATTTTCTCATCGAAACTCCATATACCTGCACAAAAACTCAATCTCCAATCTTCCACAACACAATCCAATCCAAATATATATCCAAACACAATTTAAATGGCAGCAACCTCACTCCTAAACATCTACTCATTTTCAAACCATAAAGTAACACAATCCCATTCTTTCTTTTTGTCATTCTCAACCATACAACAATACATTCTTAGAAAACATACATAAGATACATTTAAAATTCAAAACTCTTACATTTACATGGAAACAAGTTAATACAAAGCTTTAGAGGGCATTTTAGCCCGAATACATCAAAAGTATAAAAAAAGTACAAAGAACATCAATTGTCCAAAATGCTATCTAAAGCTTTGTTATCTCAAACACGACTTCAAAAGTAAAATGCATCGGAGTAACGCCTCAATCCCAATGCGGTGACTCGGTTTCTCGCTCGACACCTGTGGAGGGGAAGATGGGGTGTGAGCTCGACGGCTCAGTGGGTAACAACTTAATAATTAAGAATAAGCACAAACATTATTCATTTATTCATTTTCAAAACAATATCACATTGATAAAAGCGTTTTCAATTTCTCAAATCTCTTCACATCAACCAATTTACAAATCAACCTATCACATAATCACAGAAAAGTGGTTCAGATGGATCCGAAACGGAACGTACTAAACATTCCCGCAAATCGATCATGTGTAGCCGTGAACTTATGGGAGTCCGTGAGGAGCTCCAATGCCACTAGCGGGCAGGCGGGAGAAGCCTATGATTAGATAGATGCACCTGACTCTTAAGGGACCACCACAAACCCAATTAAAGCATACATATCACATAATTCATACAATTTATAAACATTCGCCACAAATGGCCCTTACATAAATTTTACTTTCACATAATCGCCAAAAATTACATATTCAAATCTTTTTCGCTTAACAAACCATTTTACAAATATTCCCAACATGAATTTACATTCAAAAGACATCTCATACAAGTTAAAAACATCACAAAGAGTAATTAATACAAAAATCTTAAATCATTGGAAAGCATTCATTAGCATTTATTATAAAAACTTTAATAAGCCTATTAGCTCAATTATTAAGAAATCACCCACCTTAATTCCTTTAGCTTTGAGGTTGGTCAATTGGCCTTTCCTCTAACTCCAATTGCCTCATTTCACCTTCATCAAACACAAAAATCCCATATGAAGATGAGATATCAAAATTGGCAATTTTTAGGACATGAAAGCATGAATTTAAACCTATATAACCCTACCTATGCCTTTACTAAACGATTTGAACCAAAACGTATCTAAATTAATCAAAGAATTTCGAAATCCCTTACCTTAGGAAATAACCCATGAAAATTGATTTTGCTTCTAATTGAAGCTTAAACTCTTCCTCTTCTTTTTCTTACTTAAAGATCACTCCAATTCTCTTTTCCAAAGCAAGATAGGTTAAAGCCCTAACCTCTCTTCTTCTTCTTCTTCTCCACTTCACTGAAGCCCTTCTCTCCCTCTCTTTTCTCTTATAATTTTCGTAAGTCTTTTTAATGACTTAGAGAAACTTGCTTCTTAACTTTAAAAAACCTAAGCCCCTCTCCAAAACCACGTAGTTTCATTAAGTCTCTTCTTTTTCCTTGAAATTTTCGTGGCTTCTTCCTTGATTCACGGCAACTCTCTTATTTCATTCCTTCTTTTTGTTTTTAATGACTATACAAAGACTCAATTACGCTTCCTTCTTTGCCTTAAACTTTAAGAACATATGTCAACTTCCTAAATTACCCTTACACCATCTTATTCTTTTAACTTCTAATAACTTATCAAAATTCTAATTTTAACTAAATCCCTTCATTTAATTTTCCATTAACTAAGCACTTAAAACCTCAAATTCATTTCTAACAAAATAAAATTAGCAAACTAAACCTCAAAATAAATAACCAAGCTTAAGTACGAAGAAGGAGAAATCAAAAACCAACAAGATGGCTCACCCACAACCTATTTCTAGCTTTTATTCCATGGAATATTAGAAGGGGTAGGTTCGAAAAGGGGTTACTTAGGCTACAATGTATTATTAAGGGAGTAAAGTGGAGGGTTTAAGGTGATGAAAGAGATTAGTAGATTTTGTTGAATTTGTTGGGCTTGAATCTAGGTTGTATTTTTGTAGGGATGGTAGGGGGAAATTATCAATGGAATCAGGTCGCATTGGGTTTAGTTGACAAGGAAAATGGAAATAACAACTTTTCAGAAATAGAAAGGAGAGGTGATTAGGTTGCAATTTGAGAAACAAGTTGGGTGAAGAATAGGAAATTTCCAAAGAACCTTTGTGAAGGAACCACAAGGATCCTAGAAACAGAGCTATAATCCCTCCATATAGAAAGAGGGAAGAACATCTCTCTTTTAACATTTTGTTAATAGACTTGACTTGTTTGTTATATCATTTTTTCTTTGTTTCTTCTTCTAATAATTATTGTCAATTGCACGAGCAATTTGTTACCAAATTTTTTTTAGAAAGTGTATACTTATCATTCTCCAATCCCATATTTTTTATATCTAATTTTGTAGCAACACTTTATTAGGGGGTATTCTGTTGTACACTGGCTCCACTAGTGTTGTTTAAAATTTTGTTAGATGATTTGTTTGGTATATTCACTTCTACAGTATGATATAAGAAAATGGAATACATCTAAAATTAAGTTTTTGCTTCCAAAATTGCTTTCATATTTATATATTAGAACAGAAGAGCAAGTTTCCAGAGACTGAAGGGATTTGGTGTTCTTGATGCTAATTTTAAATCAAACTTAGATAACTAATGTAACCAAAGATGAGCAGGCCTATAGAGTTTCATGATTGCTAGTTGGGAGCAAATGCTTGCTGAAAGACATTTAACCGTTATCACCAAATATCATATGTATATAGCTTTAATAAATTTAGAACCCATCCCGTCGATATAGTTAGGTCAAAGGTTATGGGTGATGATAATTAAGTCTTGGATATGTATTCTCATGCACAACACACAGACACTCCATAAATTTTTGTTTTACTATTCCAAATATCGTTATGATTTGGTCCAGTTCTCTAGTAAATGAGAATAAATCATAGTGGTGGATCCCTTCAACTGTGTTAAATGTACATGTTATTTCTTAAGGATCCTGATGACTATTGCATTAAAATCTCTAACCTAGAAACTAATTTTTTTGCTTAAGATGTTGGATGAGGCGTTGCCTATTCTAATTTTTCTATTCTTGCTTTGTGTGTGTGTGTGTGTGTGTGTGTGTGTGTGTGTGTGTGTGTGTGTGTGTGTGTGTGTGTGTGTTTGTGCGTGCTTGTGTGTGTGTGTGGGTATGTATGTTGTAACTAAGTCAACCTCTCCCTCTAATGCTAGAAACAAAAGTAGCACAAATTAGTGAAGATGCAAGATAAAAACAAGAACAAAAATGAGGAAACTTGGAGAATGCTTCTATTGCTTAAGAAAGCTTTTACAAGACAATGGCTAAGACTTTTTATACATCTTATAATTGAAATCCCCTTAGCTATTTATAGCTTTCCACCTCTTTAATGGATGGCTAGGATTCATTTGATCCAAGGGCTTACAATCATCATCTAGAATTCTCTACACTACTCTACATATTTCATGTACATTATGTACATATCTACAACATTCTACAAGCTTCTATAATATTTCATATTATTATACAATGTTTCATAAGCTTCCATAGTCTTCTACCATGTTATAAAAGATTCTAGGGTCTTCTATGAGCTTCTACCATATTCTAAAAACTTTCATAAGATTCCAACATACTCTAGAAGACTCTTTTGGAATGAACCTCACCTTATGGGCTTCAAAACATGTAGAACATGACATTCTCCCCTATTTATTTTAGTGACGTCCTCATCGTGTCCTCCTTGTATGG
Organism: Erythroxylum carthagenense; assembly: GCA_026413575.1. NCBI lineage: Eukaryota > Viridiplantae > Streptophyta > Magnoliopsida > Malpighiales > Erythroxylaceae > Erythroxylum > Erythroxylum carthagenense. The sequence continues at coordinate 11,339,085 of JANZLD010000236.1, forward strand.
CTTGATCATTTCCTTATAGTCCCATAATGTGAGCCTATGCTCCCAACTCACCTCACTATTAAGTAATCCCTTCCATTTAATAAAGTACTCCACATAACTTGGATGGGAACCCCTCCTCAGTATAAAATGATATGATAGAATTTCCTCTACCTCGAGCTTGTGAGAAGTAGGATGGTTATGGGTGCTCTCCTCGACTCGCCCCTACTTGGTTCCTCCTTGTCAACATGATATGGTTTAAAAAGCTCATATAAAAAACTGGATGCATTTCTAAATGTGATGGTAACTTCAAATGGTAGGCTAACTTACGAACCCTTTTCTCAGGGAGAAAAGGGTTTTTAAGTCTCCTTACTAGCCCTTATGCACCTTGACAAATCATCGACTTTGATGGGGAAAGAGCTTCACCATTACTAAGTCTCCTTCCTTGAACTCCAAGTGTCTCCTTTTAGCATCGGCCCACTTCTTCATTCTTTTGGTAGATTTTTCCAAGTATGCTTGTGCCATATCAGTTTTTTCATGCCAAACTTTGGCATGCTTGAACATAGCAAGACTCAAACCCTTATACCTACTGCCAATCTAAAACGAACTAACTCCCATTGACTCACTCTTTTGCAAATTATATGAGAATTAGGCAAACATCAAGCAACTTAGTCCAATCATGCTGGTTAGCATTCACATAATGCCTTAAAAATAATTCCAACAATGCATTCACCATCTCTGTTTGGCCACCGGTTTGAGGATGAAAGCTTGTAGAGAAATTAAGCTTGGATCCTAATAGCTTGAATAGTTCCATCTAAAATCTCCCGGTGAAGTGAGTATCTCGATCTCTTACAATCATCTTCGGTATACCCCAATACTTCACCACATGATAAAATAACAGATTTGCCGCATACTCAGCCGTAAATTTTGTAGGCACAAGGATTAACACTCCATACTTGCTAAATCAATCTACCATCACCATAATGTTGCTACCTCCTTTGGACTTTGGTAGACATGTAATGAAATCCATGGAGATACTCTCCTAAGGCTTCTTTGAAATAGGCAATGGTTCAAGCGAACCAACTTGCTTCTATTGATCCACCTTATCTTGTTGGCACATAAGACAAGTCTTAACATATAACTCAATGTCGTCGCACATTTGGGGGCAACAGTAGGCACGTTCTATAAGTGCCAATATGAGATGTACATCAAGATGTCATGCCCATTTGGAGTCATGGCACTCATTTTTGATTTCCTTCCTCAACCCTTACCACTTTAACATATGCACACGATAACCTTTGGTTGTGAGCACCCTATCTTTAAGCTAAAATTGACGTGTCTTCCCCCAACTTTCCAATTCCGTCAAACTTTTGGCTTGCAGGTCATGCTCTAGTCCCTCCTTGATATAGTCCACGAAAGGAAAACTTAGACCTGTGATGGTGGCTAGCTCGACCTTCCTACTAAATGCATTGGCCAATACGTTATCCTTGCTAGGCTTGTACTCCATCACAAAATCGAACTCCGTCAAGAAAGCTTGCCACTTAACTTGCTTAGGCATCAACTTCTTTTGGTTGAGGAAGTAATTTATGGCAACGTTATCGGTCATGACCACAAACTTGGACCCCAACAAGTAATGCCTCCAAGTTTGCAAGCAATGCACTACTGCGGTCCTCTCCTTTTCTTGAACGGTATAATAGGCTTGGTATCATCTAACTTATGACTCTCATAAGCAATTGGATGTCCATCCCACATCAAAACATCACCAAGAGTAAAATTGGAAGCATCAGTATGTATCTCATATGCCTTAGTGTGATTAATAAAGGCCAATACTGGTTCTTCCATCACTGTTTGCTTCAAGACTTCAAATGCTCCTTAACACTTAACAACCTAAGCCCAAACTCTATTCTTCTTCAATAAATCGATGAGTGGAGATGCGATGGAGGGACATCCTTTAATGAACTTGCGGTAGTAGTTAACAAAGCCAAGAAAGGAGCGTATCTCTGACACCTTCCTTGGTGGATCCTAATTGTGGCTGACTTACACCTTGGACTTGTCCATCCTTAGCTTGCCCCCTCCCACAATGTGCCCCAAGAACATGACTTCATATTTTACAAAAGCACATTTCTCTCTCTTCATATATAGGTTATTTTCCCTTAAGACTTAGAAAACTTATCATAAGTACATACCATGCTCTTTTAATGTTCTACTATATACCACAATATCGTCCAAATATACCATAACAAATTTGTCTAAGAAGGGTTGAAAGACTTGATTCATAAGGGTGCAAAATGTGGTAATGCATTTGTGAGTCCAAAGGGCATGACTAAAAATTCAAAGGAGTCGTACCTTTTAACACAAGTAGTTTTTGGCACATCTCCCTCCACGATTTTCACTTGATAATACCCCAATCTCAAATCAAGTTTGGAAAACCATCGTGCCTCTCCAAGTTTATCAAACAAGTTGACATTCAACAGGATGGGATACTTGTTCTTCACAGTGATTTTATTAAGCGCCCTATAGTCAATTTATACATGGAGTGATCCATTATGCTTCTTTTGGAAAAGCATGGGTACACCATATAGAGCCTTTGACCATTGGATATAGCCAGCATCCAACAATTCTTTCAGTTTCCTCCTCAATTCCTTAAGCTCGGGAGGCATCATTCGATAGGGTATTGTCGAGGGTGGACTTGAACCAACTCGATTTTATGATCTACCTCTCCCTATGGTGGGAGCCTCTTTAGCAAATCTGCAAGCATCACATCCTTATACTCCTTAAGGACGTGGATAATCTCCTTAGGTAGTCCACTTGATGAAGCTTGCTTGTCTTCCTTAAGTGCCACCAAAAATGTGGGTTGTGCCTTTTTCACTCCCTTAGCAAGTTGTATGGTCGAAAGTTGCTTGGCTGGTATACTTGCTTCTCATGACAAAAGTACCATGCATGTATTACTCTCCCCCAAGATGCACATAGTGTTAGCAAAGAGAATCAACACGGCTTTGACACCATCCATGAACTCCATGCCAAGTATAATTGGATAATCATCCATAAGAACAACTGAAAAGTCAACAAGGGTAGACCACTCACCTAAACAAACCTTAATGCCACGAGAAACTCCAAATATCAACTTTGGCTCAAAGTTTACCGCTTTGAGCCATCCTTGATCCTTGTTATACTTGAGGCGCAATCGGTTGGCTTCCTTTACTTCGAGGAAGTTATGAGTAGTTCTGGTGTCAATTTTGGCTTTGATGGCATTTAGGATTTGCTAGGACCTCATCTTGGTCTCTTCGTATTGCCATTACTCCTCCTTTTCTTCAATCAAGGCAGAGAGCTTGCTCTTCTTTGGGTATCCCTTGCCTTGTGCGGTCCGTCACAAAGGAAGCATCTGATTATTACTCCCCCTCCTTGTCCTCCTTATAGTCGCTCTCCTTGTGTTTGCCATACATATGGGAGCCCTCTTTGTTTGATGGTTGTCTCCCCAACTCTTTCTTTTTCCACCCTTTTCGTTGTGAGACTTTCGTTCCTCAGGCTTCTTGAATTCAGTAAGAGACTAAAAAATGTAAATGGCAGTGGCAAGGTCTTGTGTACCATGCCCTTGAATCTCTAACTTAACCTAATTTTGTAGACCATCCATAAAAGCAAAGAGTGCTTCCTAACCTGGATAGTAGGGGATTTCTAAAAGTACTTCGCAGAACTCCTTCACGTAATCTCAAATGCTGCCCTTTTATGTGAGACGTCATAGCTTGGCTCTCACCTCTGACTAGACATTCTCCAGGTAAAATTACCTCTTGAGTTCCTTTTTGAAGTCATCCCATGTATCGATAGTGTAGGTACCCCTCTTGATGTCACCATACCTTCTCGTCCACCAAACCATCTCGGCATCCTAAGGTAGAGAGTGTTATTGTCAATCATTTTGGCATTTCCATGACACTAAGTGCCTTGGAGTATTGCTCCAAGCTCCAAAAGAAGTTATCAATCTCCTTCACAATCCTTAACCTACCATACACCTTTGGCTTTGGAACATCCACCTTCAAAGGAGTAGTGACTACCATAAGCATATCATTGCTTCCCCTTGAGCAATGGCCCTCTTACAAAGGACTACCTTATCCATAACCTTTACAAGCTCTTCCATGGGATAGAGAATCTTGAATTAAAGAGAATCTCTAAGGTCTTCAATTGATCTTGACATTTGGATGTGGCAATGTTCAAGGCACCTTGCATCTCCTCTTAGAACTCTTATTTCCCCTTCTCAAGTTCCTCGAAGTGTTGGTCCACATCCTCAAATTTGTCTTTCCCTTCGACCACTGTGAGCTCCACCTTTGCAAGCCTTCCATTGATGTCCACCAAGACATCCCTTGACCTTGATCTCTCCCTACTGGTCTTCTTCTCCTCTCCAACGTTAGTAGTCCCACTAGTTCCCGACATCTTTACTAAGCAACGATGAACAAAAACCTTGGCTCTGATACTAACTGTCACGGACTTGGTATTTTGTCAATAAACCACGTGAAATTTAGTTGTATGTCTCGTAACTAAGTCAACCTCTTCCTTGAATGCTAGAAACAAAGCTAGCATAATTTAGTAAAGATGTAAGATAAAACAAGAACAAGAATGAGGAAACTTGGAGAATGCTTCTATTGCTCAAGAAAGCTTTTACAAGACAATGGCTAAGACTTTCTATGTATCTTACAAATGAAGTCCCCTTAGTTATTTATACCTTTCCACGTTCTCTATGGATGGCTAGGATTCATTTCATCCAAGGGCTCACAATCATCATCTAGAATTCTCTACACTACTCTACATACTTTATGTACATTATATACATATCAACAACATTCTACAAGCTTTTATAATATTCCATATTATTCCATAATGTTCCATAAGCTTCCACAGGCTTGCATAGTCTTCAACCATGTTCGAGAAGCTTCCAGGGTCTTCTATAAGCTTCTACCATATTCTAGAAGATTCCAACATACTCTAGAAGACTTTTTTGGACCAAACCTTACTTTGTGGGCTTCAAAACATGCAGAAGGTGACAGTGTGTGCGTGCATGGTTTGAAATTATTATAGGTCCAGTCCTTTTATAAATTTTACCATGACGAGGATCATTAAATTTGGATTTTCAAAGTATTAACTGTTTTCACGGATTAAAAAAAGTTATTTATGTATCGTATAAAACCAAATAAAACAAAAACACTTAACATAGGAAGTGTTTTAGAGTTAAAATAATTTTGTTCAACTACTTTATTAGCTTTAATAAAATTATAGTTGAACAAAGTTATTTGAAATATATATATACACATATATTAGGTGATGACATGTCTTAAGCATAGTGATTCTTAATAGAAATGTTGAAGTTCTCAAAGAAAATTAGACAATAATAGCTTTAGACCCTATTTAGCAAACAATGGATTATATTAGCTGATAGCTGATTTTGTTAACGGTTAGTTGATAACAGATTATATCAGTTGATTTGACCGGCGGATAACATCAGCTGTTTATTAAAGATTTTTGGTAAAATTAGTTATTTAGTACTAGCTATTGATGCATAAAATGATTTATAAGGATATGATTTTTAAAAAAATTATAAAAGGTATGAATATTATATATCTTAATATTTTGTTGAATATTCTTGTAGGAATTTAGATTTTTAATTTTTAATTTTACAAAAATTAAGTTTATAATTTTGATAAAAAACATAAACTAATAATAATAATAATAACAACAACAACAACAACAACAACAACAACAACAACAACAACAACATACGTTTCTTACCCTTCTTAGAAAATAATTATTTAATGGTCAACTATGGAGACTTTTGGGTTTACTACTCATAATACTTACATAAATATTATAATTTAGATTACAACTTACATTGTAACAAATAACAAACAAAAATTCAAAAGAATATAATGTAGGGATTCAAAAATATAGAGGAAAAAAATTACGAGTCAAGTTGACAAATGAATCCAATAAATTTAAATAAAAATTTACAAGAGTTTGAATTCTAAACTATTAGCTCTTACTCGAAACTACATTGTACTATAACTACAAGTTGTTTGACCAAATTTCAGAAGTGAAAATAAGCCGATATAACATCTCAACACCCTTCCTAAACTAATATGAAAAACAATCTCTCTTTGCTCTATAAACTATCAACCAAAGAATGAGAAACCTTCTCTGCTCACTCTCACTCAGTTTTTCTTTACTTTTTGATGTTCTAGCTACTCATGCACAAAACATATGACTTTTTCTCTTTCATATTTCGAAAGGTGGATTTTTCTGTGACGTACAAACTATGTACATCCACGATATCTTCAAACTTGGAAGTGAAACAGTTAATTACATGACCATATAATTGGTCGTGTCCCTTTTGTGTTCGAAGATATCGCAATATAATTGACTTTGTTCCTTCCAAGTTCGAAGATATCACAGATGTAACCATTTAATTGACCATATCCCTTTCAAGTTCAAAGATATCGCAGATTTATACTATTTTAGAGAGTTATACGATCATCATACCTAGTTAGGTATGTTATGAACATAGGTGTATACACAGTTGTTGTATGTCTTCGATTCTTCATGTAGCATCCCGTTACCGAAGCGATGGGCATATTGGTAATTATGGCAGGATAGGAATTTTTACTGTATTTATTCATTGAGTATAATCTTGGCCTCTGATTTTAGAGGGATAGATCATTTTGCACATGCATATGTATAGTGACATGCATTCATGATTTTTCCGGTATTTAATTGTGATTATGTTTTGAATTGGAGCGTCTTAAGAGTGACTGCCAGTGTATAATGACCTATAGGAAAATTCTGAGAAATTTGAGAGAAAACGTCTGGACCAGAATTTTCCGAGTATCGGACTGATTGATTGTGCAGTACTGAAAAACGGTCCAATGGCAATGGAAAATTTAGATTTATGAGTTTAGGAATTATAGTGATGAGCCATTGGAATTTAAAGACTGAAATTAAATGAATTTGAGGACTATAATGTATAGGTTTAAATCAACCCTTTATATATAAACTTTAGGTTTTGAAATGTAAAAAGGCTTTACCTCCTAGGACAAATTCTTCTTCTTTTCGTTGGTGATTCTGTTCCTCCTTTGTGAGTGCTTGTTGCTTCTTCCCTTGTGTATGATATAGCTTAGTTTGATTCTTAAGGAAGATGGAGAGGGTTGAGTTTTGAGGTTGAAAAATCGGTGTTAGGCGTTGGAGAAGGATTTTCAGACATTTGCGGATTTGAGCTTTGATTGGTAAGTTTAGAGGATTAATGTTGCTATTTATTGTTGTTTGATGCATTAATGAGTTTAAATGCTAGAGATGTGGGTATTTGAGTGTGTTTAATGCTAGTTTTTAGAGAGATTTAGGGTTTGAGGCTGTCGGAGAAGAAGGAGGAGAGCCCGTGTGTCGTGACCTGCACGCCAGCCTCGCCGCGACGAATATACATTCGTTCGCCGCGGCGAGCGTGCTGTAGGACGCCGCGGCTAGTGATTCGTAGGCGTCGCGGCAAGGAGCAAGTGAAGTGTTCGCCGTGGCGAACGTTTCCCAAGCTGCGGCGAGCGTCCCTTTGTGCGCCGCGACGAGAGACCTTAGGCCGCGGCGAGGGACAGATTTCCGAATGGAATTAATTTGATTTTTAGGGCATAACTTTTGGTGTAGATCTCCAATTGAGGCGATTCTTGATTCGTTATGAACTAGAGAAAGAGGTCTACAATTGTGATAAAGATTGAGAGTTCGAATTTTAATTAGCGGGATTTCAATTATCGAAAGAGAGTCGATTTCAGTTCCTAGTGCAATCTGAGAGTAGGTTTTGACAAATTAGAGTTTAAATTGGAGATGTATGAAATTGAGAGATGCTATTGATCTTATAAATAGTGAATTTTGGTTGTGAGGCAAGAGATAGCGAAAATTGGAGTTTAGCACCGGAAAATCATGAACATGCATTGTACAGTTTTGAATTAAGACATGTGCATTAACGAATTTCTTTGATTGAGCATCTAGTGATGAGAATTTGTTTGAATTGTCATAGAGGCACCGTTGGATCGTCAGTCCGTGGATATTGCTGGGACTTCCAGGCCGTAGCTCGGAAGTTATAGGTGAGTAACCTAGCTGGTTCCTCAATCTTTGTGTGTTAAATGTTTTATGAACACGTGAATTGTTTGCCAATGTGAGTGCTTGCAACTGTGAAATAAATATGCTGAAATTATGAGTAAATGTTCTGAATGC
>JANZLD010000236.1:11357542-11377137 GCA_026413575.1 Erythroxylum carthagenense
CTTTAAATAATATTTATATGCATAAATAATTTTTATTATAAAATAAAATAAAGTTAAAATTAATAAAAGTGTTTTTTTATGTTGCCAAACTATATAAAACTTTTTTTAAAAAGCTATTTTTTAATTGACAACTAAATAATCAACTGGTTTGTTAGAAAAGCTCTTATTAAAAAAGTTTCATTGACAAAAACTCTACTGGTATAAGTCCATCCAAACGGACACTAAGTATTGTACTATTTCAAAAAGAGTTGTATTTGGTAAGAATATATTTTGGTATCAACGAAATGACACATAATAGATATTTGATCTTAAGGGGGTGTTTGGTTTGAGGGTTTGTAAATGAAGGAATGAAATAATTGTAAAAAACAGTGTTTGCTTTGGAGTTTTCAATTCCAGAGGAATGGATTTATTTAATTAAATTTGAGAATCTACTAAACCCACCAAGGAGGGTGGGTATCGAGTTTTCATTCCAGTCTAAGTTTTTATCACGTTTATTTTTTACTCTTTTATCTCCAGCCTTTGCCCTACCATCCTCTTTACTTCCTTATCCCCTCTCAATTCCTTACGATCACCTATCATGTCTTATCGCGTCTCATAAATGAAGGAATTTTTTGTTCTGCACCTCTAAGTATATTTTTTGAAATCCCTCGATTTAATCTGAAATCCTAATAAATATATGAAGGGCAAATTATTTTCATTTTTATTGAGGATAAAAATGGTATTATATTATCTTTCATTCACATTAATACAACAAACCAAATAATATTATTGGTATTAATACAAAAACCCAAATTACAAACCAAACATCATTTTTTTTTTCATACTCATTCCTATCCCTTTATACTATTATATCCACATCCATAACTAACCTCGTGCTCAAATCAAACGCCCCCTTAGGATACGATGATTTGGATATGATGGAACTTATAATCATAAACACTTTTCCACAAAAGTTAATTCTTGCCAAGTTTATGATCATTCAACCCCGGTGAGGTGTTCTTACAAGACAAATTGGATTCCACAGTAAGCATCATTCACGAAGGTGGACAAAATGGAAAATAACAAATCTCCTCCTTATTCGAGTAATTCAAGCCCATCAAACGATTTTTTTCCCCGAAAAACTTATCCGCGAAGGCCAAACCGATTCGACCATTGCTATTGGAAAATTATACACACAGATTGTAATTTTGTTGTGTTTTAATCGAAGTTATCGTTACATTAACTGCTAGTCCTTTAACTGGTTGATTCTCTCGATCTCTCGCTAAATTACAAATTTGGATCTCTCACAACTTTTGGATTTTTTTTCCTTATGATCGCTATATAAAGAGGACTACACTCACCCACCACGCAATCCAATACAAAGTCTTTGCATTAAGCTGGTTATACTTTCAAGTTGCAATGGAGAAATCTGGATATGGCCGTGATGGCATTTACAGGTCTCTCAGACCTACCCTCGTCGTCCCCAAAGATCCCAATTTGTCTATGGTTTCCTTTTTGTTTAGGAACTCCAATTCCCCTCAAAAACCAGCTCTTGTTGATGCAGATTTATCCATCTCCTTATCTTTTGCACAGCTCAGATCCAATGTTATCAAGGTCGCTCATGGCTTACGCCATCTGGGTATCTCTAAGAGTGATGTGGTCCTTATCTTTGCACCTAATTCATATCAATACCCTATCTGTTTTTTGGCCATCGTATCGATTGGTGCTATTGTAACAACCTCCAATTTTCTGTATACTACCACCGAACTATCGAAACAGATTAAGGACTCAAATCCCAAGTTGATCATCACCATCCCAGAGTTGTGGAGCAAAATTAAAGACTTTAATCTGCCAACTGTGTTCCTAGGACCCAAGGAGTCTGCTTCTGCAAAACCCAGTTCAGGAATCAGAAGTTTCTACGATTTGGTCGAGTTGGGAGGGTCTAAATCTGAATTCCCTGTGACTAGTATAAAGCAAACTGATGTAGCAGCCCTTCTGTATTCTTCAGGAACGACTGGGACCAGTAAGGGAGTGATATTGACTCATGGGAATTTCATAGCTGCATCACTGATGGTCACTATGGACCAAGAAATGGCTGGTGAAATGCACCACGTATTTCTCTGTTTCTTGCCCATGTTTCATGTGTTTGGATTGGCAGTGATTACTTATTCGCAGTTGCAAAAGGGCAATGCGATTGTATCCATGGGAAAGTTTGATTTTGAGATGATTTTGAGGGCTGTGGAGAAGTATAGAGTGACTCATTTGTGGGTTGTGCCTCCCGTAATCCTGGCTTTAGCTAAACATATTTCTGTCCTGAAAAAGTACGACCTTTCTTCATTACAGCATATTGGCTCTGGTGCAGCTCCTCTGGGAAAAGATTTGATGGAAGAATGTGCTAAGAATTTTCCTCATGCTGCAGTTGCGCAGGTAATTAGCAACAACCTATTGCAATTCTTCATAGAATGATTCAGGCTTTACATATTTTAGATACTCTGTGCTATCTACCCTTTGATGGTTGCTTGCTTCTAAATATGCTGTTTCCACATAAGACAGCCTGTTCTCCTGCATCTAAAATGTTGGCCTTTCAGGTCTAGCATCACGACACGTAATATATGGCATAGATCTGCACCATGAGCGAGCTTTGTACATTAAAATGATTACGGACCTTTCTTAAATCGTTATATTTCACACCTACTGTTTTTGAAGGTAGCCGAAGGTTTGGTTCCTTTGAGGAAAGAAGGTTAGAATTCTGTTCCTCTGAATGCCATGTTCGCATCTAGATATTAGGTCAAGCTTAGTTTTCCCTAAACCAACTTCTATTTTCAGACGAAGCAAAAATTTTATCCATAATGATTAATTTGGACTTTTTCTGCCAAGCCATACATACAGTAGTTTAAAATAATCTTGATATAGTTTAAGTTCATATGTCAATGGTTATTCCTCATGGATACACTTTGATTTTCCATTAAGCTCACTAACAGCAATGATGAACCTCTTTGAAGGAACAAACTAATGTTAAAATAATCCATGGGCACTGCTACAGTTGGCTGGTGCTTAGAGAAACGACGAAGGAGAAAAGAAATGGAAACATGTTTTTAGTTTTCCTACCAATGCTTGTTCAGATTACAGAAATACATACCATAGTATTGATAGTCAGGATTCAAAAGATTCTGCTGTTTCCCGTTGTCCCAACAAACAGAAAGACAAACCAAAAAGAAAAAAGAAACACTAAAACATGACACTCATCTTGATGTAGGTCTCTGTGCTTTCAGGGTTATGGTATGACTGAAACTAGTGGCATCATCTCAATGGAGAATCACAGGGTGGGTACTCGACATACTGGATCAGCTGGAACGCTTGCTGCAGGAGTGGAATCACAAGTAGTTAGTGTAGACAATTTGAAGCCTCTTCCTCCTAATCAATTGGGGGAAATATGGGTCCGAGGACCCAATATGATGCTAGGTAAGAATATTTACAATTTTTTTTTTTGAATTTAAAAAGGAAATATATAGAAACTTATAAACAATCCTCCTCAAGGATCCTACAAGCAGTAAGAAACTACACTACACAGAATGTAGAGCAAATTACAAAACAAAAATCAGATTAACCATATCGCTCTAAGTTCTTGGCTAATGTTGTCTTGCTTCCCTTTGGCTATTATAGTCTCTCTAATCAAGCTGAAAATTGCCTCGGCAAGTTCATATTTTTCCTGCTCCTCAATTTTGTAAATTCTTCTATTTCTGTCCTTCCATATATAATAGATCACCATCTGGAAGGAAGTCTTGATGATAAGTCCATCCCTTTGACTAGAGTTGGAATACTGAATGATAAGAGTTCAGTGTTTCATACCAATTAAAGGAGAATCTTGGAAGTCTAACCATGTTCAAAATTTTGCTCCACACCAATTTGCTATATCCACACTCAAAGAACAGATGATTTCTACTCCCATTTACTTGCTTACATAAGACGCATAGTGGATCGTAACTCCCAAATCAACAGTTTTTAATTCTCAATCTGTTCTTCATAACAAACCACAAAAAAATGGCAGATTTGGGACTCAATGCCTGCTTCCATACGGTTTCAGCCCATGGGACTAACTCCATTGGTGCCACCAGTAAATTATGAGCCGATTTATTATTGAATATCCCGCTAGCATGTGCAGTCCATATCACCTTATCCTTCCTTCGTACAATAAGTAACTTAGGTAAGTAGTTTTCTAGCAATTGAAAATGCCTAAAATTTCAGATCCTATCCCTCTCCTGTATGAACCATGCAACTTTAGCCTCCCTAGGAATCCTATTTCTTAACACTTGTAAGTCATTACACATCCAATGAGGACCGAAATCAGTCCAATTATCAAACCACCACCCAATGTCTTCGCCATCCCCTACCCTAAACTTACAATTTGTTAATGTGAAGCTGCAGTTCTGAATAAGCTTTTATAAAACATGATATTGGACAACTATTATTTGCCTTTATGAAAAAGAGCTTAATAATGAATCTCATTGTCCAGTTTTGCTCTGAAATTTTGATTGAAAATTTGGATAGACATCCCTGTTATACAGTAATCATCCTGTTTAATTACTTGATTAACACAATTATATATTTGTGGAGAATTGACTTCTACTTCGTCTTATCTCTTATATGCTGGCTTCCAAGGTCATGAAGTCATGTTTCTTATCACTTCTCACGGGTTTTTGCTAAACCACTTTCCTCTGTTCATATTGGAGACTCTGTGGCTGTTTTCTAAAGTCCTTTAATCCTAATTTTTCCCTTTTCACTCTTTAAGTTCCTCGGGAAAAAGTTTGAAAATTCTTGTATGCCCTTGTTAATTGCCTTCAAATATCAGTAGGAGTATCAGACCTTTGTCACGCATTACAGAGGTACGTATAAATGGTTTTTAAAACAACGTAAGAAAGCTAAGGTTAAGATTCAAATGAAACCAGGCTATGTATGAATGTAATCTAACCTCTAAGATCTCATGTATATTCAGTGGCCCCCTAAATAAATATTAACATTACCCTGTTGTGTGTATTAGCAGTCAGCTCGAATCTCATTCCAAATGAAGGTTTTGCATAAAGCTCTAAAGTCTCTTAGTTACGTTACAGTTTTCTTACCATTATTTGTTTCCACTCCATACTAGGTATTCATTTGACATCACTACGTTTTGAGATTTCGAAATTCATTGGCAGGTTATCTCAACAATCCACAGGCCACAAAGCAGACAATTGATAAGAAGGGTTGGGTGCATACAGGAGATCTGGGTTATTTTGATGAGAATGGACAGCTGTTTGTTGTTGATCGAATTAAAGAACTGATCAAGTATAAAGGTTTTCAGGCAAGTCTATTCCACGAATAAACACCAGAGCAAACTGACGATAGTTTAGTCATTTTGAAAAAGAAAAAACTAATGTGCTTCACTGAATCGGGGTTGGATGGAAACTGTACTTATGATTTTGTTACCTGTTAATTTTTAATAGATTGCACCAGCTGAGCTAGAAGGGCTGCTTATTTCTCATCCTGAAATACTGGACTCTGTTGTCATCCCGTAAGTTCAATACGTGTGGTTTTGTACTTGCTGGATACAGTACACAAGTTACAACAAATAAACAATAATAAATCCTGTCACGAGTTCATTCCAGTAATATTTTGGTGACGCAACTTGTAGATTTCCAGATGCTGAGGCTGGTGAGGTCCCAGTAGCATATGTTGTGCGCTCACCTCAAAGTTCCCTTACTGAAGAAGATGTACAGAAGTTCATTGCTGATCAGGTAAATGATGCTTTAAGGGTAATCTGCGAGATTCCATGATAATCTGAATTCTCAGGGTCAGTGGAGGACTCTGTCATTGGCTTGTTTTTTCCTTCTTGATTATTCGGTTGTTTCATCTACTTTCAATTTCAAACATATCCTCCTGGAGTGGTCTAGTAATGATCCATTTTGTGCTGTGAGCATAAAATCGCGTATATCTTTTATTTTATGGTCTTTTTTTTTTTTTTGGTTAATGTATGCAACCAATTAACTGTTTGTTAGTTGAAGCATTTAGTGTACTTTTACTTTGAAGCAATGTGGCGTTCTGCATTGTAGAATTTCCAAGGTTGAACACCGAGGAACAGGTCAGGAGCTTCTACTTGAATGCGTCTTTAACCAATATTTAATGTTGCAGGTTGCACCTTTCAAAAAATTGCGCAAAGTGACATTCATAAACAGCGTCCCTAAATCGGCTTCAGGTAAAATCCTAAGAAGAGAGCTTATTGAGAAAGTGAAGTCCAAGTTATAATATTGTATATTTCCAAGGCAAGAAGCTGTCGAGTATAGAGACTTGTCTGTAACTGTAAGATGCACAATTAATTCAAGTCCAAGTCACAAGGTTGTAATATTTAGTTCCCGGGGCAAGTGGCATTTTCTCTTACATGTCCTGGTAAGTTTCTGAATACCATACAAATGTGTGAATGTATATTGAATGAATATTTTAAGCAACAGTTCTTAACTGAAATCTAAAATAGGTAACATGTAAGTACCATTTTGTTTAACCAAAACCGGTTCTACAAATGGGCAACCATAAAAAGAATATAATTACAAATGACCAAAGCAAAATCCATGAACTTAAAGATTTGGCTGTGAAAGCAATGCTTTGATGTTACTTGTGTTTATTACAGTACCCGTTTAAAAATTCTGGCATGACTCGGGAACTTGCAAGTAGAGATGGTAAAGATCAGATATTCCAATACTTGAATATATTATGCTGCAAGAAAGATAATATAAGATAGAACTTAGGATACAAATTGTTGTTAATTGTTAAATAATCACCGACTTATATCACGCTAGAACTAAAGAAATTTCAACGAAATGAAGAAAATATCTACTTTTATGAGAGTAAGGCAGAAAGGAGAAATGTCTTGAAAATGAATTAATGGCTATAAAGAAATTAATGATGATAAAAAGGTCTATAATATTTTACAGTAAGGCAGTTCTAAATAGGACTTCTTGTGTTGCTAATGAGTGTAGAATTGAGAGGAACAAATAATATAAAGGAAGAGAGAGATAGTAGAAAGGAAGCTTGGCATTTCATTATCCATTGGCCTGTTTGGCAATTATTATTAACTAATTCTATCAGCGGTTAGCTAACAGCAGATTAATATAGTTGATTTGATCAGCAGATAACATCAATGATTTATTTAAAGATGTTTGATAAAATTAACTATTTAGTATTAGCTGTTTATGTGTAAAAATTACTTATGAGGGTATGACTTAAAAAAAAGATTTATAAGATATAATTATAGTTATTTATATCTTAGTATTTATTTGAATATTTTCATAAGAATTTAAAAAGAGCAAAATAAGTCAACACTATTATTTTCTACAATATCTTCCATCGAGCCTTAAGAACAGCGAAATCTCTCTCAATACAACCTCTTATTGATGAATGGGTTCGATTAAAAATTTCTCGAGACCCTTTTGAATTGGCAAGGGTAATTGAAGAACTTGAGAAATCACCGAAATGCCACTAAAAATAAGCTTGAGAATTAGTTTGCTCGGATCACACTAAGAGTTTTTCCTCAAATGTAGTACCAACGAGCTTAATATAAAATTGTGTATGTAAAAATGATGTCAATTTAATTTCTAATTTAAAGAAATATACATTTTTTGTTATTTTAATTTAAAAATTGAAACTATATTTTTAATACATTAAATTTAAATAAAATTATTTTAAAAAACTATTTATATTAATCTCTTAAAATTTAAACTTAGATAAAAAGAATTAATTTTAGATTAAATTGAATTAAATTAAACATAATATAGAAGTGATAACAATATTATATACTAAGTATTGATGTCAAAAGGGGCTTAAATATCATATCTATACAAAAGTAATTAATATAATATAGTTTGAGATAACAAAATTAAAAGGTTTTTTAATTTTTTTGAAAATTTTAATTTAATATTAAATATTTTAGTTTAATCACTAACTTTTTAAATTTTGTATAAATTAAGACAAATTTATCTCTCTACCTCTATCTTTATCTTTACCTATCTCTATCTCTTTGAATAATTTGTAATAATTTTTGGATATAATAATCTTTTAGAAATTTACTTTGAAAATATTCCTTATAGTAGCGTTTTCAAAATCAGCGAATTGAGTTCAATCCGCACATAATCAAATATCTAAAATCTTTCCAAAAAATGGCTGATAAGTTATTTATCAAAGAAGGTCATATTATCATCTTTTGAGAATATTAATTAGTATAATTTTCTTTTACCCACCACTTTGTTCTACATTTGGTACCAGAGTATGTTAATTACGAAGGAGTTAGTGAGTTTGTGTTTTCAAGGACACAATCTGGGATCGTGATATGAGGAGATTTTGTCGAAATACAATCACAAACTATGAAGATTCTTGATATGGGATCAAGATAAATTTGGTGCAAACGTAGGGCACTACAAGGGTGTCATAGCAGATCTCGCATCCTCAAGTAGTTTGATCAAGAAGCTCAACAGCAATAACTATGACAGCAATAAATGAAAAAGATTTATGGAACATTTTTTGTGGTGAAGAGATAAGGGCATCAACAAATGCAAAAGATAATAGAAAATTGAAGATTAGAGCTGGAAATATTATGTACATGTTATCTGCAATTGTAGAAGATGAACTTTTATAGCAGATTAGGGACTCAACGACACCAAAGGAGGCTTGGGATACTCTAGCTATACTTTCACGAGAAGGAGTGCAAAGTTGCACCTATTAGAATTTAGAAAATGAGCTCACATCTGTCAATCAAGGAGACATAAAGGTGAGTTAGTATTTCACCAAAATAAATTCTATTTACAATGAAATTTGCAGCACTTGATTCAAAAAATGCAATTAGTGAGGCACGTAAGCGAAGAATTATTATTTATCGATTAAATATCAAATAGAATAGAATAATTTATAGCTATTTGAGCCTACTATAAGGAACTAACTTTAATGGAGTTAGAGAATATCTTGACCAATCGAGAAGCTTTGAACAAGCAAATGTCCAAAGTTCAATAAATACAGAGGACAAGGTTTTCTTCACCAAAAACAAAGTGTCTTGAGAAGACAAGAAAGTTACAAGATGCAACGACAAATGAGAAGGCTCGACAAAAAGACAATAAGGTTAGGTTCACAGAGA
This sequence comes from Erythroxylum carthagenense, assembly GCA_026413575.1. Lineage (NCBI taxonomy): Eukaryota > Viridiplantae > Streptophyta > Magnoliopsida > Malpighiales > Erythroxylaceae > Erythroxylum > Erythroxylum carthagenense. The sequence continues at coordinate 11,366,673 of JANZLD010000236.1, forward strand.
AGGGGAGCTAAATGCCCCTGAAACAGGGATGACAAAGAAGAAAAGAAATATCGTTGTAAAAAAATAGTGCTACAAGTGTGAAAGAAAAGGCCACCTTACTCGATACTATTGGACTAAGAAGGTAGAAGGAAATGACATCATATTCACATAAAATGAAAGTGAAGAAGAATGGAATTTTCATGCCTTATTCGCTATAGAAGAGTCTAGTTTTATAGATGAATTATAAGGTTTATTGACCTTGTATAGTACATACAAGTCCCAATTCACCTAAGTTAGTTTTTTAGGATTGAGAAAATAACGCATAATGGATATCAAATCATCAAATAAGCATAAGACAAAATTAATAGAGTTAAATATTTCAAAATTCATCTAAATAATGTAAATAGAGGTGTAATAGAAAAATAATGAAGCCCAGAAATTTGTTGAAGAAAAATATAAATATGTACTAGGGTACTTTATGAATGATACAATTAATTATGATGGTGACTGAATTATTTACTCTGGTTGCTCCAACCATAAAACTAGGAACAAAGAGAAAATCCTAAACATTTTAGAGTAAAAATGAGAACATGTCGTGGTGACTTCAAATACCTCTAAGTTGTCAATTGCCCATATTGGCAAGATAGTTATTGTCCCTTGTTCTAGTTCACATTAAGTGCAAGTGGACTATGTTTACCATGTACCTGAGATGAAAATAATTTATTATTAGTCTTATAATTGACATCTTTAGGCAATTTTATCGTGTTCAAGCCTAAAGATGTAAATGTATATCAAAGTTTGAGACCTACAATTCCACCACTCATGGAAGGAATGCGAGTCGAGTTTGATTATATCATGTTAGCATAAGAGACATATATGGAGAAGACTAGAAAAAAAATGAGACAATAGAATTATGGCACGTAAAGCTTAAGCATGTGGTCTATAATCATTTGAAGGTAACAATGAAGAAATTCATGGTTAGGGGCTTACCAACTTTAGAGATATGAGATATGAGACAACATAATTTGTACTAGATGTTAGTATAGTAAACCTTACAAGCTACTCCATGAAGAATCCAAATACAAAGCATAAGAACTATTGGAGTTATTGTACTAAGATTTTTGGGATCAATGAATCAATTATCAATCGGTAAAAATTGGTATATGATTAAATTTATTGATGATTTGTCGAGGTAGATATGGACAAACTTTGTGAAGGAGAAATTAGAAGCTTTAACAAAGTTTAAGGATTTTAAGGAGAACATTAAGAAGGAAATAAGATACAATATTTGTTGCCTAAGAACCAACACTAGGGGAGAATATACTTTGGAGGAATTGAGTCGGTATCTTCATGAGTGCATAATATAATGATAGATAAATTGCCAAAATACTTTACAACAAAATAAAGTTGTAAAAAGGAAGAAATGACACTTAGCGGAGGCATGTCGGAGTATGTTGCATGCTAAAAATATTCAACCATGATTTCGGGTAGATTGTATGAAAATTGCTATGTATGTAATTAACAAACTAACTTAAGCTGGTTTATTTATCCATATGAGAAACTATGGAGCATAAAACCATATATAAGTTATTTTTAAGTTTTTGGTTATGTTTGCTACGTGTTTGTGCCTACTAAGAAATGTAACAAGTTTGATTAAAAGGTGGTTTGTTGTATTTATGTGGGTTATGATAATCAGTAAAAAGGATGGATGTATTGCAATCCAACAACTAGACGATGCTACATATATAGAAATATAGTATTTGATGAAGCATCTTTATGGTAGTCCCCATGAGCATCATTATTGCTAAACTTAAATGAAATTGAGGACTAAGGATAAACATAATGTATAAACAGAAGCTAAAGAAATACATCCATCACAAAGAGAAGTCATTAGTGTTGAGTCATCATTTAATCAAGCTAAACCAATACCACTAAATAAAAGGAAGAATATGTGGTAGATTAGAATACACATTAGGTCTCCAGAAGAAGAGAGGCCATATTACAAAGAAGAATTGGAGGATGGAAATTCCTAGATATGACTAAGAAGATCTTCAAGGATTTGGAAGCTAAATCTTGAATATATGAATATGTGGTTGTTAAAAGATAATGTTGTAAAAGAGCCAATTATGTATGAAGAGGTAGTTCAAATAAAAGAATGGAGAGATGTAATAGAAGAAGAAATCAAGGAATTAAAACAAAATGAAACTTGGGAGTTAATAACACTTACCAAAGCACAAACCATCTCATATAAATGGGTATACAAAGTGAAGACTCAATTTGATGGATTGGTGGAGAGATACAAGGCCCATTTAATGGCTAGAGGTTTTTTTTTCATAAAAATACGATGTTAGTTATAAGGAGACATTTAGTTCAATATCAAGATCACTACAATACATGTGTTGTTAGCTCTGAAAACTAACAAATATTAGAGATTTTGATAGATGGATGCTAAGAATGCATTTACATATATAGATCGAAATATATATATATAAAAGAATTGAAAGGTTTTGAGAGCAAGGCTTAGCTAAATTATGTATGCAAATTGAAGAAATCCCTATATGAATTGAAACAAGCACTAAAAGCATGATATGGTAAGATAATAGAATTTTGGTTGCAGGTATTCAGTGCCACCAGTAGATTGAAGTTTGTTTGTGAAAGTTTGGAAGAATAAGATAGCTATAGTGTTAGTTTATATAAATAACCTTATTATCATAAGGGGTAACAAAGAGGAGGTTCATCGAACAAGAGAAAATTTGTCTATATGCTTCCAAATAAAAGAACTTAGAGAGTTAAAACAGTTATTAGGACTTAAAATTGACATAACCAATGATGAGTTATTTATATGCCAACAAAAGTATGCTTAAGATCTACTTGAGAAACATGACATATTGAATTATAAGCCAATTTCAACACCTTTGGAAGCTAATTCTAAGTTATGCTATATAGAAGGAGAGGAATTGAAGGATGCCAAAATGTCTAGATAGTTAATGGGTAGTTTAACCTACCTAGTTTTAACACGACCTAAAATATCATGCATTGTGGGTGTGGTAAGTCAAGTCATGCAAATTTGAAGAAGATTCATTTGGATGTTGTACATTGAATTTTAAGATATATTAGAAGTGATATTGATTATGGGATAATTTATAAGAAAGATGTGTCATATGAAGTTATAGGATATTGTGGTGCTAGTTATGTTGGTGACCATAATACTTGTTGTTTGACCACTAGATATATATTTAGTCTTGGATCTAAAGTCATATCTTAGTGCAATAAGACAGAACCTATTAATCTTTATCAAGTACCGAAGTGAAGTATAAAGCAACAACTATAACATCTTAAGAGTGCACATGGTTAATGTTGTTATTAATAGATTTACATCAACCAATTGACTATACAATGAAATTATATTATGATAACTAGATTGTAGATTGCTTAGTAGAAAATCTAGTTTTTCATGCATGGACTAAGCATATAGAGGTGCACTATCATTTCATATGATAAAAGGTGCTGTAAGGTGACATTGAGATGAAATATATCATAACAGAAAAACAAGTTGCGGATATATTTACCAAGGAACTAAGCATAATCAAGTCAGAAGAATTTCGAAAGCAGCTTTAAATGATTCAAAGAATAACATTAACAGAGATTATTTGTTGAGATGGAGTGCTAAATGATCACCAAATTATCTCTCTCTAGAAGTTTCTGACAACTCTAAGAAAGTTTCAAGAAAATGAAGGAAATATCTACTTACAAAAGCATAAGGTGGTTAAATGGATAAATATTTAGAAAAACAAAATTAATGGACAAAAGAAATTGAAAGAAATTAATGATAATAAAAAGTTTTACAATATTTTACAATAAAGCGGTAAATGAAATTTCACTCATCCCATACTTCTCCTATAAATAAGATTTGTTGTGTTATATGATAAAATAGAGTAGAAAAGTGAGATGTTATTGAGTGTAGAATTGAAAGGAATTGGACACCTTATTTTACACTGTTATCTTTTGAGAATATTAATTAATATAATTTTCTTTTACCCGCCACTTTGTTTTACATTTATTATACTCCTTAGTTTGGGTTTATTATCATACTCTCGCTCATATTGATGTATATTGGATTAGAAATAAATTAGATTTTTCATACACATTTTTGTAACATCCTGTTACCCATGTTAAGGTCAAAATAGTAAATGTGAGAGATTCACTGAGAGATTAGAAATGTATTTCATGCTCATACATTATGTGGTATGTTCATGCACATGAATATTGAGTCGTTTCATATGAAAATGACTATGCATGCATTCATTGACATTTCGGGTATAATTGTTTATAAATGTGAGTTTATTGAGAAATGTTAGCCCCTAAGAATTTCTTCTTCATGAATAAGTAGGATTTGCATTAATTATGAGGTCCTTGTGAAATTTTGTAGAAAGTGATTACTATGTTGATGTTAGAAAGATTATATGATATAGGCTGATTGGAATAAAGTATAAAGGTTATAAGAATGTTCAAAGGGTGTTTTTGGCAAGACACTTAAGGTTAAAAAGAACATAAGCCTATAAGGAAGGGTAAAAGGGGCATTTTGGGCTCATTAAGGGTAGAAATGGAAGAAAGAAATGTAGTCTTGCTTTTTAAGAAGGGGGAAGCATAAATTGATAGAGAGAAAGAGAAATTAAGAAATAAAAAGAAGAGAATTTCGGTGGTTGAGAGAAAAGAAAAGAATTGAGCTAGAGTTTCAACACTTCTTAGTCTTGAGAGAGATTTTGAAGTAGGTCAAGAAGAGAAAAAGGAAAAGGCAGAGAAGAGCTTCAAATTGAGTCAAAGATTCCTTCATTTGGTGAAGAATCAAGGTAAGATCATTTAAATCTTTTGGAAGTTTTGGAAGAGTTTTAGACCATAGAGTTAGGAAATACATGGGTTTAAGTATTCTGGAACCAATTTTAGTGATTGGGTATTGTGGGATTTTTCTATTTGAAAACCCTATTAAGTTGAGGTTTGAGCGTTGAATGAGGTCAATTGGTAGTTAAATGGTTATATTCAAGATTTTCCAAATTTGCATAATGCAAAGTTTCAAGTCTTCCTTAGAGGTAAATTTCATGTTATAACTTCAGGAAAAAATCTGGTTTAATATAGGCTAAATTAGATAAAGTTATCTTCTGGAAAGTTGTAGCTTATCTTTCTAGCTTTTAAACAATATATAATATGAAATTTTTGGACCTCAAAGTCGAAAGTTATGATCTTTATGAGTGGAGATACTCAGGAGTGTAATTTGCTTCATCTTAAGTTGACTCTGCTTCATCTTAAGAGTCACTTCGTCTTAAGTTTACTCTGCTTCGTCTTAAGAGTCGCTTTGTCTTAAGTTGACTCTACTTCATCTTAAGAGTCTCTTCATCTTAAGTTAACTCTACTTCGTCTTAATTTGAAACTCTACTTCTTAAGTTGACCATCTACTGCTTCTTCTTAGGTTGACTTTCTATTTTGTCTTATATTGACTGAAACTTCTTCTGGTCCAATTTTGACCCCCTTTGTGATAGAATTTATTTTCTAGGTCTTCATAAAAGTTATATATCTCGAAGTTCTCTTCAAAATTATCTAAGGAACAACTTGATCTGATACCTATAGAGAAAGTTATGCTAGTTGCCCCGAAATAGGTTCAATATGATTAAGGATAGAACCTTGTTTGATTCTTTCAGCCATAACTTTGTCATCCAATCTCCAAATGGAGTGATTCTTAGACCAATAGGTTCCTAACACGTATTTCTATCTCTCCATGAAAATTATTAGCATTATGAATTGATTTGAAAATTTTTTATTGAAGGAAAGGGAGGGAATCTGTTGGAATAATATGAACTGGTATGATTTCACTGAGCATGCTTGGGTATTTCAGTTATGTCTTGATCTATAGACATCCAAATGAGATGCTCTTTGATTTGGCATACACTAGAAACATAAGACATAGAGGAACAATTTTATCAAAGGGAATATTGCCAAATTACTTCCTTTTCATTGTTGAAATGATTAAAAAAAGTAGACCAAAAAGTCAGTTTTTAGAAGAAAAATCTGAAAGTGATACAATAAGAAATGAATTGTCATTTCAATGGTTTTAGTGAAGCATAAACCTAAGTATAAAGTATACTTAGATGGGTTTTGATATGATAATGATTTTGTGATGAAATTGATGAAAAGATACCCAGGATTGTCATGAACATGCATTATACATAGTTCATACACACACGTACACATAAATGAATGCTTATAATTGTGCAAAGGTATTAATGTGTGTGCAACGTGCGTATTGTATAATTGTGATGTGCAAGATAAATGTTCACATTCAGATGTTTCCAAAATTTGAAAGCAAATTCTAAACTGGAGCATATTGTGAGTAGACTGATATGGTCTCATTTCATTGTTTGTTCTGTTTTGAATTTTGCATTGATCAACTATTGAAGTGCTACTTATATGTGAATAAGATGAAATAAGTGTGTATAATATGATTATTAAATGCCGACCACGATTAGATGACAAATGTGTTTTGAATGTGCATTTACATATAAATGAAAAGTGATACTCAACTCTAATGTTGAATGCCAGACTACGGTCCGATGATATGTAAATGTGGATCATGCAAATGTGACTGATGCATTTCATTTCACAAATGCATGAAACATAATGGCAGTTGTGACCAGAGTAGCCACCGATCAGAGCTTAAAGCTCAATGAGTGAAAAAGAGCCTCGATGTCAAAAGTGATTAAAAGCCTAAGGCTCAGTATGTAAAATGAGCCCTGTATCCCCCAAGTAGATAAGGGACAGTTAGTAGGCCAGTATCCAATGGATACGGGACAGTTTAGGCACTCGGTTACAACAAAGTAACAAATAGAAAGTGAGTCTAATGTGCACTGCATATGCATAATATGAATGATTAAATTGTATTAAATGTGAAATGTGAAATGTGAATTATGTGTTATGTGACTGGGTGAGTCATTGATGATGGTCACTCATTGAGTTCACAAAACTCACCCAAAATTTGCAAATATTTTTCAGGATTAGAAGAATACCTTGTTAGGCAAATGGGAGCATACCTACCGCATGCAAGTGAGAGATAAAGGCCAGGATCAATTCGCGTCTGCATTGTATTTCTTTATTTTTGTACTGAATTGTATTTTTTGCAAATTTTTGTATTAAGGAATGTATTTTGAAATTATTATTCAATGTGTATGCGAATGTAATCATGTTGTATTAACATTATGAGTATGAGTGTTTTGATTCTGGAATGAGCCCTAGTGATTAACGAATTTCTGATGATTTGAAAAATGTTTATGGAATAAAGTGGGCCCTATGTGATGATTGACCTCTGTCTATGTTGATGTTTCAAAAAAATTTTATACTGAGTTTTAACTGATTAAGTGCGCTAACATGCCACTCTTGCAGGGCACGGTCTCGGATATTACTCAAGATGTCGAGCACGTGTCTCACGGGAGTGGGGTGCCACACATTTTTGTAAAAGAAAAGATCCCTTGCAAATTATACATATATGATACATATTGATATATTATTAAAAATGTAGTTTGTTTATCAATCAAATAAAAAGTGAGTACTACTATTATTAAAGTTGCATTTATCAAAAAGAGTAAGACTTATGAAAATGTAGTACTCTGAAAGAACTTCAATGTTTACATATCTTGTTCTGAGAAAGCTTACAGTTGAGTTTTATAATATGAAAAAAGTGATCAAATATAATGGCTTAGTAAAGCAGGAGCAACATTATCCAATGTCTATTATGCGAAAGCAATTGAAGATGTAGGCAACATAGTGGGCTTTGTGGGGATCGAAGCATTAGTATAGTATAATATTAATATCAGTTAATATTATATATCGTTTCAGATTATATATAAAAGTTTTAAATAATCTCGATTTTATATAAATAATTTTTAAATTTTTATTGAAATTTATCTTTTAAAATGTAAGAATCATGTGAATTTCTTTAAAAGACTTTAACATTACCATCAACTTGAATAATTAAATTATATTAATTTTAACTTTATTAATAGATAATATTAAATAGCCAAATAATTTTAATATATCTAATATATTAGAATATAAAAGACTAAAATAAAAAACTAAAACTAATTCATATGTTATAAAAATATGAATAAATTAAAAATAACTAAATAATTTTATCAAAAAACTAAAAAATATGATTGGATTCTTTATCTATACTTATGTTTTATTCTATTTATTTATTATATATAAATTGAGTTTACTTGTTTATGTTGTATACATAAAGGCAACAAATATTGATAAAAAAAGAAAATTTGGAAAATATCTTACAAAAAATTTTGAAAAAATAAAATAAAAAAATATTAAAATTAAAAATAAATATATAGTATTTGAAGGATGGAAATAGTTAATGAGCATTAAATATATTAAGCTTTAAACAAAGCTATAAGTATAACATATTTAGATTTTAAGACTAGTAAAATATAATACTCTACTAGTTAATATTACGATAGAACTAATGATAGTAGTAGATAACGCAATTCTTCTTCTTAAATTAATCTACAGACAAAATTACTTTATATCATCTCTCAATCCCTTTTTACTTTTTTTTTGCAAAGTTCGAACTCCTTGTGTTAAGCATAATGACCAACCATTCGAGAACTACTTCAATTCCAATAATAGTGCTTATGAAAGTAACTTTCGATTTCAAAACTCTTTCTGTCACAACAGACCATGGTTTGGAATTTCATACTGTACTGGCTGGCACGTACCATTTCGGCCTAAATCCGATACCGAATTTCAAATTTTTGTACCGGATTTAAATACCGGTCGGTACCAGTCGATTTCGGCTAGATCGGCCTATACCGGTATTCATAACTTTCATAACTTTGCAACGGACTCATACGGATCTAAGCTCTCGCAAGTGCCCTCCCTTTCCCTACTTTCAGGAAAGTCTAAAGCTAGTTTGATAAGACAAGGAAATGTAGGCACTAAAGGAAATAACAACCTTTGGGGGCATGGACGGAGTCGAGTGAGGCCAAATTTGAGTGTACAGAAAGTTGGAAAGAGCAACTTAACTAACACTGAGGGATGCTAGTCCTCGATAGAGCTAGCAATTATAAGCTATATCTTTCACTCCAAGATAAGAGATTATAGCTCCTTTTGGGGCAAACAAAAGGGTTTTACATAGTCAACTTTCAGGATGACCTATGGTTGATTGGAAGAAAAATAATTATATCAATTTTAATTTTTCTAATAAATATTATATTGAAAATTAGTGTAATATTGGTAATTTAGGTGCAATAATGACAAATGGATGGACAATATGGAAGAGATATATAAGATCTCATATAATTTGTAATAAAAAAAATGTTCCATTTATTCTATAGACTTGTATATAATTTCTCATTTCATGGTTTGTAGGGATGATACAAAGAATTGGATTAGAGTTAGTTTAACTCAACTAAATTGATGGAAAAGTTTGAATTAATTGAATTTTAGGCTATATTCATCTTTAAAAAAATCACTTTTCAATTTTCAAGTTTCAAGTTTCAAGTTTCAAGTTGGGCACAGAGTTAATATATCAAACCTAATTTAACTTGAAACCCGACTAATGCATCTCTTTGTAAACCAGGAAGTAAGATGGTTAAGGTCGTAATTAATCCAAACAAGAAACCTAAAGAAAAGAGACAAGAAAACAAGACATTAACTACTATAGCTAATTGAGAAAGGAATTATAAAGGCCCATTTGAAGAAGCAAACGTTTGTTATTGAAAAAGTTGAGTTATTATTATTAGGAGAAACAACAAAATTGTAAAACACATTACAATTGAAAGGAAGCATCTACGTATTCTTATTTATGACTTGAGTTTAAGGTATTGGTAAAGAGATGATGAAGTAAAGGTCATTCTCTTATAATCTCCACTTTTTATGGTTTATTCTCTTTTTTTCTACTTTTTATTCATGGAACTTCAAAGTTAGCATTTTTTTTCTCTCCATTCTCTCATATGTCTCTTCATTTTTTCTATGAATTTTTTTTCACGCCTCTCCTCTTTTTAGTTGGTTACTCATTACGTCTTTGTCTTTTTGTTCGATCTCTTCATTGTTGATACTTCTTTCATGTCTTCTCTTCACTTTTTCTAGTCATTGATTTCTCCTTTTTTCGATTGCATAAAATCACTTCATCACCATATCTTCCAAGTTAATGTTGTTAATTTTGACCATAAACAGATTGAACAACCTTGTTCCATTTCTTTGCTATTAATTATTGTTAATTTTAACAAGAAACAAATTGTAAGCTTGGCGACTATAAACCAGAGATATAAGATCCGTTCCGTTCCAGTCGGAGAATGAAATTCAGATCTCAACCTCGGTACCGGCCATAAATACCGGCCGGTAATTCCGGAAAATTCTGAAAATTTTTGAAAATTTTAAAAACTCTGAGGACTAATCTGCAAATTTTTTAAATTTTATTTTACTCAATCCCCCC
>JANZLD010000236.1:11384207-11398257 GCA_026413575.1 Erythroxylum carthagenense
ACAACCATTCTCAACTTGGTCCAGTTAGATACATACAAAATGTACTAACACATATTCATATTATGCAAATCTCCAATCGAATACAATTAAATAATTGTTCAATGAAAATAACCATTACATTTGCATGGTTAATAGTATATATCTATCACCTTTTACTTAGTGCTTTGTTAATGCTTATGAATTAACCCATGACCTTTTTATCCTACCTTAACCCAAACTCCATTACAACCCTAAATAAAAGTCCTTTTGATCCATGTTGGTATGTACTTTATATGGTAGAGAATTGGTAAGTATGCAAGCTTATGGTAGTGTAGTCTTTTAGAGGGAGTATTGAGGGAAACACTGACCCTAAACACTTGAGGGATTTGAGCAAAAAAGTGAGGAAAATCTATCTGAATTTTAATCAATGGTGTCTACTTTTGACCTTGTTTATGTGCAAGGACGGATCCAAAAAAATTTTTAATGGGGGAAAAATATTTAAAATACTCTTATATTACTGAAAAAGATACAAATATTTGTACATTTGATAAACAAAAATTAATGGGGCAAAATTTTTTATGAGATTAAAACTTAAAATAATAATATTTTTATATAAATTTTTTTTGAAGGTAGTGGGGGAAAGTGCCCCTACTTGCCCCCAATGTGCATCTATCCCTGTTTATATGCATTGATGAAAAAATTATGATATATGTAGTAGCTCAAAGCTTGAGTTTGTTAAAGTTTGAATGAATGCACACACTCGATTTCTCTTTGAAAATGAATTGATGAAATTTTTTTATTTTGTTTAAATTGCTTGGGGACAAGCAATAGTTCAAGTATGGGGGGTATTTGATAGAGATACTTATAGGCTTTTATTTGATGCATTAATGTAGGGAAATTGTGTCGTATTTTCGGATAGATATTATGTTAAATTGTTGTTTTTATAATATTTAAGTAATAGGAGTTTTTTTGGAAAAATAGAGCAAAAAGATAGCAATTTGGAATAATGATTAATGCTTCAAAATGCTTGGACTTCTGTTGTTTCATTTGCATAAATTGAAAGATGATCTCACAACAAATAATGAGTTCTTTAAATTGTTTCCTAAAGATGATCATATCATTGCAGGTGACCTCAAGAAAATATTAGGGGCAATATTGGGCATGTAGAAATGTGGCTTAAAGATTGGTTACAGTCAAGGAATTTGCTGAGGCATTCCAATCATTCCATATTGGAAGTTCTGAAGTCTCGAGGGTTTTTCACTAAAGGATATTTGTATTGGATAGGAACAACCGCATTGCTTGGTTATGTACTAGTATTCAACCTTTTACACACTTGGGCTCTCAGCTTCCTAAACCCATTTAAAAAACCTCATACTATTATAGCTAAACCCCAAAAGGCAAAACTTGGAGGAGCTAGGCCTTTAGTAGATGGAGGAAGTAAATCAGACAACAGAAGTGATGTTTGAGAAGCAAGTCAATTGGATCTTCACGAGAGAAAGGGGGTTCGGTCTTAGTTAGAGAGAAAAGAGGGTTTAGCATTTTTTGAAAAAAAAGAAGAAAAGGAAGAACGTAGCCTACACAAATTAGCCTCCACTAATGCATCCTTTACTCAAGCATACATCCCACTCACGCTTAGCCTCTATTCATAGCATTCATGCAACCCCTCCACTAATGCAGCTTCAGACATCAAAAGACGCAGCATCCAATTAATGCATCACTCCATCGCAAGACAACCAAGACTCCACTCCACTCTACTCCTCTCACAAATAGCGGCCTCCATTGAAAGACAATACTCCACTCACTTATGCACAAAGCAGCCTCCACCAGCAAAAGATGCAATAGCTCCACTCCATTCACAACATGTTTTTTATTTAGTTTCTTCATGAGTTTGTTTAGGGTTTTTGCTTGTGGATTGCTTGTTATGATGATTTGTGGCTAGAACCTTAATTTCTCTTAGGGATTTGATGTTTTGATAATGCTTTAATATTAAATTTTGCTAGAATCCATGACTGAATATTCATACACTTGTTGATTTTCCTTTAGTTTAATTGTTCTTACTTTAGATTATTGGAAGTTTTCTTGGTATAAATTCACCTTTGGAAAAAGGGGGGTTTGCTAAAAGGTTGAAGGAATTTTAGATAGGATTTTCTTATGAGTTGGAAGATCCAAGAAACCTAGGAGGTGAACGTAGAAAGTTTGGGTTTGGAACTTAAGAAACTCCAGGAAGAGCTAAAGTAAGGGATTACTAAGCGACGTCTAGAGTGGATAGATTAGTTCACCTATGGGAGAAGGGGATTAATTATTCATAAAATTCATATACAAGGTTAGGATTTTTTATTTGTGGAGGATAGTTAATTCAATATTAAGGTTGGAAAATATATCATTCCCTAAGAGAAATTCACTTCCATTGAAGTTAATACTTTTAATAAGTCAATTGTTGCACTCTTTTCTTAATTAGTTATTGCATAAATTTTTCGTATTTATAGTTATTTTGGTTGCATTGAATTAGGTATTTGCTTAGAAATTCATTTGAGTTTTTAATAATTCTTTACATTGCTTTTAAATTCCAAAATTTTTGCCCAATTTGATTCCAAATGCTGTTAGCTAGCGTAGAATTGAATTTTCTCATAATCTTTGTGGACACGACTCGGTTCTTATCGATTTATTACTCACTTCGACAATTGTGCACTTGCGGTTCACGAACAAAGAGCTAATCCATCCATGTTAGACAAAATTGATGTATGAATCCTTTTGCATGTTTATGTAAGCACATTTATGATTGTCTTGTGGGTATTTTCTATGAAATGAGGATATGCCACGATAGAAGGTATGTGTGGTTACTGACAGCTAAAACTATGGAGTCATTTTGAAAGCAATTCATATGATGTGTGTGGTTATTGACAACTAAAACTATGGAGTCATTTTGAAAGCAATTCATATGATGTGTGAGTAACAAACTCCAAAATTCTTATCATTATTTCTACTATAGTTATCTGTATCTTTTCAAATCGCTGCGAGAAAATGGTTGTGGCTCAATCTACCACTAACTTTGTAATAAATTTCTTTTAAAAGTAAATATGCCCCATATACATGGTTTGGAAGACAGGACATGACTTTTGTACAAATTGTCATGGAATCCTGATACTTGCAGTCTATCATAGTGTTGATGCTTTGTACCTTTCTTGGAAAAGCTTTGAGAATATGTGATTACAGGTGGTCTATTATGGAACTCCTATCAGCTTGAAGAGCATAGCCCAAATCAAGATTCATGATGCTAGCTCTCTCTTGGTCCAGCTATATGTTTGTCTTTCTTCATTAAGCTTTTTTCTTATTTTTTAAAGTATTCTTAACCTTACTCAAGCTATAGATGCACTCAATGCATGTGTTACAATACTTGTTTTTTGTTCTACTCTCAAGTTGGATTATTGAGTGCTTACATGATAAAGTTGTACTTTGGAAAGTACTTAATTTTTTTAATGAATATTTTGCTGGATTACTTTCCTATTTCATTGCCCTCTTTTCTTTCCTAATTGAAAACAAATTAGCTTAATTATGCATAATTTCAGGCACTCTATCAATATTGAAGTTGCTTTCATGATTCTTATGGCTAATGTTTCTTATATAATGGCTAACGTATGAAGTTGCTCTCATCGACATAGACAAACCTAGAGTCATTCTAGTTCTATTGTAATTTTTTTTGTAATCTTAGTATTTATAATCTGTAAACTAGTCCCTATATTTATTATTTTGTTTATAAGGATTGTTAAAGTTGTAATTATAATTTTGTATATGAAAAATATTCTTTTTGTTGGTATAATTTAATGATTATATATATATATATATATATAATGCTTCAAAATATCAACTATTTTTGTATAATAAATTAACACAAAAAATCTAAATATTATATAAAATAATATGGATTAAAAATGTCGCAAGGAATTATAATTAATATGATATAACATTTTGTTAAAATGTATCATAAAAATTTGACTATATTTTATAAAATGTAGCTAAAACCTTTTATCTAAGTTTTTAGAAACATAGCTAAAAACAATTAGTTTCGTTATTGGAAAAGTAACTAATAATTTTTAACCACAAAACTTAAACGTAGTCAAAATATATTAGCGACGTTTTCTTAAAATGTCGCTAGTAGTTTTTCGCTACTAAAATAAAGCGTAGGTAAAAATTAGTAGTGACGATTAGTGAAAAACGTCGCCTATATGCTTTAGCTACGAAAATTTGACGACGTTTTTAGCGACGAATATAAATTGTCAGTAATAATTATTAATGACGATTTTGAGACATTTAGTAACAAAATTTTCATAGTCAAATGTTTTTATTGTAATGTTGCGATTGATAATTTGTTTTGGATTGTCTCAATAAGTAATAAAATTTGCGATGTACACTAAACTATTTACTATTTAGTGTCAATCATCTTTGTCCAAAAATTTCACATGTTTGATGAAAAAAATCACACATATTCCAATTAACTAGAAATTTCAAATATTTTGCACGACATGCAAAAGAGGACAACTCTTCAGTAAAACTAAGAGCGAAAACGAGCCAAAAAACTGACAACTGCTGGTCCCCAAATGAAATCTACAAAAAGCAGCATTCGAGACCATATCTACTCAAGGATCGCTGCTCCTGTTCACATGTGGGGATACCGAAAGAGAAGAGGAGGGGACCCCTTGCAGGTAGCATCTGTGTATTGTCCGCATAAATGACGTCCGAAGACTTGGAGAGAATCGAAAAGAAAAAAGAAACAATTAAACATTGGAAACAAAAAAGTCTTTTTCGAATTAAAAAAGATAATAAAATAGATTAAATAATATAATCGTGGTACTGGCAATTAAATACCGAAATTCGAAAGACTGGAGCGTCGGGGCCACCAAGTTAACCAGCGGAGTCAAGTGGATAGTCAGATAGCATAGCATCAGGTGTCAGAGTGTTATTGGCGGGAACCTCAAACGCTCACGTGCTTGAGGGGTTTTGTCTCACCTCGGACTTGGGACCTGACTCCGTCTCCTGTTTGTTTGTGGTGTACTGGTGCTGTTTAAAAAGCCTAGAGAACAGAATCAATCGCTAAGTTTCCTTAGAAATTGAACATTATTCTAGTTGATCATCGTGCTTGTCAAATCCTTATTCCCCGTTTCCCCTCACCCTCACAACAATCCCCCAATGAATACTTTGATTATTTTCAGTAACACCCACTCCCTTTCTCATATTTAGCTTCTCCTTTCTTCTTGATCATGAGCTCTGGCTTTATAAATCCCTCCCTTCTACAAGAGATTCTTCTCAAGCTTGCCAATATGTTGCCTTTATCTGCATTTGCACCTGCACCTTAATCATTTTCTTAAATCCAAAGCTTCAGAGCAAACGTTAACAAGTTAAGTTGGAAAGAAGAAAATAGGTGCAGGTACAGGTGCAGGTGAATGTCATTTTGGCTTTTAAATATATTTTTACTGGGTAACGATCCTCCTTTTCTATAGTTCCCTCTTTAAGCTATTCAAGACCTGGTTTTTATTATCGTGATTGCGAGATTAGCAGGTTTTGACGACCAACCAGGAGAAGAAGAAGAAGAAGAGGAAGATAGATATAGCTTTTCTAGGGTACGTACGTAGAACTGTGCTCAGTTTGTTCACGTTGTGTTCCTGCTATTTATAATTTTGCACAAAACTCATCATGTTAAATGCTTCTTTAGAGCGATGGATGTCATTCTAAAGGAGGGATCTTGAAGAAGGGTGTATAGTCCCTTGAATAAGATGCCAGGTACCTGACTTCAGGTATGTGAATCTACACCTTTTAAGTACTAGGGCTTCTCGCGAGGTAATCAAATTTAAAGTCCTCCCTCTCTCCCTCACACACCAACACAGCAGACTAGTTTGGAAAGACAAAGACGCAATAGCAGAGAGTTCATATTTTTGGGCTAAATACCTGGTGGTTTCAAACAATTGTTCCTGAAAAGCGCAAGCCGTAAGAATTATTGAAACTTGAAAATGAAATTATAGTCTGTACTCCGTAGCAAGGAAAAATAATCCTCAACGATTGCGGCGAGATCCATCCTCCTAATCCTATCTGAGAGCATGAAACCCTAAGAGATCCACCCTCCTACTCTTTTATGAGAATATGAAACCCTAAGTTATTACTGTGTCCTTGAATATTTATCTTGGAGAAGAATTTAGGGCTATATTTTGTCGGAAAATGTGATTTATTATTTTATATTTTATAATAATTTTTTAAAAATTAAAGATAGCTTATTTTTTTTATTTAAAATAGAATGAGATATAAAATTAATTTTTTTTTCTTTTATTTAAATCAAATTAGGGATGTTGTTTGAAATATCGTTCACAACGATCTATTAGAGTCAACAATGGTAGGCGCAGATAATGAAGGAGACATTTGTGGGTAAATAATCATGGAGATCTTGACTTGAAGCCTAAGTTCGTACTTAAATATTGCGGACAACATTGAAACCTTAAATAATTTCAGTAACGTTTTAATATGTCGGCAGATCGGTTTACACCCAAAAAAAAAAAAAAAAAAGTCGACAGATCCTCTGTAGATTCTATTGGTGGAAACAAAGGTATTGTCTGTTTGCTAGTCTCTTTCCTCCAGTCGTGAAGAGGTGCTTCTTTCCTCAAATTAGTATTTAGTAATACAAGCCACTGTTCCTTTATCTGGAAGGTAGCGTAATTTCCGTTATATATTTACCCGAAGAACACCGACTCACATCATTTCATACACGAACTAATCCTCCTAAGACTTTCCCGCGTTGCTTAACCTGGGTTACAATAAAATGGATAAGGATTTGCGTTGACATGACACCGACTCACATCATTTCAACCATAAACTAGTCCGCCTAGGACTTTTCCACGTAGGTTAATGGACAAGGATTTGCGTTGGCAGTGTACGGACAGATGTCTGTCATTTGCTTTATCGTTAGCCAAAATTATCTAATGAAACCAAGTTTGACTTAGACTTTTCAATTAAACACACACTGTCTAACTTTCATATTAAGTAGAAAGGATCAGATGCGAGGATTGTATTAGAACCGTTCTCGTCAAGCCAGAAGGCCAGTGAATGAATTTATCTAAGGTTCGGTAAATTTTACAAGATTGTGCAAAAATTTTGCAAGACGAGGGTCGTGTTGGCGTCCAGGATGAGTTTACGAGGACGATTCAAGATGAGTTTACGAGGATGATTCAACACACTACGTTCTTCTGAACCATAATTGTGCATGTACATCTAGGCTGAGTTGAATAACATGTAGCTTTATGCTGCTATGTATTCCAATTCGTTTCTACGATTACCCTTCATGTCTACACGTGTCGCCAACTCTTTACTAAGATTTTGTAAGGGAACCCAAAATGGTATAGTAGAGATGTTGTTTATCGTCTTCAGAAAATTCAAGAGCCTTAATTATTGCCTTTGTCAAACATGTACATCACTACTGTCTCCTTTACTATTTGAAGCTGTAAACCTTTTAAGATTGTTAACTTAACAAAGTATTTCAACATCTTTTTGGGTTATACGAGGACATCTACGTGCAAAGTGTCCATGCTGTTTACATAGTGATGAAAAGAGTGAATTGAAGGGAAGTTTTGGTGAAGATTTTCTATATTATCTTTGCCTCATCACGAAGCATATATATCCATGTATTTGTGTTGAAACTACTCCATCTATATCTAAGGAAATACATACACACAAGGTAAGAAAATTATTCTCACTAATTATGGATCCCTATAATCATGCTCTACTGTAATCTTGGGATTTGACTCAATCTCTCATGCCGTTACCCCTATGATCACACCAACACTCCCCCTTAAATTGGTGCATAAATGTCTATCATGCCCAACTTCTCAATCACTACATGAAATGTTCTTCCTGAGACTGCCTTTGTAAGGATATCTGTAAGTTGGTTCTCGGACTTGACGAATGAAAACTCAATAATCTTTTGGTCCAGCTTCTCTTTGATAAAATGACGATCAACTTCAACGTGTTTAGTGCGGTCATGTTGTACAGGGTTTTGGGCAATTTGAATTGCAACTTTGTTATCAGAAAATAAACTTATAGGCCTTGGATATTTAATGTCAAGATCTTCCAGAACTCCTTTAATCCATAAAAGCTCACATAAGCATGTGTCATACCTCGAAATTCTGCTTTTGCACTTGAACGAGCAACAACCTTTTGTTTCTTGCTCCTCCAGGTAACTAGATTACCTTCTATAAATGTTAGATAACCTGAGGTAGATTTCCTAGTTGATCGATCTCCAGCCCAATCAGCGTCCGTGTAACCTTCGATAGTAGACGCTTCATTCTTCGAATACAACAACCCTTTTCCTAGTGCACCTTTTAAATATCTAAAAATTCGATAGACTGCATTCATGTGTTCTTCATTTGGAGCATGCATAAACTGGCTTGCAATACTCATAGCATAGGTAATATCTAGTCTAGTGTGGGTAAGATAGATCAGTTTTCCCACCAATCGTTGATACGTCCTACATCTACCAACCTTTGGTCAGAAGAAGTTTCAAGTGAATGACTCATCTCCATTGGTGTTTTAGCTAGCTTGCAGGTTAGCATCTCGGTTTCAGTCAGCAAGTCCAACACATACTTTCGTTGGCAAAGAGAGATTCCCTGTTTTGATCGTGACACTTCAATGCTCAGGAAATATCACATGTTTCTTAAATCTTTCATTTCAAACTTGGTGGCCAAATATTTCTTTAACCTCTCCATTTCTCCAGTATCATTACCTGTCAGAACCATATCATCTACATACACAATCAATGCTGTTACCTTTCCATCTTCATGTTTAATAAATAAAGTGTGGTCAGAGTTACTTTGCCTATAACCAACGGACTTCAT
Organism: Erythroxylum carthagenense; assembly: GCA_026413575.1. Classification (NCBI taxonomy): domain Eukaryota; kingdom Viridiplantae; phylum Streptophyta; class Magnoliopsida; order Malpighiales; family Erythroxylaceae; genus Erythroxylum; species Erythroxylum carthagenense. The sequence continues at coordinate 11,393,057 of JANZLD010000236.1, forward strand.
TGCTGATGTAAACCTCCCGAACCAAGCTCTAGGTGATTGTTTAAGCCCATATAATGATTTCTTCAATCTATATGCACTTCCTTCATATTCAGATCCATGCTTAACAACGGGTGGAAGCTCCATGTATACTTCTTCCTCCAAGTCACCACTTAAGAAAACATGTTTTACGTCAAACTGTCATAATGGCCAATCTTGGTTTGCTGCAATTGATATGAGGATACAAACAGTATTGAGCTTATCTACTGGAGAAAAAGTCTCCTGATAATCAACTCCATACTTCTTTGTGTAACCCTTTGCTACCAGCCTTGTTTTATATCTATCAGTGCTTCCATCAGCTTTAAGTTTCACAGTATACACCCATTTACACCCAACTGTCTTCTTGCCTTCAGGCAATGGAACTAGTTCCCAAGCTGAATTTTTTTTCAGAGCCTCCATCTCTTCATTCATAGCTTTCTTCCATCTTGGATTTGCTAATGCTTCCTGCACATTGTTAGGAATAGACACTTTGGACAATTGATCAGTATTTAGGGCATATGAATCCGATAGTCTATAAGTAGAGGTATAACTGTTAATGGGATATTTGACATTTACTTTGAGATCAGGTTCGTATTGTTTCTTTGGAATACCTCTATTTGATCTTGGTGGTAACTGAGAGGGCAAAGGATTATTTGAGAGAGGGTCATCAAATACCTGAGGTCTATTATCATCTTGAACATTCTAAGAAGGAGACTCCTTGATTAATGGTGTTAACACAGTTTCTTCCAATGCATCTTCTTCATCTTCCAATAGCACATCATTCCCAGATAAACTTGGCAAGTCTGGGGCTTGTATACTTGAGGCCTTTTTATCGTGTTGATAAATTGTGGGTTGATTTGTATTCAGTTTTCCTTCTATCGCCTCTAATTCTAAGAACTCCATCTCTCATGTTGAAATTCCACTTCCATTATTTCCTGCATTTAGCTCAGGCTCATCACTTGAGTTCTCTCCTTGAGGAGATGAGCTCGAACCTTTACTTGTGTAGTATGGTTCAGTTTCATGGAAGGAGACATCTAAAGTAACATGCAATTTTTTATTTTGTGGATCATAACATCAGTATCCCTTCTGAAAATCTAAGTATCCAACAAAAACACATCGTTTTGCACAAGGATCCAATTTGCTTCGTAAGGCTTTAGGGATATGAGCATATGATGTACACCAAAAGACTCTAGGTTCGAGGTTCGGTAGATATGGGATAGAGCAAAAAAATTGTAACTTTTGTTGTGGAGTTTGGAAGTTAATAACTCGAGAAGGGACTCGATTGATAAGATAAACTGCAGACTTGACTGCCTCCTCCCAATAAAACCACGGCATGTTCATACCAAAGAGAGATGCACGTACCACCTCTATAATTTGCCTATTCTTCCTTTCTGCCAACCCATTTTGTTGTGGTGTGTACGTATAAGAAGTATGGTGTCGTATTCCCAGCTGGTTAAGATATTCTCCAAAGGAAGCATCAACAAATTCCATTGCATTGTCAGATTGCCAAATTCCAATTTGTTGCTGATATTGTGTATGAACCATAGTATAGAATTCCTTAAATGCCATACATGCATCACTCCTCTTATGAAGCAAAGATACCCATGTGAACTTGGTACATTCATCTATAAAAGTAATAAAATAACGAGCCTTTGAAATGGATGGCACCCTTGCAGGTCCCTAAATATCATAACGTATAACAACAAATGGTTGTGAGCATTTATTCAAACTTAGCAAATAAGGAACTCGATGGTTTTTCGCCAACTCACATACATCACACCTAAAATCTTAAATATCTAAATCGGAGAAAAATTTTGGTTTAAGTTTCTTAAGGTAGCCTAAAGAAATGTGTCCTAGCCTCCTATGCCATAGCCAGATGCTTGCATGAGTCTTCTCAACCCCACTTGTTTTAACTACATGGCTGAATTTATGTTCCCCATCTTTAGTTAATTCCAAGTAGTAGAGCTCATGTCGTTTAACACCATAACCAAGAGTCCTCCGAGCCAGAATGTCCTAAAAAACACAAAATAAAGGCCAAAAAGTTACAGTACAATTGTGAGATGAGGTAATTTTGCTGACAGATAAAAGATTGAACTGAAGTGTGGGAACAACTAAGACAGTATCAAGTATCAAGTTATTGGATAGAACAGCCGGTCCCTCCCCTGTAATAGGAGAAATGCTTCCGTTTGCAGTGGAGATGTCAAACTGAGAAGATGGATGAATAGTTTGGAATTTGTTAGGATCATTAGTCATATGATCTGTTGCCCCCGTATCAATAATCCAAGTGCTATTCTTATCAGTGACAAATAATACATCCACCTTACCAAAAATACCTGGTTGAGCCATGTTGGCGGTAGGTTGTGTTTTTTGTTCCTGGGTTGATTTCGTGTCCCCTTGCATCACCATTGCTGCTTTGCTAGTGATGTTTTTCCTCGGCTTCTTTGAGAAATCCCACCAGTTTGGATACCTAATAATCTCATAACATCGTTGTTTCGAATGTCCTGTCTTACCACAATGACTACAAACAAAGTTATTTGTTTTTCCTGATGGTGCGTTATTTTGCCCTTTGTTTCGATAAACCACCATGGCAGAGCTTTCAGGGACTGACCGAGAATTTACCATAGTCTGCCTTTGTTGAGCATCTCTTCGTACATACACATATGTACTTTCCAAATCCAGTCTCACCACGAACTTGGTCAAATTCTACATCAAGACCACTTAGGAAAATATGAACTCGCAGCCTCGCTATCATAGAATGCATATGAACAATTCCTGCAACTCCTTCATTGGTGACAGTCCGATGATCAATTTCTTGAAAAATTGCAACCAATTCATTGTAATATGTGGATAAAAGTCGACCATTTTGTTTAGTAGTGAAGGATATTTGATTCAGTTCAAGCAATTGGGTCTCATTCGATCCATCATAGAAGATTTTCGCAACAGCTTCCCATATTTCCTTAGCGGTGGCTAATCGAATAAATCGCTGCATTAGATAGGGGCTCATTGAATCAATAAGCTAGCTCTTAACTTTGTTGTTGTCAGTAACCCATGCCGCATAGTCAGGATCATTGGGTGCTGGTTTCATTATTTCACCTATGAGATATCCAATTTTTTTTCATGCTCCAATGCACATCTCTATCAATTGTAACCATAGAGGAAAATTTGTTTCGTCAAGAATGAAACTGGTGGGAAAGGCGATGTTGTTTTTTTGGACCATGATTGACGGTGGAGGGTTGTATAATGCAGTTGAAAATGGAGGGTTTGGATTCATGGGTGTGGAGCTTTGATCTTCCATTCAGATTGAAAGAGAGGAAAAAGGATTCAATACGAGTTACGATGCGGCTTCAATTCGTTCGTTATTTGCATCAGATATGCTTTGATACCGTGATGAAAAGAGTGAATTGAAAGGGAAGTTTTGGAGAAGAATTTCTATATTATCTTTTTCTCATCACGAAGCATATATATACATGTATTTGCGTTGAAACTACTCCATCTATATCTAAGGAAATACATATACACAAGGTAAGAAAATTATTCTCACTAATTATGGATCCCTATAATCATGCTCTACTGTAATCTTGGGATTTGACTCAATCTCTCATGCCGTTACCCCTATGATCACGCCAACACAGAGGAAACATCAAATAGGCTTCTATAAATGTGAAGACTTCTTAAAGAACTGAACAAATCTTCTTTTTGTACTATCGTTCTTCCTTTCATAGGTTTTCTTCAAAGGCTTATAGCCTTTCTTTTTGTGAAATTTTCTCCAACGTTAAACTTGATGAAGATCAACTTTCTTCTTGCTATGACACTCACAAGTCTTTATATCTTTGCACTTAATATGGAGATAAAGCTTCTTGCAAGCTTGTCTGAGAACTGGACCACTTTCAATGATATTCTTGAACAAGGTATGCTAATAACATAATTTATTAAGAGAGGTTAAAGCAAGCTGATAGATTTCTCCAAGAGATATTGTTAATATATCACGTTGTAAAGAAACTATGATCTTTTGTAATTTTGGTTGCAATTGATTTGGAAGGATTATATAAAAGTATATCGAAGATTAACATCATTCCATCCATTCAAAAGATAGTACATTTTTCTCATTCGTTGGTAATGCTTTTGGATATCACGATTATCAAGAGAACAACATTTTATTGTGAAGTATTCCTGACAGATTTGTTTGTCAATGAGCTAAAAGTCACCAATGAATTTTTTGTGGATAATTCCATGTAGTGGCCCAGTCACTAGCTAGTCATGCAAAATGCAAGACCTCTAAGTTTGTGGGGGGCTTAGGAAACTGGTACGTCAGTATATAGAAATATACCTCAGGCAAGAACAAAAGTTATGGCTCTGATACCACAGGGAGTATGGGTGAGAAAACTGTGCATGAGATTCAGGACAACATTCCAACAGTTTATCTCAAAGTGCAGTGTATTGTATAGGAACTAGGTATGTTCAAACACATTATTTATTTCAGTGTGTGGACTGAATAATGATTGATACCTGATACCTGTGGGTAGGATTTGTAAAGGTGAGGCTTTACTATATGTACCTATACCAATCAGAATGTCTAGGCTAGGTAGATTACTTCCAAGAACTTTAGTCCAAGCTGTAAACTAAGGAAAGAATTGAATTCTTTTTCTTGTTATTAACCCAATCTTAAAAGAATTATCATCAGTAGCAGTAAAATATTCTTCATGAGAAGTCCATGTGTCAGATAATGAGATATTAGGCTTTATGATCGTACGACTGAATCCAATATCTATAAACCCAATAACTTTAATGGGTTTATCATATTTGTTCTGTTAAAAGAGTTGGATTTGGACATAAGGTCGTTGAATTGGTGTATAATCTACTTTCATGCAAGTCTACTGTAGCATGTATAGAGAATCATCCTCTTGAGAATTAGAGGAAATAGAAATGTTATGAATATCGTATTGGACTTGGTACCAGATTGGGTTCTGGTATGGTACTGTATCGATACCGGTTAATACCGGGTATCGTTTCAAGTAATTTTTTAAATTTATAAAATAATCCCTGATTTTTTTTAAATTACAAAATAGTTCATTCTCATATTGTAAAATTGCAGATTATTTAATTTAGTTTTTTTTTGTTTATATCTTATCCATTTTAGTTTATATATATCTTTATTATATTCTAATTATTTCTATATATAATAATTA
>JANZLD010000236.1:11453977-11465252 GCA_026413575.1 Erythroxylum carthagenense
TTGGAATCCGCTTTGTTTCCTCCGTTTTCCTTCGTTTTCGGGTTGGGGCGCCGGTCTCCGGATCGGGTCCCAACACTTATATAACAAATGAATGATTAACTTTGTGTTCAATGTACTTAATTGATGTGGAGACAAGATTTAATAGCCCATAATGTAACTTTTATTTTCATGACAATGGTGGGTTCTCTATTTTCTCCCTATTTTCTCCCAAAAAGTTTGGCCACTTGGTGTGGATAAATATGTGGAGTTAACTAAAGACGAATTCAAAATTTCCCATTATTAAATTTTGAACAATTGTGAGATACATACATGGAGTACATATAGCATGTTACAATTTTCTTCATTCACTCTAAGATCTTACTGTCGTTGTCTTTTTTTAAGTAGAGAGCATAAAGAGACAATTCGCAGTAGAGGGATTATTAATGTTGAAGAAAGACATAGGCAGAAGTTTGTAACAGGGTTTAGAAATCGAGTAAGTTTCATATTGATTACATATTATGGAAATATGAGAATATGTCTCATCCTCATATTTATTTTCAATTTATCGTATAGATGATATGATTACTTAACCGTAATGTGCAAAAAGTGACAACATCATTATATAGTTTGGCATATGGGCCTCATATTTGTGGGAAGAAATACACAGGTTTCATTGTAATGGGGTGAGATTTCACATACAAGATTAGTCGAGTTAGAAGTCAAAATTGTGGGGTTGTCGTTGAAGGATGTCATGATGACGAAATCATTGACTTCTATGGTGTCATTTTTGAAATAATAAAGTTGCACTACATCAAAGATAAGAAGGTTGTTCTACTTAAATGCAAATCGTTTGATCTAACTGATATGAAAGTGAACAGACATATTACTAGCATAAATGTTAGTAAGACACGATATGATAATAATCCTTTTATCCTTACAAGTGAAGTCAAACAAGTTTTCTATGCCAACGATACTGTATTGGGTAGCAATCGGAAAGTTATTCAAAAGTTTCAACACAGTAATGTCTTTGATTTTCGTGAAAGGGATATTGGTCAATTGGATGAGGATGTAGATGAAGTCTCTTAAGAAATTGGATTGGAGTTCAATAACGAAGGCATTTCAGTAGAAGATACAGATATGTCATCATTTCATAGGAGAAATGTCGATCCCAATATAGTTCAAGTAGATAAAGTCTAAGCCCATCTTATCTTACAAACAAATAAAGACTATACTCAGGATGACTTAAATGACAATGACAATACTTTGCTCGAATATATTAGTGATGAAGAATCCAATGATAATGTACTTAATGATAATGATTTTCAAAATCTTGATCATTATGATTGAATGTAAATAAATTGTTTGTATTGTTTGAAATGTTATTTTCATAATTGTCTTATGTTGTTGATGATTAACTTATGTTAATTTATGATGACTAGATGCATATTTTTAATGTTTCACTTATGTTTATGTGGAATGTTATGTCGAATGTTTAGTATTTGACTACTGATCTCCTTATATTCATGTGGAATATTGATGTTTGAGTTAAGCTTAAGTGTTATCTTCATATTTCATTTTAGTTGCTCAGTATAATGGCACCTGGTAGAAATACAGGAAAGAGGGTGGCAACGACCGACGAAATTCCTCCCCCATGACAACTAACTCAATTCGACCCCATCGTTCAACAACCAGCAATTACATTATTGAATGAAGAAAATCAGCAATAACCTTTACCAACATCGTTAGTTAGTGCTGATGGATCTTCGAGTATGTTATTGTTAACCAAACATATTTACATTAATGCTGAAATTACTCATTACATGTTTAGTGTGTTTTTCTTATTATGATTTTTTTTTGTTTTCAGGTTCCAATAATGTCACTAGAAATTGAGGTAGAGGTATCACAAAAGGAGCTGAGTTGTAACGAATGAATGTTGCAATGAATAGCAAGTTGTCTGTGACCATTAACCCCATGTGATGTTGCTCTTTAGATAAGATCCAATATGCAAAATTGTCCAGTGAGTAGGGTGTCGTTATGACGAATAAATTGTCTTGCCTTCAGCATGCCAGGTAGTTGAAGGAAGATAACTTTCTCCAAAATACTTTGGACAAAGTTTCAATAATATTTCGATTCATTGGATTAAATGTATTGCGATTTTACTTACCAAAAATAGTAACTTATCTTATACATGTTCGTTTGTAGATGAAGCTCAATATCGTTGATATCGACAAGCCTGAGATTTCAAGCTGAGTTAGTTTACTACTGAAACAGAGGGCAAGGGATCATCGATATAGACTTCATAAATATTACTAGTCTTTCCCTTCCGATGAAGCGGTAAAGAGACATGTTCTGGAACGGGTGAGTCCAAAAAATTGGACTGAAATGTGTTATTATTGGGCCTCTACGAAGGATCATGTTTGTTTTATTTCTCTTCATTTTTCCTGCCATTGTTTTTGTTTATACATTTCATGACTACTTTTAATTAAGGAAAAGTGTGAGAAAGCCAAGGTAAGCAAAGAAAAAATGAAGACTCCTCATAACAATGGCTCCAAATCATTTGTTGTCATCCGACAAAAATTTATAAGTGTAACGTTTTCAACTTATTATTCAATTTCTTAATACAATAAATTATATTATCTTCTAATTTTTTAAATTCATATAATAGAGTCAAACTCAACTCCAAGGACAAGAGTGTGATAAGATCAAACTGCATAAGCTAACACACTATAAGGCAGGTAAAGGTTGGATATCTAAAAAGGCACAAAGTAATTATGTATGTCTAAAAAATTAAATATTACATTTTATTTTTTTATGTAATACTAAGTAACAATTTTTGCTTAACTTGATTTTGTACTTTAAATTGTAGGATAAGATGTAAGAGTTATTGCAGACATCATTGTCTTAGGGGAATTAGCCCAATGTCGATGACATTTGCAACAATGTCCTTGGTAAAAGATTCGGATATATCAAAGGTCTTAAGTATGACCTTAAGCCTGTTAGTGCATTTTCGTCACAATCAGCATATGTCATGGCACTTCAAAAGGAGAATCAATCACTGAAGACCAAGTTACAATGTACAGAAAAGAAGTTAGATCGTAATATAAAAGAAGTCAACAAGCTTAAAAAGATAATCAAACAATTACTTGGCTCAACCTATGTGAGTAATAGTGATGATGAGGAGTCTTAGTTTGTTTATAAATTTTGTACAAATTCTGTAATTAACATGTAATTATTTTTTATAAAATGTATTCCATTTTTGATATTTATTTTGTTCCACTTTATTATTATTTAAAAAATATGTGACCAACATTAATTATACATTGTAACAATTTTATATTTCAAATTGTCTTAAAATTTGTAATAAATTAAGTTAAATTTATTTTTAACAATTATAATAAAATTAACATTTAAAAATAGATGTTTGTCATAAAAAATTATTAGCTACCAAAACAAATTCGTCACAAAATGTTATTCCCTACATTTTGAAGAACGTCTCTAAAAACATTTATCTATAACAAACAATTAGTAACTAAAACTATTATGCTACAGAAACAAAACCGTAGGTAAAAATTATTACGTACAACTATGGTTTTGTAGGTAAAAACTTTTCTCTACAAAATATATACGTTGCAATTTCTTATGTACGACGTTTTTGGTTCTCATTGATTATAGGTTTTACCGACGAATATATTATGTATTCAAAACTTTTCTGTGACGATTTCACAAAAACATCACGGATATTGTTTTGCTACCCGAATTCAACAACCTTCAGGGTGACTTGTTTGTTGCAAATTATTATTTAACACAATTTTTTAATATTTAACGACGATTGAATTCGTCGTTAATAAACTTATTTGTTGTAGTGTAAAATCAATAAATTCGTGGATATAGAATCCAATGCTTTTAGACTCTACCCAAGATATATAGTAACATAGAAAGGACAAGGGATTAAGATCAAAGGTATAAGCCATAGTGAAATCATGATAGTATTGTTAAAATATGTATATACAAACAAATACTGTTCATAGTTTAGTATCTATTTTTAATGTAACATCTATCTTCTAATTTTTCAATTAATTTATAACCCAAGTTTTAACTTAATTGAGAAAAGAAATATTTGATTAAGTTGTAATGAGTCAAATTTTAATACATGTTTAATTTTGTTAAAAATGTTAATAACTGAATTGTTTAGTATCCGAAAGGAACTAAAAAAATGATTTATAACAAATTATTAGTTAATGTTATAATATTTTTAAGATATAAAACATAGTTGCTTTTTTCAGTATTTTTAAATTAAGTTATGATACTTTACGAGTGCACAATATTTGATTAATTTTATAATGTTGAGAGTTTATGGAATATTTTAGAGCATCACATGTTGACTGTATATGATATCACACGAGGTTTGTAGAATTTGACTGGTCTATACACTAACCTAAACGATGTCTATTTTCTGCGTTCAGGCGTAACTCCCATGTTGCTACAGAGCCAGCACTCTTGTTTTTCTCTCTTTTTCTTTGTTTTGGCAAATATCTACCTCAAATTTTCTGGATTTCTTTCAAAATCCATTGCTTGAAGGATAAATTGTACAATAATTATAATTAACTTCAAAATTCAAATGCTGTCAATTGAATATCTAATTTCATGAGTATATTAACATTAGCCTAATGTTATAATCTTTATATATTGATCAATGATAATGAACTGATACTTCAAAAATTAATCATTATTTTCTGATTGTTTATGTGAATTTCTAAATTCAGGTATAGGTCAAAATTGTTTTTAATACATGAAGTAGACAATACTTGGCGTTAGATCAATATTTACTTGATTACATAAATTATTAGATTAGGTATCTAATTCATATATTTAAAGTTTAGATTAATATTAAAAGTACTTTTATATAATCTTTTGTTAGTTTTCACTTCATACAATAATTTATAAATTATATATTTAAAAAAGTAATAAAAAGCTAGTCTCGGGTGAGTCTCTCTTGTTCAAGCCCACAACCTCCAATGGAGAGAGACTTTTGAAAGCACAAGCGTCTCCTTTCTATATTTCTCACCTTGTTTTTTTACAATTTACCCTTCAGTCATGTTTCCAATTTCCAAATTCCATTTTTGGAAGATGTCAGTTTGTTATTCCCGGCCTTCCAAATCTTACCCTTTACCAACAAAAGCTTTATTTTTAATTTTGATAAGCCACAACTCACAACACTTAAAGGCTCTGTTTTTTTTTTTTTCTCCTATTATAACTCTGTGACTGGATGGATTTGTCATTTAGCATCATCATGTACATAACGGCCCCCTTCGATTTCTGACATCTTCATTCCCCTTAAATACATACATGCCCCTTTTATAGTCCCCACACCACAACTTACTCTCCCCGATACTCGCTCCTTTTTCCTAGTAGAAACTGAAGAGAACTGCTCCTTCCAACTTACCATGGCTAAGGTGACTTTCTTATCTCCATTCTTATTCCCTTTTTTTTCTATGGGACCGGTTTTTATGGTGTTTTTGTTCCGATGTGTTTCTGTTGTTTGCAGAAGAAGATCAACAACATCCACAGCAATACCGACGACGACGACAAGAACAAAGGAGACAAGAAGGACCAAGTGAATAAGAAGAAAGGAGAGAAAAATGAGGACAGTAAAAATCAAACCACTGTTATTTTGAAAGTGGAGATGCACTGCGGGGGGTGCGCGTCTAAGATTGCCAAACTTGCTCGTGGCCTTGAAGGTAGGTATTTCAGCAACCTCATCTCTTTCTCTCATGACCATCCCTCTCTCCATCTTTACCTTTCTCCTTGACTAATTGACATGAGAAAACTGATCCATCAGCTTTAAATAAGTGTTCTGCTCTATTTCTGCTTGCCCTCGTTGTTTATGGTTGTTTTTCAAAATCCTCTTAACTTGGTTTTGATATTAGGTGTTGAGAATGCTAAGGCAGAGATGGTTTCCAACAAGTTGACGGTGATCGGCAAAGTTAATCCCTTGAAGATTCAAGAGGATCTCCACCTCAAGACCAAGAAAAAAGTTGACCTCATCTCTCCGCAGCTCAAAAAAGAAGACCCCAACGCCAAGAAAGATGAGAAGAAATCCAACGACAAGAAACCGGATGATAATGCCAATAATACTAAGAAACCTAAGGAGGTAACAATTAATCGCTAGTTATTTACGATGTACCATCAAAAGATCAATCGCTGTTCTTCGACACAGGGGGCACTTTAATGTTGTTCCTATTTAACCAAAGTATGTGGGTGGATTACAGTGTAGCATCGTCTGGTTTTTCCTTCTTTAACTCATAGAGTGCTTTCAAATCACAATCTCATCAAACATGTCTAATTTCATTACTTGATGTTACATTACCATGTCAAGTGGGGTGGCGCATTTTAGCAAAGCAATTTTAATACAATATTCAAATTATGATTAATTTAATGTTGTAGCCACCGGTGACGACGGCCGTACTCAAACTGGGGTTTCACTGCCAAGGTTGCATTGAGAAGATTCAGAGAATTGTATACAAGACCAAAGGTGACCTTATTATTCCGTAAACCACACCAAACACTCAATACTGGCGTCCATTTCGCTCACCGTACCGGCGTTATGGTTTTTGTTCTTACAGGATTGCAAGAGATGTCGCTGGACAAGCAGAAAGAGACGGTGACGGTCAAAGGGACAATGGACGTGAAGGCCTTGACTGACACTCTTAAGGACAGACTCAAGAGACCCGTCGAGATCGTTCCGGCTAAGAAGGAGAAAGAAGGCGGCGGCGGCGATAAAGATGAAGGCGGAGAGGGAGCAGGAAAGAAGAAGAAAAAGGGAGGTGATGGTGGCGCTGGCGGCGGTGGGCAGGAGAAGAGTGGCGGAGCCGACATCGCCACAGTTGACAGTAACCGGATGGAGTTTATGGTTCAACCCGGGTACGGGCACGGTTATGGATACATGGGTCAGCCTGTAGGGTATGTTGGTCAACCCGTGGTGACCAATAGTAATTACATAGGTCCGCCTGTATATCCATATGGCCATGCCCCAAATTACGGTTATGGTTATGGTTATGGTTATGGTTATGGTTACGGGTACGGGCAGGTGGCGGGTTACCCAGCTCACTTGAAATTCAGCGACGAGAACCCTAATGCCTGCTCAATTATGTAGTTACTAGTTTATAACTTACCCTAGTAGGCAGTTTGCTCAACTTTGAATGTGGGGACCAAAAATGTAAATAAAACAGAGTTGGGTATGTGGGTGGAAAATTTTTGGGTTTTGGTTGGGCAAAGTGCAAACAAACAATCAGTTGTATTTAGTTGGGACTATGCAACTTCTCTTCTATTTAACGTTACGGTGATATGAGGTTTTGAACTTCGAAGTATTAGTAAATGTAGCGATTATTTTGTTAAATCAATCAAATAAATATGGAAGTAAAACCAAATTGGTAATTATATACCTATATTTATATGCTGGGGGGGGTTGTGTTAATCTCTTGGTAATTAGCTGCAGTAGAATTGCTTTTGGTGATACAAACAGTACTGGCCACTGGGAGGTGCGGGGACACAAGTCACAGACTGACAGGGACAGACTCGAACTACAAACGTGGTGGAATATTCTTTGTTATAAAAGTTATTTCACCAACCAACAGTCGAATAAGTAGTAACAACTAACAACTACTACCAGGCCCTCTCCACCTTTCAATGCCTATGCTATACAGCTCCTCCCGTTTGTACATTATGCATTGGACTTTCTACATAGATTGATATGATATTCTCCTCCAGTTTGTACATAATGCATTGGACTTTCTACATAGATTGATATGATATTCTCTTTTTTCTCAAAGTAAGCGCTTTTCCTTGATTTTAAGAAGAAACCAACGCTTTCCCTTGATTTCCCTAGGGAGGGGAAGAGAAGGGAGTATTATGCTCAGAGAGGGGAATGTCCGCATTACTTTGTCCTCTCGAACCTGTCTTTCCACAACATCATCGTGCACTGCAACGACAAATTAATTAAATATTGTATTTTGTATACGTATGTAAAATACATACCTACGTACAGCTTATTTGAGACGGCTCGGCTGTCCTGTTTTTGGAATTTTGCTTGTCCTTTTTGTCAGTGCAGTACTGTCCAGGCATTTTCCTGGAACATGGGTCGTTTTGTGTGCGTCACCACCACATCTGCAAGCTAGCAAGCAGTGCTCCTACGTAGCTATCTGCTGCCAGCTTCTCTGTACTGATTCAAGTGTGGTTAAAACACAAAACACCTGCCTGCCTAGTATGATTTACGGATTGGTATCACCGTGAGCGGAATGGCAAGAAATTCCGGTCCCCCCTTATACTCTAAAGCTGCACTTTAGGGTACTCAAAAATTCTGAAGTGTTTCCTTTAGAACAGACCATTCACCATTTTCCTCATCAAGTTCACGTGATGAGTAAAAACCATGTTCCACAGAGTTTATTTTTTCCCCTAAAAAACTTCTATAGAAAAAGGAGGCGTTGGGCTTGGGCATGTAATAGTGATACCTTTTAGGGAAACACGTGCATGCATAGTGACCCTACTCATTCTCATCCGAATCATATATAATGCACGTAATATGGTGTATGTGATATGGTGCAATTAACATATTGTGACATGGCTCCCCTCTTCCCTTTTTGTTGCCTCTTCTCAAGTATGCAAACAACTTGCATAGAAAAAGGGTGGAAGAAGCTGGCCGCTGCATGTCAACAAAATCACTTTTCAAAGGCTTTTGTTTTGCTAAAAAAATGTCACAACCCACATGCAAATGTGACGGTGATAGCAATAAACACAAATCTTTTCGTATTTATGTAGATATCATGACGAGTAAGGAGGAGGCAAGTGTCGGTGACTGGAACGAACACGCATATGCACATCGCCAACTTCAACACTAGTCCAGTCCATATTGTTGTCTAATTAAATTACGAGTAATTTGCTTTGCAAGAAGTTGATGTGATTCTTTATGTTCTTTTGGTAAATGATTATTTATGTTTCTTGTTTCATATGTATATACTTCAATTTCGTATATTCAATATGGGAATGTTGGTTAATTAACAAAAAAAAAAAGGGAATGTTGGTTGACGAGATTCCAAATACATGTGAAGGGAAGTTCTTTTAAATCATTTTCCCTCTGCAGGTGATGATTAAAAGAATTCAATCCCATGTGGACGTTAATGGATCATGTAAAAAAAAAGAAAAAAAGTGGACTCTATAAAGATAAAAGCATGTCTTTTTTCACTGGAAGGGAAGACCATTACCCAAGACTTAAATATACAGCACGGTCAAGATTCCTCTCCTATTTACCAAATGTTCATTAATCGTTAGATTACCCCACGTTAAGTAACCACAGAAAATTAGACAAACAGGTCAAAGCTTTTACATAATCCATGCACTACAACTTAATGAAATCATTGTATTGTGTTGATTATAGTGGTTGGCTGAATAGAAAGCCCAATTCCCAATTCCCAATTCCATCTGAAGGTAAAAAGGAAAAATATCGAAGTAGGAAGGCAACAACCTTCGTGGATTGTCACAACATTTGAAGGCAAAGTTGAAATGGTTTGTGCTTGGGAATGGTGAATCTCTGGGGGATGATAACCATAACGAATACTATATATTGTGTTTTTAAATCCGGACCGGAACGGACCGACTGATCCGACCGGTCTGATCGGTGACCAGTAGGTGGTCCGGTCCGATTTATCCTTCAAAACCGGCTATAAATTGACTCAGTCTGAACCGGTCAAAACTGGTCAATTGACAGGTCCGACCGGTCCGGTCCGACCGATCCGACAATTATTTTTTTATTTTTTGAATTTTTAAAATATTTTTAATATTATATATAATTAAATATAATTATTGCATAATTATGTCGAACCGGTGACCAGTAAGGCAACCACCGGTCGAACCGGTCAAACCGGTCAAACCGGTGACCAGTAAGGCCACCGGTTCGATGATCGGTCCGGGTTTTAGAACATAGACTATGTAGAATTTATGTTCCGCGAAGGCTTCGGATGAGTGACCCAAATGCATCAAAAACATCTGCATTACTACTCACTAATGAGCTCTATTATATTTTAGGCAGAAACAGGGCTTCAATTTTCTTTTTCGGCTGAGCTTCCTTCTATTAGTTTCAAAGTTGAATGTTTCGTTGTTAACAAATATATATTTGGAAGTGTAAAACTTTCTTATCGAAGAACTAGTTATCAAGACTAAACGAGTTCGGGAATTTATATAAGAATAGCTAAGAAGGAAAACTATAGAATTACAGAGTGTCACAAAACATTTTAAACAACAATTAACCGACTCAAAGTAATAAAGTTTATTCCCCTCAAATTGGACTGCATATATTATAAAAGTTTAGCTTAAATATAGATATTTAAAATTGAAGAACAATGACGTGGTTTATTATATTTAATGAAAAGATTAGCTAATTATGTTAGGAGCTAAGAGAAAAACATAACGGAAATGCAACTCTCTAAAAAGTCAACTTAATGGAAATAACAAAGTACTCTAATCAAGTTTAATCAAATAATATCAGTATGAGAATAAAAATTCAATAAAGAAACGAATACGTAGATTTACGTGAAAAACCCTCCGGAGTGGAGGGAAAAACTACAGGTCAAACCGACAAGTAGATCCATTAATCACAAATAAAGATTACAAATTTTGATCTCTTATCCCTAACAACAAGTTATCTCATAAAGATTCAAGATTGATTGATGTGCAAATCAACAAACTTACAACTTAATCTTAAAATCAATCAAATGAGGATGAGAATCAGAAACTATTTGCTCTCACTCTGTTTCTTTTCCTTTTCGGTGTTTTTGCACCTCCTAATGAACAAACCTGTCTTCTCCTTTTTTTAATCATAAATTATGTTTTTTATGATATAAACGATAACATATATGGTTATGTAAGTGATTGTGTCTCTTCTAGTGTCACTTGAGCCTCAAACATACACAATTATAGAACGCTATAAGGTCGTCACACTTAGCTGTATACGTTATGCACATGAGTGTATGTACAATCGTGTAAGTCTTTACTCTTCACAAGTTCCTTCACACGATTCTAGAGACATACACAATTGATCCATACGATTGTATAGGTTCAGACATGAGTGTGCGTCACTCTACACGGGTGTGTGTGCTTATATGGTTAATTTACACAACCATATAAGTTAAGAAGGAAACAGGTGTGTAGCACCTTACACGACTGTGTCTCTGTAACATCCCGTTACTGCTATCAAGGGTATTATGGTAAATTGGGACTGACTGATAGGATTGCACTGCATCCATTG
>JANZLD010000236.1:11473769-11488975 GCA_026413575.1 Erythroxylum carthagenense
GAACCTTTATCGTGGGATATGTGTCGGAATGACCTTCGGGCGTCCCGATGTGTACCCTACGATGAGGGGGCGCTACAGTCTCTCCCTAAAAGAGCTACATCCATCTTGTCTTCACTTGTTCATCATCCTCATGAACTATAGAGATGTCTATAATCACTCAAAATAGGGCTGGACACTCAACAATCTCACCCTCCAACCCAATTATGGGGAAGACATGTTACCCTTCAACAACTATTTGAGAGATATCCCTACAAGCTTACTACAATCCTCATATTTACTTTTGGGGATTGCCTTAGTCAATATATCAACATCATTTAAGTCTATATGAATCTTCTTCAATATTAATCGTTGCTCCTCAATCACAGACCTCAACCAATGATACCGAACATTTATATGCTTCGTGTGAGAGTGATAGGTAGTGTTTTTGCTCAAGTTGATAATACTTTTACTATCACAAAACACTACATAGTCTTTTTGCTTCACATCCAACTCTTGAATGAACCTTTTTAACCAAAGCATCTCCTTAGTAGCTTCCACTACAATTATATACTCCGCTTGAGATGTAGACAAAGCTACACAGTTTTGTAGCTTTGATTACCATGAAATGCCTCCCTTGCAAACTTGAACAAAAACCTTAAAATAGATTTTCTTTCATCAAGGTCTCCAATCATATCTGCATCTGTATAACCTTTTAGAATTGATTCCCTGTCACAAAACATTAATTTCATTTTGAAGTACCTCTCAAGTATCTCAAATTCATTTCACTACTTCCCATTGAGCCTTTCCTTGATTAGATAAGAATATGCTCACTAACCAAATAGCATTTTCAATATCTAGCCTTGTACTCATCATAACATACATCAAAGACCCCACTACAAATAAGTATGGAACAAAAGGCATACGATATTTCTACTTTTTTGTTGGGAGACATGCACATTTGCTCAGCTTGAAATGATGTGCCAATGACACGCTAACTAGCTTATTATGCTTCACATTCAACCTTTTCTAGCACCAGTTCAATATTCCTTTCCTTTGACAACCACAATTTTCTACTCTTCTTATCCTGGGTGATCTTTATGCCTAAAATTTGCTTTACAAGTACCAAATCTACATATCAAAAGATTTAGACAAACCCACGTTCAACTTTTGGATTCTACCACCATCTTAACTAACAATCAACAAATCATCAACCTTGCCTTATGCTTCACTAACTTGCCACCATCTTTCCTCATCTTGAACACCCACTTATTCTTTAGCTCCTTTTTTTTCCTTTTGGAAGCTTTACAAACATATATGTATCATTCTCCTTTTAAAAGTTCATCTCTTCCTTTATAACTGTAAGCCAAAGATCTTTGTCATCATAAGTTGCAACTTCTTACACATTCTCAGGCTCCCCCTCAGTAGCAACCTATAGATATTTTGCACTCGGATATCTAGTAAAAGGCTTTATCTCCCTTGTCTACCTTCGAAGCTATGTTTCATCAGCTATTGGATCTAATTGCTCCCCTATCTCATTATCCTTAATATTTTCATTTCTAACATTGTCTGTATATGATTCATGTAGCTCATCATTATTAGATTGTATCTGATCATCATCAATGCGTATTTGTTCATACACTTCATCTCCTTCACCTACAGACTACTCAACGTCGGAAGAATAATTAACAATATCATAAAATCAACTAATGTAAGTTAATTTTTCTTCTTTCAGAAGATTAACACCTCTCTCGTGCTCCTGAAATAACACATCTCTGATCCTGACCACCTTTTCCTTCTCTGGGTTATAGATTTTGAAACTAAACTATTCATCATCATAGCCTATAAATATGCAAGGTATGGCCTTTAAGTCAAACTTTTGTCTCTGATCCTTAGGTATATGTCTAAATACCTTATAGTCAAACACTCAAAGATGATGATAAATAGGATTTTTACCAATTCACGCTCTCTTGAGAGTCTCAAAATTCAACAAGATTGAGAGAGATCAGTTGATCAAATAGACTACAGTTTGGACTACTTCGCCCCAAAATGTTTTCAACAACTCGGACATTTTAAGCATACAACAAACCTTCTCCACAATAGTTTAGTTCATCCTCATAACAAACCCATTATGTTATGGAGTCTTTATTTTGGTTTTCTAATGTTTAATGTCCAACGATGTATAGCATTCTTCAACACCTTGAAAGTATACTCTCCTTTATTATCTGTTTGTAGGCACTTTAGCTTCTTCTCAACTTCCCTTTTTACTATAATATAAAGCTTATTGAAAGTTTCAAATACTTGACTCTTAGTTGTCAACATATATACCCGAAGCATCATCAATGAATGAAATCCTTAATAGGGCCATAGACATTTGAATGCACCAACTCTAATATATCTGTCTTCCTTACAGATCATTTCTTGAAAGAGACTCTATGTTACTTTTCTGCCAAACAATGATTAAAAGTATTAATGGCTGAAAAGTTATTGAATGGGATATGGAATTTATTAGCAAATAACTTATTCTCTTTTCATTCATGTGCCATAAGCATCAATGCCACAAATTTAGAAAAGCTTCCTCTTCGATTATGTTTGCTTCTCCATCACCAGTATATCTCGTATAATGTATAACACATTTCTTCTCGACCAATAATCATTGCTTCCCTAGACAACTTCCAGTTCCTATTCCCGAAAGTGTGCTTGAATCATTCTCAATCTAACGCGTTTGCTAACAATATATTTAGCCTTAAATCAGGAATGTGTCATACATCTTTCAAGGTCAACAGATACTAACATTTTTTTTAACTTGGATATCACCTATACCAAAAATTTTAGCAAAACTTTGATTACCCATTTTTACTCTCCTAAAGTCTTTACTCTTTTAGTTTAAGAAGTACTCCATTTTTATAATACATACGATGCTCTCGTGTCAAACAACCATTTAGAACCCAAATTGTAGATATGAAAGCAATCACTTGTTGCACAAACTAGGGACAACAATCACTTGTTGCACAGGGATACCTCTTCATCTATGCTTGAAGTAGTTGAAGCTATACTATTTCATCACTATCATTATGATGATTTTGCCTTTTCTAATCCCTCTTTTGTTTATAGCAGAACCTCTTAATGTATCATGGCTTATCACAATAATGGCATGTCTTCATGTCTTTATCACCTCTATAATTTGATCGATTCTTAGACTTGTCATGCCTTTTGGGACCTTTGCTCTTATCCCTTCCCATGCTTTTTGCTAGGAAAACCTGCACATTATCAACTCCCATATCTTTTCTTCTAGTTTCTTTATTGAACATACTCTCTTTGATTATATCCAAAGAGAGCACACCTTCAGAAGCTAAATTGCAAATCATCACCCCTAACATTTCCTAAATATGTAATAACAAACGCAATAGGAACAAGGCTTGGAGCTCATCATCAAGAATGATCTTCATTGTTGTAAATTTGTTGATTATATCCTGGAAATCACTCAAATACTCTGACACAAATTTGCTAGCTTTCAACTTCAAGTTTACAATCTTTTAATCAAAGAAGCCTTATTATGGGCAATCTTCCTTTATAAACTCCTTCTAGCTTTTTCTATGGCTCAAAAGGATTCGCCTATTGAGACACAAGGATGAATATGCTAATATCAATTTATTGTCAAAATTAAACAGAATACTGAAATTAGAGACTTTTCAAATTAGGCACAATTAGGGATGTTACTATCAAAATTCATCTTTTGTTTTGACTCTTTAAATATTTAATCGTGTTTTTAGCAATGAAAATTTATCAATCTTAATTAAATATGTTTTGATTTTGTTAAGTTCTTGATGCATGACACTTTATATGTTTAGTTAATTGATTTCTTTGTTATGATTCCAAGGTTTAGTGATATTAGATTTAGAGAAAGTGATAGCATTTAAGGGGAGTTATAAAATTTAAGAGGAGTGATTTTTTTGTTATTTTTGTATTTCTTGCATTTTATATGATATGCTTGAGTAAATTTATGTTATCTTCATATATGAGGATTTCTTTGATTTTGAATATATCTTTTGTTCTTAATGTTGAATTATGCTCTTCATATTAAATTATGTAATATGCAAGAAATAAGAAAGAGCTAATCACTATCTTGAGGTTTAATTATGTGCTTAATAATATTACTGTTGTTTTTTTTATTATCACAAGTGATTTGTTATCATCAAAATAAGGGAGATTGTTGAATCAAAGGAGATTCCAATAAATGTTTTGATGATAAAAAAATATAACTACTTCCAATATGTCTATTATTTGTATGAAAAGCAATGTTAAAACAAATGGAAGATATAAACTCAAAAAGATAGTGTACAAAGTTGATAAAGAGAAGTTGGAGTTTGAAGCTAATAAAATGAAGAATTGAAACAAGAATTAAAAAGATCAAGCTTATAAGGGTGGTCATTTCATATTTTGTATTACTATTTGCAAGCTCATTGTGTTAATTTTATGATCCAAAAGGCTCACTAAGCATAATCATTATATCTTACTTCATTGCATAACTCTTTACATTTATCAAGATGTATTAGATCTTTTGGTTTTAATATAACAGCCTCTTGATCTTTCAAATAACCTTTGGGGAATATTTTGAGAAGTGATTTACTTGTATTTTGATTAAAGAAATTAATTTTGAGCATTTAAATTTATTTAAAATTATATTTTTGGTTTGATTGGTCAACCTATATAGATTAGTGGTCAACCAATTGCTAAATTTAAAGTATTAAGAATTTGTTGTAACACTAGTTGATGTACTGGTTAACCATTCTGTCATATTGGTCGAGTAGTATACGTTATTGATTAATGCACTAGTTAACTATCCTATCATATTGATCGACTAGTATAAGTTATTGATTAACCAATTTTCGAATGGCTAGTGAATTTGGTGTTGTAAATGCATACTAGTCGACCCAGTATACTATACATTGTCATTGTAATGACTAGTTCTTGGCTCCAATGATGGTTTTGGGTCTTAAAACAATATAAATAGATATTTTCTCATTATTTTTAGGATAAAAAAGGTTTTATATGTTGCATACACACATTTTAAAGAGTTTTTCAATTGTTTAAGCATCATTGTGTCATAATTACATGAATGAGTTATTTTAGAGTTATGAAGTGAACAACTGAGATGTTTTTTAGTTGTAATAATTTGTTGGGATGTTAAATATTGTATCTAGGGGTGATCTAAGTGGTATTGAGGCTACTATTCACCTTGAAAGAAGAATTTAAAAAGGATTTCTTTTTACTGAAAAAGATTGTATAAAAGTTATTATTCGCCTTGAAAGAAGAATTGTAGAGGAATTCTAAGAAGAGTCTTAGGCATGGAAATAGGCAAAAGTTGTTTGCCAAACCATTATAAATCACTTTGTATTCTCTCCTCCCTATCCTTCTTATTATTTTTCAATTGTTTGATTAATTTATATTAAGCAATTTTTCATACTATTTTATATTGATTGTTGTTAATTGACTATACTGACTAAAAAATTATTAAATTTTGTAAACACCCAATTCACCCTCCCCCTTTTGGGTCCTATTAGTGACTAACACATTTAATATTAAACACACACTTATATGTTATAGTGCTTTTATCATGACGTAAAGAAGTCAACTTCCATATGTAATTATTCTTTAAAGAATTAATTAATGGAGCCATTGCTTCTTACCACCCTTTCACTTAATATGCTTATTTACATGTTCTTTGGTTCAACAAAAAAATGTAGCTATAATAAATGAGAGATGGTTTTGTAAGTTTATCTTATAAAGTAATTGTAAAAGATCTTACAAAAGTTGGATGATATTCTCTAAGATTAAAGGGAGGTTGACTAACTCTAAAGGATCTCTTATGAATAACAGGATAAAAAATTATTGTTCGTTATTGTTTGTAATTGAAGGAGTTTGACATTGAATGTCATCATCTTTCATGATAAAAGTTGGCAATATTAATAATAAAGAAGTTTCACAGCTTAGAATATGAAGACACATTATCATAGAATGGAATATTTTTTAAAATAAAAAACTTATGATTATAATCCAAGCTATACATTTATTATTCTTTAATTCTCAATTTGAGACCATAAAAATGCAATTTTTGAAACTAAACTTGGTTATGTTATTAGATAAAGTGAATATAACAAAAACAACATCTCAGTATAATCTTACTGAGATATAGGATTTAGGGAGGTTCAAAATTATGCAACCTTACTCCTAGTTAATAGAGAGATTACCTTTGATAGATCAATAAGAAAGAAAGTTTTTAAAAATGGTCAATAAGCTCTAGTAAGGCTATATTGTTTGTGATCACCTCCCCTTAATTCTTATGGGTCTTTTTTTCTTTAGTTATAGTTTTTAAGTACACCTTTCTCATTAGGACGTTAAGATGTCTCCTTTTAATAAATCTAAATCACCTAAGCTTTGTCTCTCTTATTTTACTATCAATGTTAGCTATCCCCAACTTATCTCTTACAATTTTATTTGTTACTGTAACACCCCTATATGGAACCTACAACCACCAACACATATGACACTCAAATTCCTATACAAAAAGTCACGATATACATTTCTATTCATTCATAGAAACTGTCATCACACATTTTCTATTCAATGCTATACACATACATATTACAAAATTTATTATCCCTTAACAATATAATTTAAAAGTAGTATTACATCATTACATTAATATGGTAATCCAAAAGAAATATTACACAACTTAAATTCTTAATTACAATCTGTTAAGGAACTACAATTTCCTTCATTACATATATAAGCATTCTTTATTCAATAGACACATCCAAAATGTACTTTACTTCCACCAGTTAGCCTTAGTCCTTGCAGACGATCCCTATGCCTTACTCCTATTACTTGGACTTACACGGATTAATACCCATGTTAAGCTTGAAAGCTTAGTGGGGAAACGTTTAGTTTGGATGACCACTCATATTAGTCATCCACCATGCACACACATTCATAAACATTACAAGTCATATAAATAATGATGGAATACGTAATCAAAGAACATGATGCAAACATGCTTCAATATGTTATTCATATACTGTAAATTCACATTCATAAACCAAACATTGATATTCAATGCTCATTGATACAAATTATCAATACAAATGCAAATGCTCATCAATACCAATTATTTATGTTGTTTTATTTCTTGTTTATAAATATTTACTTTACTTTCTGTGTTAAGTCTGCAAGTTCCTATAGGTGTAGATAATGAAAGCTATGGATATCCAAAGATATCAAAACTGTAGATACTCGAAGGTATCGAACTGTGGATACCCAAAGTATGTAGAGATGCTATAAACTCGAAATGAAGAAATCATTGGTCTTAAACTATATTAGTTGCACTGTAACCCTATAGGTATGCCTATCTACCTACCACTAAGACAATAGCGCAGGCACTATAACATTTCCTTTAATCATTTGTTAATTTCATAATTCATATATTGACAAATCATATAATACACATTTCAAGTCATAAAATCTGTATTTGCATTCATACATGCCAGTCATAACTTACCACCATTAGAAGGATATCAAAAACACATTTGTATAATCATACCATACATATATGAATGATAAATATGCATAAAAATCATTTATATGCATGTAAATTTTCTTTAGTATGCATTATGCTCAATCTTAAATTCCAATGTTCAATCACCAAATTCACACAAGGTAAGGCCTATTTCATTTTTTCTAGGTGTTTGAAAAGTTTCATGCATATTCAAAAAGGAAATGAAAAAAAAATTCAAAATAATGTAATTTCCTTCCCGTCGTGTCCCCTACCCAGAATTCATACCTCTATTTTTCCAAAATTTTCATATAGAAAACGCTCGAATTAGGTTTTGATATCTTCTTGAGATTTGTTTTCCTATGTCTCTAGTTTCTAAAGAACTAAAAATTAGCCATTTGTACTTCTAAATCATAAGATATAAACCAAATATCACAAGTAACTCTAAAATAGGGGCAGCATCAGGTCACCATTTTTGTTCTCAAGTTTCATTATCATAAAGCTAGAATTAAGTCAGAGTCTCTTCTAGGGATTTCTATTTATATGTCTTATTTTTCATATGAAACTAAAATCACCTAATTTAGAGGTCTTTGTACTGAGTTATGATCCAAACCTTAACCTAAGCGTAGTCCTAAACCTGAAAATTTGCTAATTAGCTCTTCTTTTGTACTCTTCCTTCTCTTCCCCTTTGGTTGTACTTGATTCACCAACTTGATTTTCACCTAGTATTAGCTTGATTCCTTATGCAAAATGGTGTGATTAAGGAGATGGAATGGAGAGGAGATGAGATCAGAAAAAATTTGCCCTACATATACATCACCCTTCCCTCTCGTATACTCCCCTCATGAATTTTCTAATCTGAGACACATGTTTCATTCCCATTGGACCATATTTTACAATCCTATTGAATGATGTATTACAATGCTATTAGACCATGTGTTACAATTCTATTGGATACACATGCTTTAATCTTATTGGTAAAACATGCTTCAATCTTATTGGTCACATATGCTTTAATCTAGTTGATCTATGAGTTGAGTTTAGGAAAATTGCACATTCATCCTTCATCTTCCTTTAATTCCCCTATTGGCATATAATCTCATCAATAGATTTCATTCTAGTCCATATCTCACATATAATTATTCATGTCCATGACTAAATGAAGAAATTACCAATTTATCGCTATCTTTTACATTAAGTACCATTATGTCTCTTATTATACTTTGATGCACTTAATTCGTTATGTTCACTTCTTAATACACCCTAGACATGCTATAATACTTCCATGATATATGTTGGAGCCTTACAGTGACCTTATATCTTTTTGTAAGGTTACACATCTAACAGATCTTCCTCATTCTATCACCAACACTCGGCTTAATAGAACATGGTCGGTCTAATATAAATAATATGATTAGCTAAAATGAATACAAAACATAATAATAACAAAACTTAAATCATTGAGAAATGAAATTTTTTTATTAAAGAGCAATGTATATCGTACTGTTTAGGTTAATTTAAACAAGGTAATTTACTTATCAGTCGAACTGTATGAATTACATATTCTTCTTAGAAGCTTATTGGTATAATATGTCATAATAAGCATAAAACTTGAGCATAGAAAATTCTAGTTCATTAATATTTCATATGACTTTCAACTTTACACTAAAATTGATTTTCCATATAAAAACAAAAATCTATATCAAATTTGAGTTGATTGGAACATGCTGGAGGTGGATTTAAATTTTTTTAGCTAACTTCTAACGTTTAAATAATTCAGTCTTATGTAATTTATAAAATAAAATAGCTATAGACATATTTATAATTTTCTTAAACTTTTTGTGAAAATAATTATATTTACTTCCAACATGTTATGTGAAATGCGACTAGAAATTTTTTTTAAAAAATTTAAATCTATATTTCTCTTTCTTTCAATATCACAAAAGAAAAATTAACACGTCATCACGGATGATAATCAATTGGAGGATATAATCGGACTCAATAAATGGAAATGAAAGAATTGGATGAATATAACAGTGATTAAGCACACAAAAGTGAAGGAGAAAAGAGTGGATTTGTATTAATTGACTAAGAATTACAGGGCCTTTAATTGAAAGCAAGAAAAATAGAGAATGATAGATGAGCGAAGAAGAGAGAATCTGAGATGAGGAAAGAATAGCCTGAGCATAACAGATTTTAGCATAATCAACTCGTAGGTAATTCCCTTCCTATTAATCGTCACCACCTCATGATTACAAACCGTTATTCCTCCTATGACCTTGCATTTACTGATGTGTCTCCCAAAATGAATCCTTGCAACCTTCTAGAAGCTATTTTTGGCCTGGAGCTTCTTCTCAGATGTGGCGATTCATCTGGCCCAGCTTGCATTATGGGCTCAGGTTGTTGTACGGCTTTGTCTATAACAATACCATCCCCATCTAGTGGAACCTTGGCCTCAAGGTTCAATGCAGGAAACAGCTTGAGGATATGGTCCTTGTCCTCCCAGATAGCCTCACCAATTGGTAACCCTTCCCACTACACCAACCATTACTCAATCATAAATTTAGTGCCTTGCACCATCCTTTTGCCCAAAATCGTAGTAGGTTGTTAAATCAAAGAAGCAGCAGAATCGACTAAGTTCAATGACTTTATCTGTTGATCTGGTTTGCCAACACATTTTTTTAGCAAAGAAATGTGAAACACAGGATGAATACGAGCAAATTCTGGTAACTCCAACTTATAGGCAACTTATCCAATACGGCTTACAATCGGATATGGACCAAAATAATGGCGACTAAGTTTACTATGGCGCTGTAACCTTAATGATGCTTATCGGAAAGGCTGAAGCTTAACATAGACCCAATTACCTTCATTGAATGAAACTTCCCTTCAATGTCGATCGACAAAATGTTTCATACGAGCTTGAGCCTTACGAAGATTAGTTTTGAGCAGTGATAAAACCTTGTCACGTTCTAACAGTTGCATGTCAATCAAGGCATTGCCATTAGCATCTCTGATGTAGCGAGAAATTGTGAGTGGATTATGATCGTAGAGAACCTCAAACCGTGTCATTTGAGTAGTAGTTTGGAAGGCTGTATTGTACCAAAACTCTGCCCATGGGAGCATCTGTAACCAAGAAGAAGGATTGTCGGCTAGGTAGCAGCAAAGATATATATCCACACATTTGTTCAAAGCCTCGATTTGCCTATTGATATGTGTTTAATTGTTGATATATTTAATTATTTACACTTAGCGATTAATGATACAAAAATGCTTAAGATACTCACTTTAATTCATTTTTTATTTTAGGTACAATTTGGAAGCAAAGAAATTAAAGTGAGTTGAAAGCACCCCATTTGGGACATTTTTCAAAGAGCAATACTTGCTTGCTTTCATGGAGTGAGACAAAGAAAATTAAAAGATGAAAAATGGAAGACAAAGAAGAAGAAAAATTTAAATGCAAGTAGCTGAAAAAAAAAAGAAGCTGGAAAACCAAAATGGCAGCGTTGCATGGTGAGGAAGGACCTGGGAAACGCAGATTCACGTAGGCCTCTTGTAGAAGGTAAACGCAAGCTAAGGGAGCAGGGTTTTAGAGAGCAGCAACTTAAATCATCACATCACACTATAGTATCAAGAAGCTACAGGCGCAGGTGGAGGCGCAGGCATGGAGAAGCTTCATCTACGACTTGGCTTAGTGGCTTGCTGGCATGGAGGTTGGAGCTCATGAGAAGAGGCGTGAAGATGATGGCAACGCTATAGTGGCATTGGACCAGTTGAAGGGACATTTAATTGTCCCATCAGCTACAGTAGAGGACCAGTAATAAGGTGGTTTTCGATGGGACATTAGATAGGGTCGAAGGATTTTTTGGGAAAAGACTCATGAAAAGCTAGACATCTCAATGCTAGTTCGGAGGTGACATCGATGTCGATGACCCAAGTTAAGTATTTATTATTATTATTTTGTTGTTTCTTTCTCTCATTTGTAATTGATTGTGTTATCCTATGTTAATTGATTTGAGTTTTGTGTATGGATAATCGGATTTTTTTTATTATTTGATTATTTGTGTATAAACCCATTGGGCATTGTGAGTTGATAATTTTAATGCGTTTATTGAATCATTAATTTCAAACCCATTGCTAGAATTTCAATATAATCTGTAATTGTTATGTTGAAATTCATGTGTAGCGACTAATGATTCGTAATCATTAGGGATAACATGACTTAGGTTAAATGACGCATCGTATGTGATTGTTGCCTTGATTAATCAGTTTTTCTAATTCGTAATGCTACTACTTAATTAAATCTATAGATCGTATCCTAGGTTAGTCGGTGGTTAGGTTTAATTAATTATCGTATCTAGATTAAACAAAACCTAAGGGAAAACTTGGGTTAATTATTAACCCACGATTAATAGTTGCTAAGAGAGGTTAAAGAACAACAAATTAATGAAATATACTTAACTAGGGTGTAGGTCGAGATTGAACCAAAGAACTGGGTCCCTACCAAATTTCCCACTTTTATCATTTTTTGCATGTTTTCTTTAATTTGTTTTTATTATTTAGTTTTATTTTATTTTCCTCTTTAAAAATCCAAAAGCCCCATTTTTCTAAACACCGATTAATTTCATTCCATAAACTTTACATACACTCTCTGTGGGATCGACCTAAACTCATCATTGCTACAGTAGTAGTCTAGTTATTTTACTTTGATTAGCGTAACGACATGCGGTCACCCGTCTGTTTGTGGATGGTAAGCTGTACTCATTTTCAGTGTAGTATCTTGAAGACGATGAATTTTCTTCCAAAATTCACTCAAGAAATGAGGGTCTTTATTAGAAATAATTTCCCATGGAATTCCATGTAATCTGATTATTTCTTGAACAAATACAAAGCCAAAGAAATGTTGTCAAATTTTGTGGGCAAGGCAACGAAGTGCCCGTATTTAGAGAGCCTATCAATAATAAGTAGAGTGACAATCTTTCCCTTCGAAGATAAAAAGCCAGTAATAAAGTCCATAAAGATACAATTAAAACCAGAGTTGGGATAGGTAGTGGTTGAAGCAAATCATTTGGATTGAGGGTTGATATCTTCATTTTTTGGCAATTTTGGCATTCAGTAACAAAGAGCTTAACATCCTTGCGCATAGATTGTTAGAAAAATTAGAACAAAGATGATGAAGTGTCCTTGTGATACCTGTATGGCCGCCTATAAGTGATGAATAAAACTCATGAAGAAGTTGTAGTTTTAAAGGAGAATCAGCGTGTAAAACCAATCAATCATTGAAAAAAACCAATCCATTGCGAAGCAAAAAACCTGGTAAACATAGTGGATCATGGAGGAGTTTTTGCTGCATAGCCATTAACTTAGGATGAGCCAGATTAGTTGCTCGAAGATCAGCAATAATATCAAATTCCACTCGTGAAATAGTCAAAAACTGAGACATATGTACCCTAGATCAGCTGCGCTATTAAACTTCCCTGGCCTATAAACAATTTCAAAGTCGTAACCAATCAACTTTTTAAGCCATTTTTGCTAGTCTGAGGTCTCAATTACTTGATCAGTCAAGTTTTTTAGTGGTTGTTGGTCTGTAACTATTGTAAATTTCTTCTCCAAGAGATATTGACGTCATTTAGCGACCATTTGAGTGATCGTAAACATTTTGCGTTGGTAAGTGGAGGCCAGCTGCATTCCTGTGCTCAATTGTTGACTAAAGTATGCAATAGGGTGTTTGTCTTGGGAAAGCACAGCACCAATCCCTGTCCCTGATGCATCAGTCTCGATGGTGAAAGACTTAGAGAAATCAAGTAGCTATAATACTAGGGCAATGCTCAATGCTTGCTTCAATTGGACAAAAGCATCAACGGAAGAAGTAGTCCAATGAAAATTGTCTTTGCGTAATAAGTCTGTTAAAGGGCCAACAATGGTGGTAAAATGGTGAATAAATCTTCGATAGCACCCTGCCAGTCCTAAAAGTCCCCTAATCTCCTTAACTGAACGAGGCACCGACCAATTCTGAATTGCAACAATTTTGTTCGAGTCCACCAAAAACCCCTTGTTGCGAAATTATATGGCCTAAATAACCGGTTGATTCGCATCCAAATACACACTGGGACTTCTTCGCAACCAGATTATTGGTTCTCAAAGTAGATAAAACCAATTGAATATGTTCCAAATGTGATTCCCAAGTTGGACTATAAATAAGAATGCCATAAAAAAACGAGAACGAACTTACGTAGGTAAAGGCGAAACACGACATTCATTAAGCTTTGAAATGTTGAAGGGGCATTGATTAATCCGAATGGCATTATAAGAAATTTGTAATGCCCATCGTGAGAACGAAATTCTGTTTTGCCCTTTGTTCCTTTTCGAACCCTAACTTAGTGATAGCCCGCCAATAAGTCTAACTTAGTAAAATATCGTGCCCTAAATAGCTTGTCAAATAATTCATTGATTGAAGGAATTGGAAATCTATCCCTAATAGTAATGTCGTTCAATGCTCAATGGTCAACACAAAATCGCCAAGTGCCATCTTTTTTGTGAACCAATAAGACCGGTGAAGAGAAAGGACTTGTGCTCGGTTGAATTACCCCATCTTGGAGCATCTCGAAAACTAGTTTCTCCATGGCCTTTTTCTGAAAATGTGGGTACCGATACGATTTGACATTAACCGAATTGCTATTGGGTAATACATAAATTTCATGATCACAGGCACGAGGAGGAGGTAACCATTGAGGTTTAGTGAAAACATCTTTAAAACGATTCAAAATCTCTGTAATCTCAACACAAGGATCTTCATCATCAGTGTGATTTTGAACTACTTGTAACCTGAAGCACTCTGCAATTGCATTGATTCGATGCAAACATCGAAGGCCGTTAAATTGAATTTGTTAAGCTTGGTGCGATTTATACCCCTTCCACTGAATCCTATGCCTATCATAATCGAACTCAAAAATTGATGCTCGATAGTCTGTCACAACCGATCCAAGAGTGGATAACCAATCGACACCTAATACCATATCCCATCCCTGGATCAATAATACAAAAAAATCAATCTTGAGTTCCTTGCCTGAATAATCAATGGGACTTGAGAAACCATACCCTTACACATTAAACATTCCCCTCTACCTACTAATACAGAGAAATTTGGAGTCGCAGTGATAGTGAGATTTAAGAACTTTGCCACTCGGGTTTGCACGAAGTTGTGTGTGTTGCCTTCATCAAGCAAGACTTCGACAAATTTGCCGTGGACCTTTCCTTGGAAACACAAAGTAGAAATTGTACACCCCCTACCAAAGCGTTGTAAGAAATGGTAGATTGAGGTTGAATAGAAGTTTCCGGTTCTAGTATCGTCTGGTCAGGGTCATCCAACTCAGGTGGTTCAAAATCTTCTTCCAAAAGTAGAAGTTGGGATTTTGCCTTGCACATATGATCCCAAGAAAACTTTTCATCGCAATAGTAACAAAGACCTTAGGCACTGCATTGTGCCGCTTCAGTCGTCGATATATGGCGGAAAGGCACCTTCTATTAGCATAAGTCGACTTGTATGTGATGTAAGGCGACTTATCTTGTCACGATACCCATAAGGCGACTTGTCTAGTGCGATAAGTCGACTTATGTACGTATTGTGAGTTTGTTAGAGTAGTGCCCTAAAGGCAATCCCTTGTACAAATTTGTGTAC
>JANZLD010000236.1:11489075-11499797 GCA_026413575.1 Erythroxylum carthagenense
TTTTCTGATCTCTGCGTGGATACCTTTAGAGATAGTCTCTATTGGCTATTCAGGTTTGAGTTTTCATACCGACACTGGGATCCTGGGTTTCGGGAAGGTCTCGGGAATAAAAAATTTTTGTTTCCGCTGCTGGAACATGTGATGTTCCTCCCGGGATTTTCCTACACCTTCGAGTCGCTAGGTAAGGTTACTGTGGGGTTTAGGTTTGGAGAAGAAGGGGTGAATGAATTCTAATAGGGTTTTGGGTTAGGTAGTAATGGTTTAGTGTTTCCCAAACTGGGCCGGCTCACTCCCTTTCCAACAAAATTCTTTGCTCATGAAGTTAGGCTAAATGCATGGCCTCATTGAGAGTGGTAGGGTTGTGAACAAAAACGGAATGCTTTATGTCAGATCTTAACCCAGAAATGAAACAATGGACCAGAAATAGGCCCGATAAGTACACCGTTTGATTTGTTATTACTTCAAACCGAGACCTGTAGTCACTGACGGTGGAGAATTGCTGTAGCTTCGCCAATAAACCCTTTGGTTCTTCCAGAGTTTAAGGTCGAAAACGTTGCAAAATGATGGTGGTGAACGGCGACCAGCTCGAAAGTTGGCAGTTTCGATGCATCCAATCATACCAATCCGCTGCGGCATCCTCAAAATAAAAAGATGAAATCGTGACCCTCTCATCAATTTGAATATAGTAAAAATCAAAATATCTATTTGCCTACATCACCCATCGGTTAGGATTAAGACTGAAAAAGCGTGCCATCTGTACTGGGGCGGGTTTGTGGCAACCCAACTGATTCGAAACTGAGTCAACCATGGCCAAAGAATCGGGCGTACCCTCCCCAGAAAATAGAGGTTGTTTTTTTATGTGAAAAAGAAGCAAATCGAGCTAAAACATCCTTAAGTAGCCATTTATGATCTTCAAACGAGGCAGTGATGGTATCGATATCTTTACGCATCGAGGATTGAGACTCAGCAATGGCTTTCACACTATCATCCAACACCTTGAGCCGGGTTTGATGCTCTGCAATCTAAACAGAGGTCAATGAAAGCACCAATGTAAAGATTGGATGAATATAACAGTGATTCAACACACAAAAGTGAAGGAGAAAAGAGTGGATTTGTATTGATTGATTGAGAATTATGGAGCCTTTAATTGAAAGCAAGAAAAATAGAGAATGACAGATGAGTGAAGAAGAGAGAATTTGAGATGAGGAAAGAATAGCCTGAGCATAACAGATTTTAGCATAACCAACTCCTAGGTAATTCCCTTCTTATATAATCGTCACCACCCTCATGATTACAAACCGTTATTCCTCCTATGACTTGGCGTTTGCTGATGTGTCTCCTAAAACAAAACCTTGCAACCTTCTAGAAGCTATTTTTGGCCCGGAGCTTCTTCTCAGCTATTGTGATTCATCTAGCCCAACTTGCATCATGGGCTTAGGTTGTTGTACGGCTCTGTCCATAATAGAAAGGATAGCATCTGTAATCTCAATGAAAGGGAGAAATTCATACTTAGAGATCTCCATGAAGAAAAGTGTCATCTCGATGGACTGCGATATTCTTCTCTCAAGAAAACAATAAGAGGAGTCATGTATGATGTGCAAAACTCGGTGGAAATGCCTAGAGTGGACTTTATTGATGTGGCATTGCTTTATTTTGGTTAAACTATGACATTTTAGGTGGAGGACTAATGTATGTCTAACGACATCATTTTGTCCTCTATGTTTTCTTTGTACCTTATAACTCCTAAATTGATGTATAAAATTTTCTTTTTAACTTCTCTAAAAAATTATAACATCATATATTGTATAAGTGTAAATATTGAATATTATGATAGATTATGCTGCCAATGTTTTGCATCTCTAATTAGCTAAATTTTTTTCTTTTTTTAAAATCATACTTTATATTTACAAATTTTTAGTTTCAAAATAGTTTTGATATTTTATAAATATTTTAATTAAACTCAATGTTTTTCTTAGTATAGAATTAATAATCCGACTTAATTTCAACTAAATGGTTAATGTTCTCATGCATAAGTATACATTTATGCTATTAATGGCAATTCATTACATGAACATAGAAGATAGATAAATAATAACTTTACATTTATAAAAGATTATTACTATTGATAATAGTTACATAAAATCATAACATGCAACTAAATTTTTTATGCAAATCTATACAAAGCCTTACGAAGCATAAAATTTTTTCTCTTGCTTTAATGATATCGTTAATGGTAATTTTAACATGGTCTAGCTGTATATTAGTTTTTAATCAGTAGAGTAATTTCTAAGAAAATTCCTATAAATTACCAAGTTTATACATCATAATATTAATATAGAATCCTTATATTGAATATGTATAAGAGAAGATGGAACGTGACAAGAAAATGTCATAAGCTCTACAACAACTACGTGTTCCATTTCTCTTTTATACTAGGAAATCACCGAGGATGATAAAACCAAAGAGCCAAATGATCATTATTATCAAATTCGTGTAATATCTTCCTCAAGGTGGGTAGAAAATGAAAATTAAACTAGCTCATGTTTTCGGCTCTCATCATTGCAAAGTTCACCAAAAGAATGTAGAGCATCGCATTGGAGATCTAAAGATGAAGAAGAGGAGGCCCAAAGCCATTTTATGTATGCGTGAACTTATAAATAAGCCCTAAAGCTGTGTCTTGGGCTTTATTTTCCATCGGCTAATCTGGAAATCAAGCCCCGCCAGAAGTTACAATGTTATATGTGAAGACACCAGCAGCAGCACGGTTCTCCTGCGCCGTGGGGACACATTGGTATTCATACTAGAAATAGTTGTACCTTCTTAGTCGTCCTTCCTTATAACTAACAGGACACAAATACTGAGAAACCCTAGATCCACCGTCTGCTCTCTTCCTCTATCCTCCTCTTCTTCTTCGAGGTTTGTTTCTTTCCTTTTCTCTTTATTTTCTATACATGACGTTCTTATTATGAGATTATCAACACTTTATCTGTTTTTTTTTTCCTTTTTTTGATTTGGTTTTAGATATTTTGGTTTGTGAGGATGGTGTCGGACGCAAGCAAGAAGAAGGCAGCGCAGAAGAAGGCGGCTGCCGCTGCCAAGAGAGGCAATAAAGCGGCGTCGGCGTCATCAAAGTCCACGACGGCTGTTCAGAACGGAAGTAGCGTGGATAAGTTGTCAGATGGAGTTGAGAGTCTTCAGATATCGGATCGGACCTGTACCGGCGTTCTTTGTTCCCATCCTCTTTCCAGGGATATTCGCGTAAGTTTCTTTCACTCGTTTTGTCTATATCTGATTTTTTTTTCTTTTTATGGGCTTTATGGATCAGGTGATATGTAGATGTGGGAATTTTTACGCTGATTTTGTGCTTGAATTTTTTTTTGAAATCGATTTGTAGTGATGTTGATGAGATTAACTTGTTTGAACTTTCTTCGTTTCAATTTTTTCCCAGATCGAGTCATTATCTGTTACTTTTCATGGACATGATCTCATTGTTGATTCCATGTTAGAACTCAATTACGGAAGGTTTGACAATTTATCCACCCATTTCAACAATTTTCTCGACAGTTATTAAGGACTATGCTTAAATTTTGTTCTCTTGATTATCTTATTTGCTCAGACGATATGGATTGCTTGGATTAAATGGATGTGGAAAATCAACACTTCTAGCTGCAATTGGATGCCGAGAACTTCCAATTCCTGAGCATATGGATATTTATCATCTCACTAGGGAGATTGAAGCTTCTGAGATGTCTGCACTTGAGGCTGTCATTAGCTGTGATGAAGAGAGATTGAAATTGGAGAAAGAAGCTGAGGCTTTGGCTGGTCAGGTATGTCCAAGTGACTTGATGTTGTGATTCATGAAGAGCTTGTAATATGAGGTTATTCCTTTCTCTTATTGTATTCATTGCGGTACGATTGCAGGAGGATGGTGGTGGAGATAGGCTTGACCTTATCTATGAGCGTTTGGAGGCAATGGATGCATCAACTGCAGAGAAACGTGCTGCTGAAATCTTGTATGGTTTGGGTTTTAACAAGCAGATGCAGGCGAAGAAGACGAGAGATTTTTCTGGTGGCTGGAGAATGAGGATTGCATTGGCTCGAGCTTTGTTCATTAGCCCTACTATCCTCTTACTGGATGAACCGACTAATCACCTTGGTTAGTCTCTTAGATCCAGACCTTGCTCATTAAATTGAAACTTTGAATTCACTGTTTGTTTTAACTTCTTTTAATCTTTTTCCTTAGAAAGCTCTTGGGATGACATTCCTGAAATCTTTGTTCCTAATAATTAGGTAATTGGTGGTATTATTTGCCATCACGTGTGTGTTATTTTGTCCGTGAGTGTGACTTTGTTTTTTCTGAACTGCAATTGCCACGATTGAAGAGAAAGTAAAACTTGAGAAAGTAAAACTTTTCATCTTGATGCCTTACTTAATTATCATCTTGAAAACATAGTGCTTAGGTAAATGGTGGTATTAGTTGCTGCCATTTGTAAGTTCTTTGGTCCGTAAATGCTTCTGACTTTGTTTTTACTGAATTGCAATTGCTGTGGTTGAAGATAAAAGTAAAACTTTTCATCTTGAGGCCTAACTTATATATCATCTTGAAAACATAGTGCTTAGGTAATTGATGATATTATTTGCCACCACGTGTGTGTGACTTTGTTTTCAATGAATTGCAATTGCCACAGTTGAAGAGCAAGTAAAAGTTTCCATCTTGAGGCCTAACTTGTTTATCATCTTGAAAACATAGTACTTAGGTAATTGGTGTATTATTTGCCTCCACGTGTGTGTTCTTTTGCCCATGGGTGATTTTGACTTAGTTTTTACTGAATTGCAATTGCCATAGTTGGAGAGAAGGTAAAAGTTTCCATGTGGGGGCCTAAGTTATTTATCATCTTGAAACATAGGACTTAGGTAATTGGTGGTATTATTTGCCACCACGTGTACGTTGTTTTGACTTTGTTTTTTTTCTGAATTGCAATTGCTACGGCTGGAGAGAAAGTGAAAGTTTCCATATTGAGGCCTTGGTATAATTTGCCATGATGTGTGCGATCTTTTGGCCTTGAATTACTATTGCCACAGTTGAAGATAAAGTGATTAGGTAACTGGTGGTGTTATTTATTCAGTCCGTGAGCACTTGTGATTTTGTTTTTCCTGATGCAGTTGCCACGGTCGAAGAGAAAGTACAAGTTTCCATCTTGATATTTATCATCTGAAAATATAGTCTTAGGTAATTGGTGGTATTAGTTGGCACCATGTGTGCGATCTTTGTCTGCGAGTTCTTGTGACTTTGTTTTTACTTAATTGCAACTGCAATGATTGAAGAGAAAGTACAAGTTTCCATCTTGATACCTAGCTTATTTATCATCTTGAAATGTTTTCATTTGATAATACTTTTTGCCAATCTTCTCCACAGGGAGTTATTGTTCTCTTTTGAGAGTATTTTGGTGTTTGTTAATCATCGTCAGTGAAAAGGTTACTTTTTTATATATTTTTGCCGTTTTTTGCGCCTCTAGTGAATTGATTTAATCTCCAATTATATTTTAGTTTTTTTGGGGAGAGGGGAATCTTTCTGGGCATAATTACTGTGAAGCTAACTATTAATTTATTTTTTGGATTACAGATTTAGAAGCATGTGTTTGGTTGGAGGAAACTCTGAAGAAAATGGACCGCATTCTAGTTGTGGTTTCACACTCACAGGATTTCTTGAATGGTGTCTGCACAAGTATTATACACATGCAAAATAAGAAGTTGAAGTACTACACAGGTAACTATGATCAATATGTTCAGACTCGTGCTGAACTGGAAGAGAATCAGATGAAGCAATACAAGTGGGAGCAGGAGCAGATTGCTTCAATGAAGGAGTATATTGCTCGTTTTGGGCATGGATCAGCAAAATTGGCTCGCCAGGCCCAGAGCAAAGAGAAAACTCTTGCAAAAATGGAGAGGGGTGGGCTGACAGAGAAGGTGGCCAGAGACAAGGTTCTGGTTTTCCGATTTGTAGATGTAGGGAAACTCCCACCGCCAGTGCTTCAGTTTGTGGAAGTTACATTTGGCTATACACCTGATAATCTTATATATAAGAATCTTGACTTTGGGGTTGATCTTGACTCTAGGATTGCACTAGTTGGCCCCAATGGTGCTGGTAAAAGTACTTTATTAAAGCTTATGACAGGGGATTTAGCTCCGATTGATGGCATGGTTCGGCGTCACAACCACCTGAGGATTGCACAGTTTCACCAGCATTTGGCTGAGAAACTTGACTTATCCCTGTCTGCTCTGCAGTTTATGATAAAAGAGTATCCAGGGAACGAGGAAGAAAGAATGAGAGCAGCAATTGGGAAGTTTGGGCTATCTGGCAAAGCCCAGGTAATGCCTATGATGAATTTGTCAGATGGCCAGAGGAGCAGGGTGATTTTTGCTTGGCTAGCATTTAGGCAGCCACACATGCTACTTCTAGACGAGCCAACTAACCATCTGGATATTGAAACCATTGACTCATTGGCAGAGGCGTTGAATGAGTGGGATGGTGGTATGGTTCTTGTTAGCCATGATTTCAGGCTCATAAACCAGGTTGCTGAGGAGATTTGGGTGTGTGAGAACCAAGCTGTTACCCGTTGGGAGGGCGGTATTATGGACTTCAAGGAGCACCTGAAACAAAAATCTGGGTTTGCTCAGTAAACTATCCATAGGATGCATTGTTTCCCTATTGCGAGTGCCTCCATTGTGCTGGACTGTGATAGGCTGATAGCTAAGAATTTTAGGGAGCTGATAGGGAGTATTGGCTGGGCACACTATTGACACCTATGGATGGTTACACCCCCTGACAACGCTGGCTGTTGAAAGAACAGAGGTGGGTGATACATGGCTTGCTTCTTGTTTTCAGCCGATATCACTATGTACTCTTCTGTTCAACTTTTAGGCGATATTGTTATAACTATGCTATTATTAAAATTTATTATTTGCATATCCAGGAGATTGTTGGCGGTGTTTATGTAATTTAGAGGTAAGCATGGCGTGAACGTTCTATCATTAGTGCAATGATTATACTTATCGGAAACTTTTGTCTACTTCCTATGGTTTGTGGTTGTACTGTTGCATTGCTTTGACTGCGTCATCTATAGGGATTGAATGTTAACTGTTCGTGATGCTTCTATATGAAGCAAGGAGCACTATGTTGAAGGAAAACCCTGTAGTGTTATTCGGTGCAAAGTTGAGATCAAGTGCAAGGAAAGCTTGTGATTTAGTCTTAACAAGGTGCATCCATATAACTGAGAGAGCCAAAAGTAGCAATTGTCATTAACTTGGGTGGTCTTTTCCATGTGTAAAATCATTGTTCTATTGGCTAGTATTACATTGGAGTCTAATTGATACTTTTAACCCTAAACCTTGCTGGCTTCCAAATTCCTAATAATTGATTAAAGCGTATAAAGGGATTGCAATTATAATATGCAACACAAAAGAACAAGTATAATGCAACTCAAAAGAATATGAGTATCATTTGGGCGTGTTAATTTCCATCTTCCTTTATATTGAGGGCCACTAGAGACTCGGCTGCGTAGTCATGCTTCGAACAATCCCGTTCCAGGACCGGGTAAGTCTCTTGCCTTGTCTTGTCTCCTTACCCCTCTCGTTTTAATTTTAAAAAAGCACATCATAAAAACGCTTGACTAAACTAGTGAAGAAAACACAGATATCTTTCCTCTCTTGCACAGAATTATAGTATATCCCTGCTCAATTGGTACTTGGAAATAAGCTTGTGCGCGTAGTTTCCCTTCTCACAGGCAATCTCAGCGATGTTTATGTATACGTGTAGCCAATATGTCACATGGTTTATTATTATATAGCCACAAGATCGAACATATCAATTAAGAATTCTGATAAAGAAAGGAACAACGGGTGTATTTTTTAAAAAAGAAAAAACAATATGAGCAAAAGAACACAAAATATTTAACGTGGTTCATTCTTAATTTTAGGTTACGTCCACGAACAACACTCAGAATAATTCTTCCACTATTACAAATGGTAGATATACAGAGATCAAACCAAAATAGTAGCTCATAAGGTATTTCTCGATCTAAAAATACTAACCTCACTATTTTGTCACGCACAAACCCTTTAAAAAAAATATTTCTTAACAACAGAGCGTTGGTTTGCTTTGATTTTCTTCTATGTTTTTGTTGTACGTATGTATGAAACAGAGAGTGCCTTATATAAACATTTATTGATCGACAATACTCGAACTTGCCTTTTGGTAGAATCTTGGTTAACATGTCTGATCTATTTTCATCAGTTTGGATCTTTTCTAACTATAATTGTTTCGTCTCCATCACATCTGTAACCCAATGATATCTTACATTAATATATTTTGATCGTGAGTAAAAATAGGCATTCTTATCAAGGTAAATAGTGATCTAACTGTCACAAAACAACTGATACTGTTCTTGCTTGATATCAAGTTCATTAAAGAACTTCTTCATCCATAGCAACTCCTTACATGCTTCCGTTGCTGCAATAAACTCCGCTTCAGTTGTCAAAAATGCAACACACTTCTGTAACTTTGACTGCCATGCCACAGCTCCCCTTGCAAAAGTAATCAAGTAATATGATGTAGACTTTCTCGAATCAACATCTCCAATCATATCTGCATCTATGTAACTAGCTAATACAGATTCTGTTCTTTCAAAACATAAAACATATTTTGGATGACCCTTGAAAATACCTAAGAATCTACTTGATTGTAGCCTAATGTTTCTTTCCAAGATTTGAAAGAAAACGACTCATAACTCCAACTGCGTGAGCAATATTTAGCTATATACAAACCATAACATACATCAAACTCTCAACTGTTGAAGCATATGAAATTCTGGACATTTCTTCCTTCTCTTTATTTGTAGAAGGGCACTCTCTAGAACTTAATTTACAGTGATTAGCAAGAGGATAACTAACCACTTTAGCTTTATCCAGTTTGAATCTGTGAAGTACTTTATCAATGTACTTCTCTTATGATAACTATAGTTTCTTGGCGTTTCTGTTTCTGATGATCTACATGGCAAAATACTTATCCAGGTGTTTCTTCAGATTGTTAACATTCTTACTAACAATTAACATATCATCTACATAGAACAATAAAATTATGAAATCGCCGTCAGAGAATTTCTTCAAAATATACAGTGATCTGAAATAATCTTCTTGTAGTCTTGCTCTCCCATAACAAACTCAAACTTCTTATAACATTGTCTTGGTGCCTATTTTAGATTATATAGACTCTTCTTTAGTCTATAAACATAGTCTTCTTTTCCCCTTTTACGAAACCCTCTGGCTGCTCCATGTATATCTCTTCTTCTAAATCCCCATGTAGGAAGGCAATTTTGACATTCATTTGTTTAACCTCTAAATTAAAACTTGTGGTTAGCCTTAGCACTGTATGTATGGATGTCATTTTCATCACCGGTGGAAATATCTCGTCAAAGTCAATACCCTTCTTTTAACTTAATCCTTTAACTACTAATCTTGCTTTGAATCGAGGATGGTCGTTGTGTTCTTCAGGATTGATTCTGAATACCCATTTATTCTTCAATACTCTTTTGCCTTTTGGCAACTTCACCAGCTCGAATGTTTTATTCTCATGCAAAGATTGCATCTCGTCTTGCATGGCTTCTTTCCATTTCTTCTTGTGTTTATCATTCATGGCTTTATCAAAGCTTTCTAGTTCTCCCCCGTCAATCAACATTACATACTGATCAATTAGATATCTAGTAGATAGTTTTATGTTGGTACTTGATCTTCATAATGGGACTGGAGAATCTTTAGTTGCTGTTGGTTAAATGTGAACATTTTCATTATCCTCTGGTTCAACTTCATTGGGGGTATCTGTATTATCAACTTCTAGCTGATCATTCTACACTTCATCTCCAACTTGTCTAGGCATCACTGTTGGAGGATTCAATCGGAAGTTTATTGAGTCATCATCAAAGCTTGGAACTTCCTTTTTCACCTTGTTGATATCTTCAATAGTTTGATCTTCAACAAACATAGCATCACGACTCCTGATAAGTCTTTTCTACACCGGATCGTAAAACATATAGCCAAATTGATCTTGATCATAGCCAATGAATACACACTGTCGTGTCTTGACATCAAGCTTTTTCCTTTCATCTTTAAGAATATGGACAAAGGTCTTGCAACCAAAGACCCGCAACTGATCATAGGAAACATTCTTTCCTTACCACACCTTTTCTAGAACTTCAAAATGGAGAGGAACACATGGTGAACGATTTAATGCATAAACAATTGCAAGTAAAGCTTCACCCCAAAATGCCTTAGGCAACTTTGAATATGCAAGTAGACATCTGACTCTTTCCTTCAAAGTCCTGTTCATCCTCTCAACTATGCCATTCAATTGCGATATTTTTGGTGGTGTCATTTGATGTCGAATGCCATACTCTTTATAGTAAACATCAAATAATCCAATGTACTCTTCTCCATTTATGTCCGAATGCACTTCAACTTCTTCCTAGTTTGTCCCTCAATTGAGGCGTGACATTGTTTGAACACATCTAACACTTGATCTTTAGTCTTCAGAGTAAACGTTTTTCTGGAATGATCATCGATAAAAGTCACAAAGTACTGTGTGTTACTAAATGACTTTGGCAAAGGTCTGCATAAATCTGAGTGAATCAGATCTAGAACATTCTTCATTCTGGATGGAGGAGAACTCTG
>JANZLD010000236.1:11516352-11531492 GCA_026413575.1 Erythroxylum carthagenense
TGATAAAACGGTGCTGCAGTAAGAGAAACGATGCAGTTCTTATTAATGAAACGGAGCGTAGAGAGGAATGTACAGAACGTCAACTGTTTTGATGGTTTGATCTGCAGTCTTTTTGCTAGCTAACGAACATTTTCAATACCGCGTGTTATGCTTGGTGATAGTCAACACTGTTCAAGCAAATAGTTCATTATCTGCAACAAAATATCTAGTGTACATCACAACTAACAGTTAGATATTTATTTGAACTATTTATACGAAGATATACTCTTAAAGGGTAAATTTCGTATTTATCATTAATCATTGATGAGGTGTAGATCTAACTCATGATAACTACATTTAAATAGGCTCAATGAAGTTTTAGTCTCTACTGAGAATTTCTTAATTATAGTA
The DNA here is from genome assembly GCA_026413575.1 of Erythroxylum carthagenense. Taxonomy (NCBI): domain Eukaryota; kingdom Viridiplantae; phylum Streptophyta; class Magnoliopsida; order Malpighiales; family Erythroxylaceae; genus Erythroxylum; species Erythroxylum carthagenense. The sequence continues at coordinate 11,516,743 of JANZLD010000236.1, forward strand.
TTGATAATAAGTTGTGGAAGAAGAAGTTCTCAAATATTAAGTTTCTTATTGCGTATAAAATCAAATTGTGTTAAAAAGAGAAGGCCAAAAGTCTAATTTATACTGGGATTGGTTGGAAGAAGATGGTGAGATTGAGGTTTTGAAGTGATGAGGTATCATTTTCCGTAAAGGTAATGAAGTAGAAATACAGAGAGAGTTAGGGTCGAAAAAAGAGGAGCATGTGCGTCCTCCATCATTTTGGCAGGTATGATGAAGTCAATCTTTCACTCCAGGCACATTATTGCTGGATTCAACCGTCATATTCACACCCAGCAAATCATATCAAGACTGCTGGAAGTCCCTCGAGGGCAGACAAGCTGTCCCACCCCTCTACGTACAGGTATACCAATTGTTCTTTTGCTTGGACACTTCTGGTTATCTGTTTTAGTAGTGACCTAATCGCCTTTTATTTTTTTTTTTCCTAATCCTCTTGTGTGGTGGTCACATAATTTTGCATTCCCTCTTTAAAGGGTGTAGTTTGTTATCATTCTAAGATTAATTACTTAATATTTATGGGGTTTAACTGTTTTTACAAATTTTTCTCATAATTCAGAGCATTGTTGTAGTTTAATTGCATTCGTCAATGATTAAATTATAAATTTAGTCTATTTTTTCAATAGAATTTACTAAGACCTCTGTGAGAGAGATTAACCAAATTCTAACATCATTATGTCATACTATTTCAAGTGTCATAAAGGTAGGATAGTTGAAGTCGGGTAACAAGAATATGTTCACACCATAGCAGAAGGAAATCATAAGGCTTCATTAGTTGACTAGAGATGAACATGACCTGCATGCATAAAAATTAAAAAGCACAGTGCTCGTGCTGCTACTGATATTTTGTCAACTCAGGCTGTGAAATCTTGGTACATTTGGAAAGGACCCTATGTATTATTTTTTTTGGTAAGTGATCCTATGTATTATTACAAAAGACCATTCCCACATTACGGGAAAAAAAAAAGAGGGACACTAGGAGAAATCTATCAACTTGCCCTAGTTTCACTTGATAAATTATGTGATCAACAAATGTTTTTTAATAATATGATGAAAGACGATCCTTTATTGAAAAAAAGCTTGCAAAAAATCTTATCTAAAAATCAAGAGTAAGGAGAGAAATGTCTAGTTAAAACATTAATTTTAAATTTGATTGATGCAAATGATCACAAATACAAAAATATCAATTATTTAAAAATAAATTGAATATGATTATTAACAAATTCTAGTGACTTATATTTCCTTAATTTATCGTTAATTAAAACAAGTTCCTTATTTTATAATCAACATATAATCTTAAATACTTTAATTTATTACTAATTTTAATCAAATATAATATTATGATTAATAAGTATTTTCACACTAAATCAAAACAACTACTTTACAGAAAATATATAAATAATCAAGAGAATAAAGAAGAATTAAAATAAATATCACAACTTTTAAAATCAAGATTTAATTATTCATTGACTAGACTTCACTTATCTTGACTAAGAAGAACGGAGTTAGATACCGTGGCTGTACCTTGCAAGTGAACGCAATTTTTTATATCCCCTTGCCAAGAAAAATACTCTTACAAGGACAAATTATATATATATATACACATAATGACGGAGCCAGGAATTTAAAATAGAAGGGTCCAAATATTTAAGTTTTAAATATTGGGCCCCCCAGTATACCACTAAATTCTAAATAATTCTGTCCTTGTATATATATATTAATTAATTAAAATCAAAATATTTAATTTTTATAAATTTTATGGGGCCCAGTGTACTACTAGGCCCCAGCTAGCTCCATCACTGTGTATGTATATATATATATATATAAATTTATCTCTATTTTCACATACATATAAATACAAATTCTGTTCAAATAAAATAACTTTAATGAGTACTTCAGCCATCGTTTCGATCTCAAGACAATTTATTTAGATAAGAATTTCATAACATATGTTCATATTTTATTTATTTTATGTTATTGAAAATCCGGATGTAGTTTTGTAAAATCTAATTTTGCCTCAGTTACTTTGAGTTGTTTTTGTTGATTACTTGATGCAAAGCAACCGTGTCAACAACTGTAAATATTCTAGAAAGATATAAACAAAAAATTTAAATACGCAATGAACAAATCAACACTTGAGATTTAGTAACGCCATTAAGCACACCTTGCCTATGTTTACGTGACCCTCACCTAGTTTAATCAACTTTCACTGGTGATACAATAATTTCACTCAAGGTTTTACAAAGTCGACTCACTTAACCCTTAACACTATCGCTCATATTGACATCCCGTAAAAGTAATCACTCATAATAATATGATCAACTCGTGCGAATCTCAATAGAAAATTTTCACAATTTAAGTGATTGAATCAATAAAGACATAAATAAAGAAATCGCTTAAGATAAAAAAAACAACTCTCCTAAATTTGTAGCTTCATTAAAGAAAGTATGAGAAGTTGTCCACCAAAAAATCTGTCGTGAACTTTTGATATTGTTACTGAAGCATCCTAGGCACATCAGCCACAAAACTCATCAAACAAACAAACGTTTCATTACTGAAACATTACAAACAATAAAGCTACAACTATACAAAATTTACTAGAGGTTTTTCATATAAAAAATAATTGGACACCCCAGAAAAATCACACAACGCATGGAGAAAATGCAATTGCCAAATGTAGATAAGATTCCTGAAAAATCAGCTGTCAAAGATAGCTTAAAATTTCTAAAAATACAATTGCCAAGTCACCATAAACTGGTCATTTTTCTCATACAAAACAACCTCTCTATAGTCTAGAAATTTACGCTATTGCACATGGAATGCAACTGTCAACGATGGAACAAATCAACAAAAAATTCAGCTGCCTTAGATAGATAGAACTACCGAAATAGGCTGTCAAAAAATAGTCCTAAAATCACCATAAATCTATACATTATCTTTATTAAGAGATGTTGATTTATCCCACTTAAATCCTATCATAAGATTTTATCCTTATGTAATCTTATCTTCCACATAAGGTAGAATATTTATCATAATGATATTTCACAAATAACCAACTATGTCCAATTACAAATAATGCTCAAAATTAATTAATTAAGATATTTTATGATGTATCTAAACAACCTCTCCCTTTTTGGCATTATTTCTCACATATAAGAACTACTCTTTAAAAAGATAATTGGACATCGCTCTTAATCGAACATCGAGTTCCAAATAACATCAAGTTCAATAACAATTGTCCAAGTTCACATAAATAATTGTCAATTGTCAAGTTCACATAGGTAAGAAAACATCCAAAGAGATAATAATCCCAAGTTAACAAAACAACCAACAATCATTCAATTTTCTCCCCTATGAGACAAAAAGATGCCAAAAACAAAGAATGTTTTTAATGCGATCAATCTCAGTGAATAAGGAGGCGTACAAATTAGCAGTAGGTGCAGTGAAAGAATCATAAGCACTTAGTACAGCAGCAGAAGACCAAGATGATAATTTACCACACGCTAGCCAAGATATTATTACTCATATCAAAGTCATCGTATATGACTAATTAAATTCATAAACCTAAAAAATTCATTCAACAAATCATAATCAAATTTAATCTATCTCCTTTTGATATAGACCATATGAAATCATATTGCCCAAGCTCATACAACTATGATGTAAAGAGAAACTAAGATAAAACTTGAAAAACTCAAATCATAGAAAGCTCGTATCTTCTTACAGGTCTCTAACTAAGTATTAACATTTTCTTGACATAACTTCGCAAATCAAAATCCAAAAGCAAAACTCTCCAATCATCAAGCAGAGCCTCATTTTTACATCAAATATACTATTCAATAAGTAAGGAAAAGCTACCTAAACCTTAGAAAACCCACAAATCAAAATTTCTAAAAGTCTATACATTAACTCCTTCGAACCTTTTTTTGTTGTTTAAATAAAAAACATTAATATAATTTAAAAATGTGAAGCATATAGTTCCTGTGCCCTTCGAAGAAATTCAAACTTAACCTTATTCCATATCACATTATCTCTATCATCAACTTTCTGGTTGGTTTCTTCCTCCGAAACAACTAACTAATTCTCTGTCTAACCAGTTTCTTTTCCAGTAATAACTAACTGTGAATCTGGACATTTATGATTTTAGCTTCGTTGCGCCTTTGATTTGATGTGTGAAGTTGATTTGGAAGATTCTCTTCTACCATCTTATAAATCTTTTATTACCATAGAGATACATTATCATTTACGGTTGAATTGCAAAAAGTAATAGCCTACAATATGTAGCAGTTATTCGCTAATCTTCTGCAACTTACTAAGCACTCTCTTTGTTTGTTTAACATCTTGCAGTGCTAACAGGCCATCATCATAAAGTTGACTAATACTTACTAAATTGGTTTTTAATCCATCAACATGAAGTACATTAATGAAATGTAGTAGTCCATCTATGCAAAGGGTCCCTTTTCCAATAACCGTGGCCTTCTATCTATCACTAAAAAGTAACGTGGCCATCTACATAACTTTGATAATCCATCAAGTAGCTCCTTTCACTTGTCATATGACACAAACATCCACTGTCAAAATGTCAACCATTATGTGAAGCAACCCCATGGATTTGAGAGCTACAAATGCTTGTAATTGACTCTTTCTAACCCAAGTATATTTTAGTAACGTAGGTTGTTGTTGGAAATTCATCAAAGAGTGTCTAGATTTTTGATTTTGAGCCCTTTGAAATATCATTTGCAACAAATTGTAACAATTTAGCCTTATGTGTCCGTTTACCCCACAAAAGTGACATGTAGGTATAAATTTTCAATTTCTCCTTGAAGTTTCTCCTTTGACAGATATGGATGCACCATTTTTCTCATCATTCAACTTAGAACATTCACCTTTATAACCAATACCTTGAAAATCTTCTTTGATCTTACCAATTTCTAACAATTGTTTTAGCTTTTCGATGCCTCTATTTAACATCCTTATTCCTTTTTTGGCATTGGCCAACTTCAAATTTGTTTCACCAAGCTCATCTATTGTAGATAACAACTTCTTCTTAGGATCTTGAATGATATTCTTCTACTAGAACTTTCCTTCATTAGTTTCTCATTTCTTACACATTTCCACCCATTTTGTATACATTAACTCATAAGCTTTGCAAATATCCTCCTTTTTGTATTCTAGATCACTGTCATAATCTGAAATAAAATTCTGGGTTGATTCATTAGTGTTTTTTTAGACTTTTAAACTAATTCGTCTTAGTTTTTGTCATTAGTTTCTTCACTAGTTGCTGTGAAGGAAGCAATTGAACATTTTTCTGGTTAAAGTAGCCAATGCAACATTATTACTCATAATTTCTTCTTCGCTGCCAAACTCACTTTCAAATTCTTTTTCATCCAAGTGTTGATCTAAGACTTCCCTTTTCTCCTTTTAAGAGTGTTAGCACATCTGCTTATATATGTCCTAAACCTTGATACTCATGATATTGTATCTTCTTTGCTTTTACTTATTGTTTATAGTTATTGTTGGAAGAACTTCCATCATTATGCTTGAACTCAGGTTTATCTTTCTTCACCTTCTTTAACCACTTGTTAAAATTTCTTATTAGTGAAACCATATCATCATTTTCATTAAAGTCATCTCCTCAATCATTCATGGATTTAACAACATCAACTTGCAAAGTCATCTCACGCTTATCTCTCAACAAATTCATCTTAAAGTTTGTGAGATTCCCAATTACCTTATCTAAAGATAACTCATTAATGTCATAGGTTTCTTCAATGACTGTAATTTTCGGTATGAACCTAGGAGGCAATGATCTCAATGTTTTCTTGACAAGTTTTAGATTTGAATACTTCTTCCTAAATTGATGTACTTGAATGGCAATATCACGTAGCCGCTTATGAAAGTCTTTGATAGTTTCACTTTCTTTCATCTTAAGCTCTTCAAATCTAGTAGCCAACATTGAAAATTTTGAAGCTATCATTGATTTTGATCTCTCATGTATTGTTTGTGATGTATCCCATACTTCTTTTGCTAATTCACAAGCTGATATCATACTAAAACATCCATCATCTGCAACACTAAAAATTGCATGTATTTTTAGAGAGTTATCAAGTGCTTCCTCTTCTTTAGCCTATGTCTACTCAAATGGATCTTTAGGTACCACTTCATTTTTTTCATTAATTTTCATTGGATGTGATTAGCCATTCAATAATGAAATCTTTGGTTCCTTGTGCTTCAACAAATACTTTCATTCTTGATTTTCAAGTAGGATAATTTGAACTATCTAATAACAGTGGCCTGGTGATTGATGCCCCTTTTCTTGTAGCCATAATTGTGAAACACAGATTTGCACCAATTTGATGTACCAAGTTCTAATTTGGTAACCCAGGCTCTGATACCAATTGAAAATCCTAAAGGATCTAGTTTTGCAAAATCTGATTCCGCCTCAGTTACTTTGAGTTGTTTCTGTTGATTACTTGATGCAAAACAACTATGTTAGCAATTATAAATATTTCAAAAAAATACAAATAGAAAATTTAAATACACAATGAACAAATTGAAAACCGAGATTTGATAATACAGTTCGACACATCTTACCTACGTCTACTTGGCCCTCACCTAGCTTAATCAACTTTCACTTATGATATAATAGTTTTACTCAAGGCTTTACATAATTGAGTCACTTAACCTTTGACACTATCTCCCGTGAAAGTAAATCACTCCTAATAATATAACCAACTCGTGCTAATTTGAATAGAGGATTTTCACAACAATGTTTGATAATAAAGATGAAAATAAAACAACTCAAATGATTGAATCAATAAAGATATAAATAAAGAAAGCACTTGAGATAAAAACAACACTCCGAAATTTGCATCTTCATCAATGAAAGTATGGGAAGTTGTCTACTAAGAAATTTGTTGTGAACCTTTGATATTGTTACTGAAGCGTCCCACACACAACATCCACAAAATTCATCAAACAAACAAATGTTTCATCATCGAAACGTTAAAAACAATAAAGTTGCAACCATACAAAATCTACTGGATGTTTTTCCACACAAAATAATAATTGGACAGTTCAGAAAAATCACACAACTCATGGAGCAAATCAATTGTCAAATCTAGATAATATCCTTGAAAAATCAGTTGTCAAAGATAACATAAAGTTTTTGAAAATACAGTAGCCAAGTCACCATTTACTGGTTGTTTTTCCCACATAAAACAATCTCTCAACAGTCTAGAAATTTAAGTTATTGCACATGGAATGTAGTTGTCAAAGATGGAACAAATCAACGAAAAATCCAGCTGCCTTAGATAGATAGAACTACTAAAAAAGTTGTTAAAAAAGTCCTAAAATCACCAAAAATCTACACATTATCTTCATCAAGATGTGGTGATTTTATCCAACTTAAATCCTATGCAATCTTATCTTCAAAGAATCTCATCTAAGGTGGAAAACTCATCAGTTTTTCACAAATAACTAACTATGTTCAATTGAAAATAATGCCTTAATCAAGATATCTTAGCATATATATTTTAATAGTTATATTATTAAAATATTCTATCACTAAAATTTATTTTAAGCTTTATTCATAAATAGTATCTTTATTAATTAATATTTAATCTTTTCGTTCCAAAAATCTTCAATTTACATCTTTTAATATAAACCTTAATTAAAATTTATCAAATAGATATATTTTGCATTAAATTAAAAAGAAATTATTATAAGATATAAGAACATTATGCACTACATCTACTTTAGCTCCTTATTGCCTTTTCAACTTGGAAACGACATGAATAATTTTGCTGCTCGTACTGGAGTGTCATATGTAGCTTGTAGGCTGTAGCTTGTAATGAGAATCTGTAAGATCTTTAAATTAACGTGTCTTTGCACTGAATCTTGGGACATGATCCTCTGTCTCATTTTTCCTGTCCCAACCTTGTCCTATTTTATTTCAACCATCCATTTTTATGGGACCCAAATAAATGGATGGTTGAGATGAAATGAGAAAGGGTTGAGGTAGGGAAAATGGGACAAAGGATCTGAGGGGCTGAATCTTAGCTTCCTAACTTCTTTGTGTGACCTTTAATATTGTGATTATATTAGAATCCGTTATTATAATTTATGACAGTTATGACTTAATTGTATTTACATCATCTACGATAGTCTACATATAAGTACAATTATTATTTTATTTGGACAATTATAATTATATAATTTATTAATAATCTAATTATTTTTTTGTGCTTGTTACCTAATTATGCATTTCGTCTGAAAATGTGTAATTTGCAATCATTCTAAGATGAATTATTTATAATTATGGGATTCATTTATTTTTTTAAAATATCTCATTAATTTAATTTTAGTTTCAAATCATTAGTATAGTTTAAGGAGTGCTTGGTTAATAAGTTTGAGAACAAAAGAATAAGTAAAGTTTGAAAAACATCTGCTTGGTAATATATTATCATTGGATGAACAATATTTTTATATTCGAGTTTGGGGCTTTACTCCATACCCTTCGATTATGAGAATAAAAGTCATTCTTCTAAAAAAAAAGTGTCATGCACATGATAGGAACTATCTTCGGTGTGACAGAGTGTCGTAGGTGTGACACTTCTTGTAACCCGAGTGACATTTTTTTTTTCATTTTTCCTAATTATTTCTATATATAATAATTATCTATATATAATATATATTAATTTCATAGGCATAATACTTCTGTCATGAGCGTGACACTTCTTTTCTTTTTTCTTTTAAATTATTTATATATGTAATAATTATCTATATATAATAATTATCAAAATATAAAAATTTATTGTAAATAATGAAAATAATTTAAAATTTTGAATTATTAATTATTTTCAAAATTTTGAATTATTTTTTTAAGAATTTTTGTTTATTCACATTCCATTTCATTTTACAATTAATTAGACATATTAATTTTACATTTAATTAGATTACAAAATATGATTGCATTTTGAGGATTTTATGTAGCTGATAATATGTTGATGCAAGTAAATGATATAACATTTTTTTCTTTAAGAGCCATTGAAAAAGAAATACCGCAATATACTTAATTTTAAATATTCTATCATCATAAATGGAACATAAATTAAATATAAATAATTAAAACATAATAAAATTTGATATAAAACAAAAATTTAACAAATTTTTATTTCTCAAAATTTTTAATTAACTAACTACTATCAATAGCAATGGTAATTATTTCTTAGTCCTAACCAATCATCGTAATCATTCTCATTCTTCACTGTATTCATTATAAATCTTATTACCATTATCTCATGTAAGCCAAGCATCCCCTTATTTCGTAATAGTATTAAAATCTGTTAGTATAATTTATCATAATTATAAGTATATTTCTTGAAATTATATTTTTTTCATCTATAATTATCACAATAATTCAGGCCTAACCCACAATTTAAAATCTTTAGTTCATTAGATTATAAGTATATGCCTCATAAGATATATCCAACTAAGCTCATCAGTATTCTGCCCAAATATGGTTTTCATGGAAAAATATATTTAGAATAATGTATTGCATATTATAATAGTGTATGGTTTCCAGGCAAAGCTCTTCTTTTCTTGAGCAATGAGCCAAATTCCTTATCCTTCCTCGGTTCGTTCCCTAGTATTATTTTTCTTACTCTTCTTTTCTTCTGATTCTGTACCACTTCATCTCTTTTCCCCCCACTGCTCTCTGTCTCCAATCTTCCTCCTTTATTGATCTCTTCCTTGTCAGTCTCCTTATCTCTTTTGTCTCTTCTTTCTATCCATAATAGAAAAGAAAAACAGTGTTGTCGCCTACGTAATGGGCTGTACCGAGAAATTGGATTTGTCATCACGTACTTTAGAATCTCTACAGGCCGAATTCAGAAAGTTTAATGGAAGGTGGTAACTTGGGTCAGATATTGAATAGAGTTAGAGAGATGCATACTCAAAATTAACGAAAATCATATTTAACTTAACGGGAGCATAAATATCTATTAGACAGTTAAAAAATGTGAGGTTTTCTCCAGTCCTTTAGATTTTAATAGTAAGTGTACTTCCTTGATTAGTTAATTTGTCAAATTATAAATGTTAGTAAGTTGATGTGTACAGACAAACTCCCTAAAGATTAGTCCGTAGTGAGTATTTTGTAACAAACCAAGCAGGTCTGGATCATTATATTACCAGGCGGCATAATAAGCCTAACATGGATGAAGCCTGGACCTTGAGATGTCCTTTTCTTTCATGTATATATGCTGCATGTTGCACCCCAATAAGATCAGATCATTCAATGATGAATAAAGGAAAAGATTCTTAGGCTCAATCATATTGATGGGAGGGCCAGACCATGGTCACCCGCTGCTTATTGGTTTCAGGACATAAATTGGTGTCGTTAATGATGATTTGGGTCAGATTATATAGTCGAAGGTTCGTTAAAAATCTTAAGGAAAAAATATAGGATAAACATGACTCTTCCTTCTTACAAGCACTCACATTCAAAGCAAGATGGATAGACACCTCCCTTCAGCCCTCTCGATCCAGTTTGGGTGTTATTCACAGCGAACGAATATACGGAAATATATTCACCATAACTTGAATCATGATAAATTCAAATGCTTTTACCTTTGTTTAGTTCCACGTCGTAACCAATATGTACACGATCAATTGATGCAAGAGTCTATTTCACCCTTATTATGGGGCTCTCGGCTTACTTTAATTAGAAATAAAATTGATGTGCCGTACCGGTCCATAAAAAATGCCTAATTGCAGTTAAAGGAGTTAGATTCTTACACAAATTAGTTTAGCAGTGATGCTTCAACTAGCTTTCAAGAAAACTTAATAGTATAGGACCCCGCTGCTGCCTTTGTTGGACTTCAAAATTTTCTTTTATTTATTTTTATTGATTTATTTAATTTTATTTTCTTAGAATTTAGTTCATTAAATTAATAAGCATGCGTAGAAATTAGAATTTTGAAAAGAAATGTTAGAATTAAGTTAGAGTATAGTATGACATCTAATAGGTTAAAGGAGTTAGTAGACATTATGTTAAATGAGCAGGGGCAAAATTGGAAGGACAAGACAAAAGTTGTCTTGAATAAGAGAGAAAGAAGAGAAAAATCGTGGGAAGAAGAAGGAAAGAAGAGAAAAACGTGGAAGGAAGAAAAGAGAAGAGAAGAGTGCGTGGAGAGTGTTGGAGAAGCTATGAAAGAAAGAAAGAAAAGGAGAAAGAAGAAGAAGGAAGAAGATTTGGCTAAACTTAAGGTAATCTTCATCATTTTTCTTCTTGTCTTGGTAAAAAAAGTAGAGAAATGAGTTTGTGCTGGGAATGAAGGGAGAAAGAAGAGAACCCAAGGAACCCAATTTGATTTTCGTGAATTTTTGAACTAGGTTTTAGTTTTCTAGCCTAGATGAACTATGGGTAGCTTAAGTCTAAGCTCAATTTTTATTTATTTTTTTTTGTGATTATTGAAGCCTTATGAATTTTCTATGGGAATATTGTTTTGAGTAGAAATTGGTTTATTTGAAGGAAATTAAGAAAATCCTATCCAAGAGCAAGAGGAAAGGTACAATTGAACATGGAATTACAAGCAATTTAAGTGGGTTATGTGTTTATAGTTATTGTGTAAATGAGCAAATTCTTACCTATGTGTATATGTTTAATTGCTTGAATTTGAATTATTGTGAATGTGGAAAAATGCATTATGATTCACTTTCATGTTATGCTTAATGATATTATGACATTTGGTATAATCGAAAGAAGAAATAGCATAAGAAGCATAAAAGGATGAGCATGAGATGAAATGAATTGAGCAGAAGAATTTGCTTGTGTTTGGGCAAGAGAAACCATTTTTTTTGCCACGTGCACGTTGACTAAAGTCTTCTCCCGGCTGCCCGCTTGTAGCATATGAACTCATAAGAAACATACTCATTTAGTTCATGGTGTAAACTTCGATTTCTCCATTTCGACCTACGAGACTCTCAAGCCATTTGTTGTGCATTTCATCTTTGATTTGTCAAGTATGCTTCACATTTGAGTGTTGTGCTTTGATGGTTGGATATATATGATAGATCCTATGTGATGACATTTTTAACTACGAGTTTTTGAACTAGAATTGTTGATGATTGAATTTCCAGATAAAGATGAGATATAGATGTGTGTGTGTATATATATATATATGTGCTTGATTAGTGTGCTTGTTACCAATGGTTATAAATGTATTAGCCACTGAGCTTCACAACTCACCCCATCATTTACATTCTTCAGGTGTAGAACAAAAAGACTATTGATCCTTGCAAGCTTTGGGGCAAACTCTAAGATAACTATATTTAGTAACTAACTTAGTTCGACTATATTTTTTGGTAGCTTTATAAGCATATCAAACATGAGCATCCATTTTGTATTTTGTATTAGGTTATTGATGTAGTTGTTGATATGTAATTAAAGCTATACTCAACGATGTATTTTTTTTTTCCGAGAGATGCGTTTTGTGATATGGAAACTTCGCTATGGTGAAACCACAATTTCACCGCGGTGCATTTTTCCCGAAGGCTGCGTTTGCTTGACCTTGGAACTTCATCGTGGTGAAGCCAAACATTGACTGCGGCAAACTTCTCTTGAAAGGTCCTTGGAAATATTTCCTTAGTTTCACCACGACGAATCAGTTACTTTGCTGCGACGAACCTACCAATGCAGATGTTGAAATTCTCCTTACAATTTTAATAAGTAATGAGACCCGGGCCTAACATCTTTCGGTATTAGAGCTTAGGTTTTTAAAGGATTCCTAAGCTTAGGATACGTAGTAGTATAAATTACTATGATGTGTGATTAATTGTTTACATTGTGAATTGATTGATTGCATTAAGTGACATGCATATCATACATGCATATAGAAAATAAGATTAAAATGAAACATAAGCTAATTGTACGTGTTTTAAATTGAAGGAATAAGATGCCATCTCATAGAACAACACGAGGAGTTTTACAATGATCTGTTACATCTGACTCTCCACCAAGAGAGGAGGCTACTGATGAACCCAGAGCCCCAGGAAATGTTGAGGCTTCTGTAGGGCATGGTAGTGGGCCCTCTCAATCACAAATGCATGAATATCCTCTTTTACAGGAGCAAGTGCCTACTCCTTTAGATCCTAGATTGTTCCAGGCCTTTGTTCAGGCTTTTGTCTAGGCCATGGGCCAGATGCCACAAACTTATGCTCTAGCCCCAACTAAGAAAGGAAAGTAGTTTGATAAGCTTAAGAAATATGGGGCAGTGGATTTTTATGGAACGACTGACCCAGAAGAAGCTGAAACATGATTGAGGAAGACAGAAAGGGTATTGGAGCAAATGGACTGTGAGGATGATGAAAAAGTCGAATATGCTGCAAGCTTGCTACAGGGAGATGCCCTGTATTAGCAGAAAAGTGTGCCAGGAAGTTAGATGAAACCACCAGCGTTGACATGGAAGGATTTCCTAGCTGTTTATAAGAAGAAATATTTGTCTGAGGTATATATCCAGTAGAAGCAAAGGGAATTTCTAAGTCTCACCCAGAGGGAGATGACAGTGAGCGAATATGATCACAGATTTATGCAACTGTCCTGATATGCAGTTGAGATAATGATGAGTGAAGCGCTAAGTGTTATAGGTTTAAAATAGGATTGCATTTAGCCATAAGAGAAAAAGCGGTGACGTAAAATTTCTGTGACTTTCAACAGCTGGTAGAAGCAGTGTTGAGAGTTAAGAATGTGGAGAATATAAAGAGTGCAGTAAACAGAAAGAGAAAAGGAAGAGAATAATTTAAAAGGGGAGGTGGTGCTCCTAAATCAGAGAGGAGTACAAGGACTGTCCCCATATAGTCTAAGGATACGAGTAGTGGCACAAGGAGGTCCAGATAGATGAGAACTGTTTCTCATTAAGCCTCAACGACTGGAGGTAGTAGAAGGGAAGAGGGAGATAATCCACCCATTCCCAAGTGTAATCATTGCGGTAAATTCCATAAGAGGGAGTGTTACAAATTGACTGGAGCTTGTTTTAACTATAAGGAAAAAGGACATATGGCTAGAGAGTGTGTAACATCCCGTCATCGATGGGATAGGTACAATGAGAGTGCATTCATATTTGGCATGCTCATGCATTACTTAATTATGTATAATTTGGATAATTGGCAATTATTGCACTAACATATGCAAGTACATACATGTATGACATATTCCTGATTTAATTAGGTAAATTGGAAATTTGGAGAAAATTAGGTCAATTGAGTTTGAGAATTTAATTGGAGTGAGAACTGAGAATTAGGAAATTGAAATATGAGATTGGAGTATACGATCATGAGTTTTCTAATTTTGAAGAATTATAGGAATTTTTCTGAAATTTTCGGAGTAATAGGTCCGGACCAGAAAATTGACCTAATGATTGATTAATTGGATTTCCGGTTCCGAAATTGATTATCCAATAGCCCGGAAAGATTAGAAATTTGATTTGAAGAATTAGGATTTAGAGCCATTGGAATTTGGGAGAAATTAGAATAAGAAATTGGATTTCGGTTGTTGGACTGATCTGGTGGCAATTAATTTGCCAAACAAGCCCTTAGTTCCTAAGTTTGTAAACCCTACCTTTTGAATTTTTGTCTTCCACAATGCTTTTGGTTTTGAGAGAAGAAATTGCTTTCCTCCTTCGTGATCTCCTTCCTTGATTTGCTTCTTGATTCCTTCA
>JANZLD010000236.1:11952925-11963236 GCA_026413575.1 Erythroxylum carthagenense
GATTATTGGAATTGTGGTTTGAGTAAATGTAATTGTTTTAAGTGGGCCCAACTGTTTATTGAATCGTGCGTTTAGGATTGGTTCTAAAGGTTTTAATAATTGCATACTGAGTTTTGTACCGAATTTGAGGCGTAGCCTACCAATCTCGTGCGTCGCGGATTCGGATATCACCCACGATATCGGGTTCGGGTCCTGCGGGGTTGGGGTGTTACATCATTACTCGGAAGTCTCTGGCCAAAGCAGATACGTTTCATGAAGAGAGCCTTCAATGATAAATAGAGTAATGAGATCCTCAGGACAAGATCTAAGATCATTTGGACTAGAGGTGACGTAGTCAGTCTAGTGGGAGTTGACACTTTGACCATACTCTAAACCAAGTGGGGTATAGATGATAAAAAGATGAATTGCATGATAACATTGTGTATTGAAGAGTTTGTAGTCAAACTATTGACTTTTTGGTCAATTGGGGTTATGACGTATTGCTAGATAC
Source organism: Erythroxylum carthagenense (assembly GCA_026413575.1). NCBI lineage: Eukaryota > Viridiplantae > Streptophyta > Magnoliopsida > Malpighiales > Erythroxylaceae > Erythroxylum > Erythroxylum carthagenense. Next base: position 11,953,416 of record JANZLD010000236.1, read on the forward strand.
TATTTTTGACTTACTTGAATTAAGTGTTAATTCAAGTGGTCAATATAACCGGAAACCTAATGGGTCACACACATAGAAGATCCGAAGGATGAGTAAAATAGTCTTGAATAGTGATTCAAGATATAAGAGAGTATTTCGGGATTGTATCGCGATATGATCGTGGTAGAAAACATTACATGGAATGGATTAGAAACAAGTGTTGTTGGCTACCAATTTGGTCTTTAACTTCCCAAAACTTCCATTAATACATGTTATTCATGGTCATTAACTTCCCATAACTTCCATTAATACATAATATTCATGACCATTAACTTCCTATAACTTCCCATTAATGATGAGGGTTATGGGAGGGTAAAGAGGACAGAAAATAATCATCATTTTCATGTATCTTGTTTAAGAAACAAGAAAAAGAAAAAAAATAAAAAGAAAGGTTCTTTCTCACACACACATTCTTTTTTCTCTCTAACTCTCACAAGAGTTCTTTGTCTTTGCTAGCACAAAGAAAGAATTCTAGCCATCTCCTAGTGAGGTTTCATCCTTCTATCTTCGTGTGGACTTTTATTAGAGATGGCCTACATTGATCGTTGTGATTTATGACAACCCAACATGAAAAACATTAAAGAACAAAAGAGATCATCGGAAAGTTATGTAAACATCTTACAATTCATGTTTTTGTTATTAATGTCTATATGCATGAGTAAACCTATTTTTTGAGGTTCTATTTTATTTTTTGCTATGTATATTTGATATATATTATGCATGAGATGCAAGATCGAAACCTTATGGGAACGTACGTAGTTCTAAGGGCAAAAAGAATATACGAGGACGACTTCTAAAAAAGTGATGCAATAGCTGTTGGAGTTTTTTGGAATATACTAGGACATCTTCTAAAGTTTTGGCAACAAACAATAGTGGAGCAGATATTGGAGGTGTCTATGCTAGTTCCACCTTCTATCATCAAGGGATAGAAGCCGTGCGTAGTGTTTTGGAGATTTTTTTTTACCAAGGAGTTTTCCATCGTTTTTCTTCCTCTAAACTTTTATGGTAAGATAATTACTTGTCAATAATATTCATGCATTCTTTCTTTTTTAATGACTTGTAACTAATTTATTTATTCTAGTTAGAGAATTATATTGAAGCCTTGATTCTAAATTGATTGTGAGATGAAATATTTTATTGAATTTAATTATGCATGGATATTTAATTAATTCCTGAATTTCACTGATTTTGTGATGATTTTAGGTTTTATTGAATAGATGCATATATTTGATAAACTTGAAAAAAATTATTGCCAATTAAAATGACGAATCTGTAATTGTTTGCTTATTTTAATAAGTGGCAATTAACATAATTTTATTTCCTCGTTAAGAAGTTTAATCTATGTCCTTGAATTAATTAATTTATTGAATAATTTTATTTCCTTGTTAAGAAGTTTAATATATGTCATTGAATTAATTAATTTCATTGCAATAAACCATTTGCTAAGTTTGTTGGTTAGAATTAGGTCTTTCTATATTTTGAGGTTGTCAAAATGTTAAATCTTACGAGCTGCCTTTGAGATTGTTTTTTAAATAGGGAGTAATTATTCGATCTATTCGTGATTATTGCACAAGGTAAAGAAAGATTGGTTATTATAAATATGTTCTTAATAACTAAAACCAATTTATTCATGAATATGTTGAATTGCTTTTGTATCAATGATCAATTGCATGAATCAAGGTGAAAATAAATTCCTTTAACTAAAAGTCTATTTTATTAAATTTCAAATCAATTCATTTTTATTTTTAATATTACGTTTTAATATAATTTTCAAACCCCCATTTTTTACTTAATTATTTAAAAGAGATAAATTATCAATTCCTAAGGAGACAACCTTACTCTACTACGCTATGTTAATATTCTGAGTAGGTTAATTTTGGTTGATTTGACACTCACCAATTGACTATAGAGCATGAACTAACAAATACATGATTGATTGCTTAAAGTACATGCAACGTAAAGGTATTGATTTCAATGACAATTTTGTCCTTATTACTAAGTTTCACATAAATTGAACTAATTTTAGCTATTGCTTTGAATATAAGTGGTATGTTTATCAATTTGATGTCACATTTTCATTTTTAAATTGATTTTTAGAAGAGAAACCATTAGTGGAACAACTAATAAGTTATGAAGTTGAAGAGTAAGAGAATAATCTCTATCGGCTCAAGAACCTTGTATGACCTTAGACAAATATCAAAAGCCTGATAGTTAAGGATTGATGGCTAATTTAGCGAGATTGGTTTTGGAAAGAGTTCAAGTGGGTCAAATTTGTACACAAAACTTAAACGGGCTCTTAAGGTACTTAATTTTGTGTTTATGTACAAATGGTTGTTAAAGGAATTTAAAAGCACGATAATTGATGAGTTTAATGTGACCGATTTGAATTTAATAAGCTATTTTTTAGACTCAAAATGGTGCTGAATTTTTTGTCATTCCGGAGAAATATGTCAGTTACTTGTGAAACTTCTTATGTAAGATTGTATTCTGGAAGGACTCCAATCAAAAATTCAGCTTAGAGAATGTGAATGAAAGAGTTTAGAAACATAATTATCGAAATTTGATTGGAAACATATTATATGTACACAATAGCGGGCCAGATATATCATGCGAGAAACTAACTAGTTATCATGATTCATGAAAAAATCCAGGTAATATCCAATATGTTTATACAAAAAAGGTGCTCATCTATTTAAAGGGAACTAGTACTTATAGGATTTGGTACAGTAACACTAACAATCTTGAGTGGTGTGATTTTTTTAATAGTATTTGGTTAGGTTCACTGGACGACCGGAAGAGCATATCTAAATAGGCTTTCACTGTTGACTCAGAGTTCAAAAAAGTAACCATTCGTATTCTTATCCTCGTCAGAAGCATTACATAATTGCCACTTCACCAACTCCAAAAAATTTAATCGAAACGAATGCTTAACAAAACAAAACAAAAGCAGCATGGTGGAACAGTTATCTTCTGTGAAAATCAATTAACTATTGTTGTGACAAATATTTCAATTTATCACTTTATAAGGGAGTTAATGACCGAAGTAGGTATAAATTTATTTAAAAAGACACTTCCGTTAGTATAAATTAAGTATTTGAGAAATAAATTAGGAGTCATAAATTTATGCAATATGGAGAAGTGTTAAAGTGTACGTGATCCAAAATTTAATAAGTTCATTTTCTATTATTAGCATCCTCAATTGTCAGTTGTTTAAGTTCTATTCATAAGCAATTAAAGTCATTTTCCAGGATACGTTTTAGGAATGTTTAAGTTTAGGGGTCCTTCAAGTTATATTAGAGTTTTTTTCAGTTAAATAATAATTAAGCAGTTTAACACTTTACATCTTGCTTTAAAAGATATTATTCGTTTTGTTGTTATAGAGAGAAGCTTGAGACACAAATTATTTTGTCAATCTGATTTCTAAGACTTGTAAACTCGTCGTTGAATATTATGGGTGTGTTTAGATAACAGCTGATCAACTAATATTTTAGCTGATCAGCCAAAATCAGCTGTTTGACTAAGTCAAACAGCTGATATATATGTTTAGTTAATTAGCTGATTGGGTTGAATCAACCAACCCAATCAGCCAAAACCAATCAGCTGGGTGGAGTAGTGTTTGGGAGAAGTCCAAACCTAAAAAGTCAAATTTGACCTTGCCTCTTCGCTGCTCATCTCCCTAGTTTCCTCCAGAAGCTTTCTGTTTTCTTTCTTTTTTATAAAAGTTCGCAACCTTCTTTGGTGTTTGACATTATAAAAGTTCGCAACATTCTTTTTTATGAAAGTTTGATTTTGTAGACCTAATATGGGGCTGATTGTTTTAAAATGTGTATAATGTACTCAATCAAGTTCATTTTCATATTATTATTATTATTATTCTAATAAAGAATTATTATTATTATTATTATTATTATTATTATATGCTTTTATATTTTTTATTAGAATTATAAACTTAATTTTTGTAGAATTAAATATCTAAAATCTAAATTCTTATAAGTATATTTATTGACATGCTAAAATATAATATTTATATTCGTATATTTTTTAAAGTCATGTCCTTATAAGTCATTTTACACTTAAACAGCTAATACTAAACAGTTAATTTTACCAAACATCTTTAACAAACAGCAAATGCAATCCGCTGATCAAATCAGCTGATAGAATCAGCTATCAGCTAATTACCAAACAGGGCCTATGGCAATTCAATAACGGCTCGACTTTTGAGGCAACAAGACAAGAATCAGATCGCTATACAAAAGGCAAAACAAAACGGGGCAATTTGAATTTTAGAAAAAGATATATCGACAATACATACAGATATAGAGAGAAGTAAAATATGATAAGATGTAAATGGAAAAACATAGGGGACCGTCAATTTATTAGTATCCTCGTAATCATCCTGAGTATAATATATAAAATAAAATTATCGAGCAAATTATGAGAGTCATATTATAATAAAATATGACTAAGAGGGCTAAACTTAGCAGTCAGAAGATAAGGTTAAATTAACTTTTCCAATCTCTTCATATATATTTATTGTTTAAAACTTTTGTTCCAATTATTATTGCGTTCTACAATCCAACAACAATCATGCTTTCTGAAATTAAGCACAGATAAGAAAATTACCATAATGTCTTCTTTTTTAATTTCCAATCACGATTGCAATATGGATAATTACTGGCAGGATGGTTCTTCCATTAGCTCTCAAGTTCTTGTCTTATGTATGGGAGGATATATGGATGCAAGAATAAACCAACAACCCTTTGTCTGTTTCACATTGACGAACCAGGAACGTCATGCGTATGGAATACTTCGTATATGGATGCAAGAATAAACCAACAACCCTTTGTCCTTTGTCTATTTCACATTGACATGCGTATGGAATACTTCGTTAATCTCTCGAAAATCTATCCGAGTTTTGCTGCGTCTAAACTTCTAAGTTTAAACTTTAATCGAAAGAAAAAGGTTAACAATAGTAATTGCAATAGGGAATTTAATACCTCCTTGGTTCTAAAGATAAAGGATTTGACCTTTGTAATATATATATATATATGTTAATGGTCATGACTAACTAGACATTAGTTGGAGTGGAATTTGGCGGAGTCGGAGCGGAGGCGACACGCTTGCCACGCTCAGAGCGACTGTTCTCGGCGAACTTTATGCTGTTCTGGTGCAATCCCTTTTGCCTCTCCTCCTCATTCCACTCTGAAGCATAGTAAAATTCCTCCGTTGATTTCACAGAGTCTTTTGAAGGTGGAATGAACATGCTACCCCATTGCGGGAAGTGTACCAACGTCACAGGAAGTGTACAACAAACAATCATCAGGCCCATCAGGGACAGACCTGTTGCGGTTGAGTAACTTGAGCTTGTAAAGAAGATTAATTGTGTTAAACCAGATCCGAAGTTGCCACCAGCGCCAGTTAGGCCCGAAATGACACCCAAAGATCGTCGAGAAATAAAGGGTATTATCCCGAATGTTGCTCCACATGCAGCTTGAGCCCCGACGGAGAAGAGAATCATGGCCAATACAGCAATCGGAAGTGAACTGGCACGACCAAGCCATATGCAGAACACTCCTCCTACAGTTTGGAGAATCCAAAGAACCCATAATCTTCCTCTCATGCCAAAGTATCTGGCTGCAAAGTCCGACGAATATCCACCAAAGGGACGAGCAACGACGTTGGCCATCCCAAAGGTAGCAGCAATTATACCAGCTGTATGAAGCCTTAAATCGAACCTGTTACGTTCCCGATAAAAAGTTCTCATGTTAATTTTCTGCGAAGTAGTTCAAGTGAGATCGACTCAAAATGAAACAACTCGACTAACCTATCGTAGAAGTACTCAGCAATAACATTATCAGTGGACAATTCAACTCCCATGGAATAGCCATAAAGGAGAACAAAGATCCATGTTCTGTAGTTTGTGACAGCATACCAAAGCACCTGAATGAAAGATCAGATAAGAAGTTAATTATCTTTCAGATAGGTAAAGATTAATTCAAAGATAAAGACGTGGATGAGTTCCAAAAGAAGCTGACCTTGGAGAACTTATCTTTGTTAACTTCACCCGTCTTTTGTAGGGTACTCAGATTACCATCAGGTAAGTCTTGGCCTAGAGTCAGGACCAAGATGCCCATAATCACATGAAGACAACCCGGAACAAAGAATGCTATCCTCCAAGCAGTGAATGGAGTGGCACCAATTTTACCTATCAAGTCATAAACCAAAGGCATTATAAGCTGAGTTGCACCACCACCCATGTTACCCCATCCCGCGGCGGTTCCATTAACAAGTCCAATGATTTTGCTGTTGAACATTGTGCTCATCCAGTATTGACACGATACAAACGTCGCTAGAGAGAATCCAATCATGAAACGAACGGTTATGTACCCTGCAGCATTGGACACGAACGACATACAAAAAACAGTAGGAGCTGATAGCATGATCAGAAAAGCACAGCCATATCTTGGGCCAAGTAGGTCACAAACTACACCCATGGTAAGCCTGGAGAATATACTTCCAGAGACAGAAGCAACCCCAGCATTTCCTATGTCCGCTTTGGTTAAATTGAGATTGTCACGGATAATTGGAACAAGTGGTGCAGCTGCAAAGGTGGACACAAAGCAAGTAAAGAATGAAATCCATGAAAGGTGGAAGGTTCTCATGTGTGGATTAGCCAAAGAGAAAATCTTGAAAACTTTGGCCTTGTGCTCAGAATCCACTGGCAGGGCAAATTTTGCTGTTGTATCTGTTGGGACAATGGGTGAAGCAACTGAGAAAGCAAATGTTTGTTCTCTGCCAGTCACTCCATGCATGGAGCTTCCTGGAGATCCCTCAATATCAGCCATCTTTAAAACTTTACTCTGTTTGTAGCTAGGTAGCTCTTAGGAGAAATGTAAGGAACAAATTAAGCAGAAAAAAGAGTGCAATATTACAGAACAAGATGCATAGGTTATTTATAAGGTGTCAGGTGTTGACATTTCGGAGTGTGTACTTTTAGTTTAATCTGTAAGGGCCAATATGATTAAAAATCTTGGTTTCTTGGATGAGCATAAGGGGCAAGCAAGATTCCATTGGTTGAGAAATATTACAAAATAGCGAAAAACATGGAATCCAGTTCGCCGCATCCAGTCTTAAACACGAAAGGTCTCATGGTATATTCAAAAGGAGTAAAGGACCCACCAAAAGTGTATATGTTGTTAATTGCAAAATATCTGGCTCACAAGTGATCTGTGAATTAAAACCTGGCTGGTTGTGTTTCAGTGGAGTGGACTTACCCTTGGAAATTTCAACAGCCACACGCCTTTCATTTTTAAATCGATTTATATCTCCATTTTTGCAATTTGATGGGTTTTTCTTGGCCAAGTATCTTTCCAGAAATGTAAACAATGAACCACACGAGACTCCCCCCTAATTTCTTTGTTCTCCTAAATCTTCTCTTTTTATCGTTTTATCTCTTATAAGAATTGCTTGGTAACATCTATAGGTGCAATTACATTAATAGGTTGTGACAAAAGTTTACCAGCAACTTTTTGAGTAATCATGTCAAGGAAAATTTTAAGGGAAACTTCTTTATGATTCTCAGAGAAGTTTTTTTTTTCAATTTTTTTCTGGTTATTTTTGAAAAGAAAATGGAAGGAATTCAGGAGAATACAAATGCTGGCCCGAATGAAATGCTAACGTGCCACATTTAACTTAATTGAAACAGCTTATAATGTCAAATGGATATTAAAGTCTGGAACGACGTAGGTTTATCAAGTGGATGCACCCTTATGGCCTAATCAGCCCCAAGTCAGTGGACAAGTTTAGGAGAACTTCAGCTGTGGAAAAATGCACATCAGCCAATTAAAATATTCAACGGATTGCTATCCTCCAAACTAACTCCAGTTCACTTGTAAGAAGTATATATATATATATATATATATATATTGGATTTCAATATAGTGAAAAGGAGATGACAAGGCACCAAGGCCTCATATATATATATATATATAGGCCGACTAATGCCTCACTTCCAATCTCTCAGGTCAATGTTGCAGTTTTCTTGTCCACTAATGCAAGTTGCTGTCTCATCATCTTATACTTGCTGCTTTGATGGGGACAGGAATAGTTTGATAGAGCCCCACATTACCCTTTCATTAGCTCTGAAGGCTCTTCAGGGTTAGTATTAATATCCTGGAGAGTTAAGAGAACATGACGACTTGGTTTCTTGTTGGAATTTGGTAACTATGAAGAGGAAAACAATATTTTTAAGAGTACTGATGTAGAGAGAAATCTAATGATAGTCTTTGTTCACTTTCGTATATACGAGCTCTTCCTTCCTAACACAATATAAGCTTCATCATAGGATCTTGAAATAATGGATCAATGATGCCTGAGTTACTGAACATAAAACTATCATTCAGTTGAATATGTATCGCATTGGTTAAGGGATGAATGACGAATCATAATATTAGAACATGTGCTCGACCCACCCAGTAGATAAGATAACTCCATTATCTATCTGTACGAATTAGGCTAATCTTTCAAGAAGAATAACATGAACTCTAGTAAATTCATTTGTCTGGTCATATCAATCTTTTACTTTGTATGGTAGAATAGTCAAATAAAATGCAAATTATATTTTAAGTGGTAGAACTATAGCCGTTTCTTAATTCCGGGAGGTAAGTAGATGTCTCCCAAGCATCTAGAGTCAACGTGTAGTGGTCTTTCCAAGGACAATGAATCCAATAATGATCCCGCCAGATCTGCTTTAAGTTACCAACAAGAATGAATAACGTGTGTCTGGTGACATTATCTAGGGACTCTCGTGATATGATCAGAAAGTTATGATATGGGTAACTTTGAATCCTATTTGTGACGACTAACAAGCTCCTGGCCATTCGAACTCTGATTCTTTAGTTTCCATTTAAGGAGTTCATGGAAATGCTTTTCGTACAAATCCTAAAAACAGTAAAGTCTCCTAATGATGTTGATGATGATGCAATCATACGCATGAGAACCCTAGGAATAATCTTCTCGCTTTAATTATCCATATTGGCAGATGTAAGAAAGGTACCTTCCATAGAAAATCTGCTCATAAAATGTTGTGGGACAGGTAGAACCCATACGGAGTCCCCTGGACTTATTGTTTTTTTATAACTGATACAGTCTGTCATAAAAGTAAATAAACATCATCATGTTGATAAGGTCAGTAACAGTGAGTATAATTCGCGGTTTTTTATGCATACAACCAAACTGCTCGGTCGGAGGACAAACATATGATCGTTGCACAATTGCTGTACCATAAAGGCATAAAGCTGGATGTAGACCAAATTATGCCATTGCGAAAGAGGCTATTCAAATCGATGGAAATGAGCCATCGAATGCCACAATTGAATACATCTCGGACCAACCACAAGATCATTTCAAAAGACACAAACCAGCAACTCAATCAATCAACAAACCAGTCTAACGCACAGAGCAATTCGTATAGTGGAAGTAGCAATTGCTGAAGAAAGGGGCTCTATAAAACTCATTTAGGGATTTCGATATTCCAATTATTAACTCATGAGTTGGTGTTTGAAAGTAATCAATTCACACAAAAATTATATCTATATAGATATAGATATAGATATAAGAAACTTGTCAAAACCCAAACTGTGGACTCACCGTAGACGAAGGAATCATCGACCACACTATATCGGCAATCGATTTCTAGCACTTAAGGGTCATGAGTGAATTCTTGGAACCATTGAAATTGAGATATAACTTAACAACAATTTGTTGGGAAAGGAGGTGTCGGT